>NW_019379652.1:185078-240739 GCF_000648655.2 Copidosoma floridanum
TTTTGAATTTTTACACCTTATTATTTGACCAAATAAACTATATGGATTCCGAAAAAATATGTTTTTAATAAGAAGATTTTTGTTCTGAAATGTGTCAGGAATATGTGTAAAATTTCTAACTGAAAACGTTTCACATTACGTGTCAACACACTACGGTGTTTTATTTAGTAAGTCTCGGGCAAAGCCAAGACGGGGAGCTGCTATTTATTTATAATATGTAGTTATTTACTATGATACTTTTAATGTTATGTGTAATGTTTAACGTAAGATGATAAACTATGAACATAAAATTTCATTGTAATGTTTTTTTTAACTCGAATACAATGGAAGTTATTGGCATATTTTTTAGTTGAAAACTATATGATTAACGTCACTTCCTCAATATTTGGGTTCTGTTGTGGAATAAAGTTCTAGTTTAATTATCAAGACAGATTTCTTACAAAAAAGACACTTGATATTGTACAGAATTATAACGAGAAGCTGGTTTAATAAGGCAGTACAAGTCCTTGCTCCCACAGAATTTCCTAAAAAATTAATATTATAATCTTCTGTGTCATGAAAAACCGTGTCACAAAGCCTAAAGTTCATGTACACGATTTTTCCCTTGTTACTGAGGGTACATAGAACAAGACAAAATTTATTTCAAAGGTGTGCCTTGAAAAAAAATTAAATTTTTTTTTGGGACGCGTTAAGGCAAATTTGGATGGGATTTCCTCATGTGCATCTGCTAAAGTCTGCTTTACTGCTTTTGGCATCATCTCACTTGCACGGGCATACGCTAAATCTACGGTTCATGCACGGACATCCACGGCCTTTAAGTCGATATTCAATTTGCAGTGAGGAAATAACGGATGACCTGTCCTTCCGTTTCCGATTTACGAGCCTGCCTCGTTATGTTATTCTGTCTCCTCCGCCAGCCCTCGGCGGATATGGTGACAGCCAATCTTTACGAGGAGGCAAATTGAAAAGCCAAGGCTCTCGATGTGTCTCGGGAGACTGGATTTGATGCACGTGGACGGAGATTGATTTGCGCTCTGGCTCGCAGTCGTTTCCATTGTTGCTTGCATTTAGTTTCAACGTGTCAGTTGAGGGAGATTGATCTGTACGTAATTGTGCTGCTGTCACTGTGGTGTTGAAAAGTTTGTCACCTATTTCGTATGTTGTATGGAAATTGGTTCATCGAATGCCCCTCAAATGAGCGCCCAGAGTATATAAATAATTTATTTCAATGAAGAAGGTGTAATAAATTTGAATTACGTGCACATATTACTTTTGTACTTTTTAATTAATATAATCACATATGGTAAGTATAATTTCTTGAAAAATAAGCTCGACTACAATTTGCCACAAAAATATGAGATGTTAGTATACTATCGAGGTAGTGGAATTGGTGAGCCGCCAAATTTGATTTTTTTAATTGTCTTACAACAAATAAAAATAACAACTTTACGAGAAAAACTATCATAACTTTTTTCAGTACTTGTTAATGTGATAGTTGTGACTGTTGTATTTTTATTTTATGGTTATGGTCAAGGTTACGGTTGTTTTTCCTAGTGCTTTAATGTGATTAATAATTTCGAAAATTTGAATTTTGCGGTTTACGAGTTACACTACACTCAATGTACACAAAGTATATTTACGAAATATAAATTTGTATATCCGAGATGTCTGAAATAGTTTTGGTAAGCTTTGAACTCCTCGTACACAAACATTGGTTCAGTTAAATTCAAAAATCCATTCTATTACTTTGATCTTATTTTCCACTTGTCATTAGTACATTTATTTTATTAGTAGTAACAAACAAATTTTGTGGTTCGTTCAAATAATTAATTTTCCAATTTTTTAACTGCTCATTACTGTAAAATAAATCATTCAATAGATCATTTTTATTTTGTAATGAAACAAATTTGCTTCTAGGGATGCTTTAATAATTTTTTAGAAATAAAAAATACACGAGTTAAATCATTATAATCAATAAAAAAAAAATATAATGGTAGTTTCGAGCTTTTTAAATTACAAGCTTATAATAAAATAGAAATAGACAACTATTAATCACAAGTGTGACTATCATTTTACAATTGTGCACAAAAAAAATCTTACTCTCTTCATGGATATATGATATGGAAAATACTTGAGTAATATACAATATCGAGAATCCAATAATTTTGTAGTTATTTATTATGATTTATCGCCCATTACTGCTCTGATAAGTGCAATAAAACTGAATGCGCTCATTACACGGTTGAAAAAAAATTCGCCCGAAAATTCAAAATTCCACCCTCGAGCAGTTTAAAACAACTTTGGCTCCACCAAGCATCTCCTCGGACTCCTCTCTTTTTTTTTCGTTCAACCAGGTTCGCAATAATTACGATTTACTTAGCCGAAGTGAAGCGAAAAATCACGTCGGGAAGAATGCGCTCGGTACTAGACCCTCCCCTCCCAACCATTTGGCCCTCCAGGCATTCGCGTTTGCACGAATCCAGCCGAGGCCTGCATATTCGTTCGTAACCCGTGCAACGATGTGTACGAGAGCATGGAGCGGATCAAAGAGGGAGAGAAAGCTGATGGTTTTCGGTATCGCACTTTCGTACCCTGAGGACATGCTTCTTGGTCAGTTTTTTAGATCTTTTTTTTCAGCCCTTGCGTTAGAATGCACTTTAAATTTTTAGTTTTAGTTTCTGAGGAGTAAAAAGACGTTTTCTTGTCAGCATAATTTAATGCCTGTTTTTCTCATTTTTCAGTTAATCAAGCAAATGGTAGTATCCCTAATGTAGTCACACGTCTAGCTTTAAGGCTGACTGTTTCACTGTCCCCTGGAAGGGTAACGAAAACCCTTCTTTCTCGTAAATAGACAAAACGATAGCGTGACACACGAATATCTTTTGCAGTAGCGATGGGCCTGGTCAAGCAACGTATTGTGAATTTAGCACGCGAATTATTACAGAAAAAAACAATCCCACCACCTCACGATCTTTGATAACCATCTTTTCAGTGTTTTGGCTTTTGATGTTTTTATTTTTGTTGCAGTTGGAAACAATAAATACCCAGAGAGAAACACTTTGCCGTGAGCCGTTGTGCTATATATGAGAGTCCCATAGTACGGCTCGTACAATTCAGTGCTATGCATGAGATCTTTCACTTTGAAATTTATTTGTTTGCTGATGAAGCAAACACCAGTTTGCTGTAACCAAGGTATGGAAGTGGTGATAATTTAATGCTGAAGACCCTTGCGTAGGGTTATTGTACCATTGATTCAACTGCGTTATTAATTGATGTCCCATCTTATGTGATACAACATTAATGCAATGTCTATAAATGCTATCGTACCTACAAATCGGATTTCTCAATGTTACATGTGTATAATATGTAAGCATATCTAAGATTAAAAGTTTCAGTCTAATTACAATTTAAACGTAAAAATTTTTATCTCATATTGTTCATGTGAATACTGTATTATCGATGTTTTTAGTAATAAGACCGTCACTAACACTTTTTTGGAAAACAATGCATCGTTGTACTTTGACCGATAGGTAGAGCAAAGACTCCACAGCGGACTTTACTTGAAGCTTTACTCATTCCTTTATTAAGTTATCCTCATGCTACCTTTCGAAATTCAAAGTAATTAGATTTCCACCCCATTTCATCGTAACAGTCACGTTACACACGAGGGGCAGTTCAGATGTATGGCTCCTTTGACAATCTTTTATCAATGTGCGATGCAAAAAATACGTTACAAAGAGATAGAAAATAAACCTCATGATCTTGCTCTTTATCTCCTTGTAAGATACAACAACGAAAAATAATAAAAACAACAAAAAGAACAAGTAGACTCGCAACTCCAACTTCCGTAAGGCGTTTATCACATGGCGTGCATTTTTCACGCGTATCCTCTTAAAAAGCCGACACACGTGCTCGTTTTTCTCTTCTCCGAGCGTAACCTTTTTTTTACATCCATCCCTTCCTCTCATCCGATCGAGGAACGCCGTTCTTTCTCCTTTTCTCATTTTTATTTTGCTCAGCAGCAGAGAGATATCTCGCGTGGATGAATAATAACGTGGAATACGTCTATATGGACGAGGGAGGGCGGCATGGGCGCGCACCTTGCGAGCACCTTGCGACGGCGCGTAATTAATGCACGAGAGAGAGAAAGGGAGCAAGACGCGAAGCTTTTCTCTTTTGGGCCCGAAGGGTAGGAAGCTTCGTCTGGAGCCCAAGTGGAGGGGGGAGTCAGGGAGGGTAAGTCGAGAGCAAGCCGGCTGTGTTTGGATTATTGCTCGCTCGCTTCTTTCTTGCTTTCTCTTGGTTTTTTTTTTGTCTCTTTGCGCTCTCCACTACACGCGAATACACATGTTTATACATACGTTGTACGACAAGGTAAGGTACAGGGGAAGCGCGTGCACGTTACAGAGTTGCTCTGTGATTTCTTGACGACGAGGATGAGCAACGTAACGTAGAAAGCATTTTTTACGCGGGTTAAGAGAAGGGAGACAGGGCAGTGTTAATGTTAACAATTGTTAGAGACAAAGAGTTATAAAGTAAATTTTATATTAAAACAAGACATTATAAAATGTATTTTAATAAGAGATTTCCATCCCATCAGCCTCACATTATTCCTACAGAGAACGATGAAGAGACTGATAAAATGGTATGAGAATGTTTGGCCCCAAGCTTTGCCGCCTGCAGCGCTGCTGCAAAAGAACCATCATGGTGTCTTAAATGTATATATAGATATACAAATACGTATACATATCTACCATTCTTGGATGTATTGAATATATATATGTGTACAGATGCAGTCATACACCTTATTCGAGTCGACTCATGTATACATGTAAACAATGACGTGGCAGTCATCATTAACTCTAAAGACTTAATATTCTCATATAAATGATATATCTCTTAAAATCCCACGCACTCAAGGTGACACCATACATTACTTACTAGCAAGGGCTATGTCCGGGACGGACATGACCAGTATCTCTGCGTTAATGCTACTTATCTCTCATGGACGACAGCTAGGGACTTGTAAAATCGTGTTGGACATTTTTTATAGATATTAATAATGCATGTAACAATTAATTGTAAGAAGTAATTATAGTTGTACTCTGAGGCAAAGAGATCCTAGGTACGTGGTATAATAAGCTAATCGTACACTGAAGGGAATAAGTGGGGAAGAATTTCGACAGACATCTTACAAGGAAGAGTTGTATTCTCCTTTTTTAGAACTAAGTAGTAAGGGATATTTCAAATTACATGCGAAAAAAGTGATGTGACGTGGTAGATTATAAAAATTATTCTATGATCACAATTTATCTGATTACACATTCAAGAAAACATTACTTTTAATAGGTAAATGTGATAAAATAGACTCACTATTGGTCGATGGTTGATAAGAAAGAGTACAACAAGAAACTGAAGACTGGACCTCGTGATGTGTACTACTAAACTATGAAAACTTGGGGGATTTGTACTTAAAAATGCAACTGTAGCGACATAGTTGTAGCATTTACGTGCGATATTGAAGTACTAATAATAGGAGTCAAATTTTATACATGCACCTTTACAGCTCAAGCTGTCTGATTTTTGTACATAATTAGAGGGATACTACAAAGAAATCAAGGGTCATGGGAGATAGTGGCGTCCTAAGGGTAACCACCAATAGGTTTTTTTTTTTTCAGTAATAGATACACAATAAGCTCGTGAAATGATGTAGACCTAGATACAGGAAAAGAGACAATCACGGCAAATGGTGACTGGTGACACATTTATTAAGTTCCTATGACAAGGCAAGACCATCCTTAGTCCTTGATTATGTAAATTAATTGACAGAATTTTATAATATCTCAAAAAGAGAAAAAGTAACATACATACATTTATGATCATAAAGATTACGTTGTTACAAAAAACTTTAATTATAAAATTTTGTCTACAAACACGACTAAAAATGTCAGTAATTACAAAAATTTCTTGTAACATTTTTTTTGGAAATAAATATTAGTACATATAATTTTACAACAAACATTTGTGCGTTACGGAGCAACAGCTGCAACAGCGAAATCTTGGCATAATCCTCCTAAATTTTGACAGTTTCGAAAAAAAAGGATAAAACTCTCGGACCAATTACGCGATCTGATTGATATATGATAGATCTTCGAGCCCAACCATCAATGAGAAAAAAAGCCTGGAGAAAAAGAAAGGAACAAAGATTAATGAAAAGAAAGAGGCAAACGAAACCTAGTTATTAAGAAATCCACATTTATTAAAACCCGCGTGAAATCGAAATCGGGCCAGAACGCCGGAAAAAACGAGCCACCTACCGTCCCTCCGGACCCTCAGAAATCTGGCAAAGCGCATTGTCTGCGCGATTTGTCCGAGTGATTTACCGAGCACGATGATTTATCGTGCGCGTCTCTGGTTAACAGAGAGTCGAGAGGGCGAGTCGGACCGACGGGACCCGGCAGTGAGGGAAGGAAAAAGGCCCCTCCTAAAGTGGAAGATTAGGGACGATTATCGCCACGGAAACGTTAGATGGTGCCCCATGTACGGGCACAAGCGTGGACCCTCTGCTCGGGCCGTAACTCAAGCTCAGCTCGACGCGTGGGTGGCTCTTGCACACGCGCGCACACATCCATGCGATAAGAGCGAGGTAGGGTTTGATCGTCCCGCGAGACGATGATGATGACGATGGCCTTGGAATTCGGAGCCCGTGCGATCCCTTTTGTTTTCGGTGCTTTAATCGATCACTCGAGCTCTGCGTGCAGCCCGTCGTGTATGTGTACACGTATACGCGCGTCCGTCGAGATTCTTCAGGCATGCGGTTAACGCTCGCTGCGACTGCTCGTAATTCAAGTAAACTATACACGAGAGAGAGAGAGAGAGAAAAAAAAAAGATTTTCGGCGTTCTTTTTCGCCTGTGTGCGCTTATGCGAGGGCTCTCGCAGTTTTGATTTACGAAGATCCTAGAGAATTTTTTCGGAGGGCTCGGGTGGTGCGGGGCCGTCGACTTGGACGCGAAATATTGCTTAATAAACGTAATCACGTTGTTTGCTCGGAAGATGCTTTGCCCGTTTAGGGAACACGCCATTGATTTATCGCCGCCGAGTAATTTATTTTGTTGCTGCTTAGGTGGACGGTGAAAAATTTTAAGAGCCCATAGGATAATAGCTTAGCTCGAGTAGGGCTCTCAATTCAGTGGTGTGGTTAAAATTTTGATAGTAACGATTGTGCTCGGATGAAGAGTAATCACCAAACCATGGTGTTAACCGATTGCTCACTGCTTATCGTTGATTCAGGAGATTGTGATGTGTGTGCTTAAATTAGGGTACGAAAAATTTGTCGATTAGTTTAGTAGTGTTTTCACATAGTTGGTCGAGAGACGGAACCGATTTTGACTTCTTGAGCAAATACTTGAGTTCGTAGTCCATGTGTTCTATTTTTTTAGACCCAGCAAGGAAATATCTTGACTCCGGGCTTGCACTTTTTGAGCAAAAAATTATTTAAAAAATCATTGATCTCATGACGGTCAGGTCAAATAGCTTCGAGTTTAACCTCACCATGCAAATGCACATTCACACTGCGTATTTCATCAGGAAAGGTCATCGTACGTTTAAAAGGGTTGACCGACAAATAGGTACCCCGAAAATGAGCACTGCTCCCAGCATTCGTTACACGCCAAGGTAGTCAATAACATTCACACGCTGGCTGGGGGATTGCTTTGATTTTTTCGCTCCCCTTACTCCCCACGAATGCACACACGGAGCTACCGCTAGCCTTCGGACTCCCTCTCTTTCCTCATAGAACCACGTAAGACTATCATTTGGTCTGGATTATCATAATGACCCAAGCATTTGTAATTCGCTCTCTATGGCTGCACAGTACACTCGAAGACAGCCTGCGGACAGAAAGAGCATGGGACTATACAGGTGAGGCAAGGTAAGAAAGAAAGGGAGTCAGAGAAAGGTAGATCGGCGAAGAAGTAGAGGGTGGCGTAGAAGGTAGCAAACGCACTCAACGAAATAATGAATAGGATAGAGAGCGCTTCGAGGAGGCATTCGTGGTCGGTCATGATTATACTACGTATATTATAATCACGTACCTGCTGACTTTTCACGTAGCTGGTCGGGCGTGAGCATGCGGACAAATTATATATTTGCCTCTCTATGTTTCTCTCTCTTTTCTCTACTAATGCCCACGAAACATACCTCCAAGCTGGTATGTTTGACTCGACGCAGCTCGTTGGAACGCATATACATCATTTAATGTTCATGTTTCTATTTTTTATACTGTACTTTTTGAGACATCGTACATCTGCTTCAATTATTAATCACGTAAACTGATATAATAAATTAATGGACTCAAACTATTTTTTAGTTAATAATGAGTATGTTTAGTGTATGATGATAGTCTAAAGTCATGTGAAAAGTAATTAATCGTCGGCAAATTTTTGAATAAAAAGTATTTCAGAAGAAGCACGACTAAGACACAAAAACTTAATTATACAATTTTCAGGTAATTTATTTCTTAACAATAATTTTTATTTCGAATTGTTCAGTTCATGACAACTGGTGCGTTAATCTATGAATGGAGATGTAATAAATACACGGAGATACATTAATAATTTTCTACAAAGTACGTTATTGAATGTCCTGGACACTTAAAAAAATCCCATCAAATTATTAAATGCCAAAACCGTTTGCTAATATTGTATTTTTAAAAAAGATGAAAAATATTCTTCAACTAGAAGACGCTGTTTTAGTTAATGTAACAAATTAAGGTGGAAAATCCGTGGACTGATTTAATTCAGCGAGCGAAGTGCATCATTTACCGTATTGTGACAGTGTTGTACATTATGGCGTATACTTTTGTAACGAGAAAAATTTCAATCAATCAATTTCATTTCGTTTATTAATTTTTAATCGATTTTGATTTCGTGCCGACAAACCATAATTTAAAAGGACTAAAATAAAGTACAAATTTCGATGATTTTTACGGTACTTTTCATACAAATACTTTGATTTATTTATGTCTTTAAAGCTGTTATTGCTGATACCGTATTACAACCCATATAAAAAAAAACATTTTTTAAACTCAAATGTCTTAAAAACTAGTACCGATACATTACCTAAAAAAATTTTCCATAACATAAAAGAACTTAATGTATAACATATTTAAAATTCAAGAAAAGATTGATTTGTTACTGGCGATGGATTTTCTACCTTAAAAAATATTATGAAAATATTATGAACGATAATTTTTGTAAGTTCCACTTGACACATGTAAGTATTACATTATTCGTAAGATAAACTGTGAAAAAAATCAGGTTCCAAAAATTATGAATACATAATTGATGTTTATTTATTTATTTATCGTACAAAATGTATTAAAAATTTTTTGGCACCGTAAAAATGTATAAAAAAAATATGTAAATTCAACAAATATTGAAGCAAACGGATTTTTAAGAACTGTAAGTGTTTGAAGGGAGAAAGGAAAATCGAATGCAGTTTAGAAAAAATACTTAGAACGACGGAAATTATAGTGCATGCCCAGACGTTCGAGTGTAAGGTCGAAGGGCCAGTTTACAGGAATGGGGGTGCAATTATTATCGAATGAAGAGACTGCGAGAAAGGCGTACACGTGAAAAGCAAAAGGAAAAAATAAATACTTGCAAGAAAGAGACCAAAAGCGCACTCAGACTCCCTCAAATGACACAAGCTGTTCGCCCGCTTTTGGTTTTTACGGCCGCTAATTCAAAGTGAGCCTGCGTGCCGTCTCTCTCTTGCCCCAGATGCACATTATGGGGGCAAGCATTATTCCTTCGACACATACTCTCTCACGAGAGACAGAGAAAAAGGCAGCAGCCAGGAAAGAGTTGTGGTGTATACGTATGCCCACATGCGAGCTCTATACGGAATTTCGTCGAAAAAATAATAGGCCAAACTGGCTCTGGATTGCACGACTCGTCAAAAAAGCCACCAATTCGCAGACTTTCTTCTCTCCACTGTCCTTTCCCTCATCATTCTCTCGGTTCCTCTTTTTTTTCCACAAACATTACGCCACAGCGCTGAGGGCCTACGAGTCGTTGCAGCGTGTGTGTAGTATACATGACGTGTAAGGTATAGTGACGACGAGAGGATGCACGCGTGTATTTATATACGTGCAAGATCGCCTGACAGTAGACCAAGATGAGGGTGGACTATTAAGGAATTATCGACGCAGTCGGGAAAGAAAATTGCGATGCACGCGCGTCGAGGCTAGCGCGCTTTCTAGAGAGAGTCTTCGTCCCTTCTCTTCTTTTCCTTTGACTATACGAAGAATTTCACCACGGCAATTATAATTAAATTGTTTTGTGGTGGTGAATCGTTTATGTGCAGCTACATCGTGACGTATTTTCTCCTTGAGGACAAAATTGCATTCTTAAAGTTTGTGAAGCTTTGATGCGTGCGTTCGAGATGAAACGTGATGTTGGAGGTGAATTTTGTTGGACAGGCGTGTTTCGATTTTTTAATGGTTCATTTCGATAGGTAAGATTTTTCTATTTTTTGACGCATATATAAGAGTCCGTAATACTCTTTTTTCCTACGAGCCTGTACCACCGCGTATCTTTGTTTAATACTGGATTATTGACTCGAATAGTGACTTTTACAAATGTCAATGGTGAGTCAACATTATGAATATAAGAATAAATTAAAATTCTTACGAAGAGCGCTGTTATTTCGATTATAGTGAGTTTTGATGAGAGTCCGTAATGCTCCTGTTTTTCTTGAATAAAATGAGAAAGTCGTCTTTAAAATTATTCTAGTGTGGATGCAGCAGAGCCCAAAAAAGTTTAGCTTGTTTTGGTCTCGGACAACATAAAAAAAATTTGAATGAATAAAAATCCATTTTAAGTGTTTGTTCAGTCCGATCTTTAAAATATGCCGGTTTTTCTAGAATTAATAAGATGGATGCATGATAATTTAAATTGTGAATTTTGGTGCACTTCTTCTGAAAAAATTGAGTTGTCACTACCTAGTACACCAAAAATTCAAGCGTCACATTCTTCAAAATAAAAATTTAGAGAAGTAGATTTTCTTATGTTATTATTTTTATTAAACAAAAGAATTCCCGTAATATACCATTTAGGGCCACATAATAACATATTATTAGTAAAAACGATAAGAAGTGGGCGATTTATTTAGAGTATTTGTCGTTCTGTAAAATGAGGTTAGGTTTTCTAAGTCTGAAAAAATTAGGGTAGTTTGTTGGAGACTCTTAAATATATTCAACCACGTTTTGCAGCAATAACAGCACCTAATGGATTTATTTTATAGAAAAATGTCTTAGTTTTAACTTTTTTCTAACTTAAAGAGTACGTAACCAATTGGGGTTATGTTTCCTAGAGCCAGACATTACTGGATCCAGAGATATCAAATTGGTTCCCAGGCAAGAATTTCACTGATTGGCAAGGTCAAATTGGTTCGCGAGTCATTAAGATGAATGGTCAAATTAGTTCCCGGCTATTCAATGATAGTGTAGATACCAAATTTCTTTCGTTGTTCTTTTTCCAGGCTTCAGACTGGCAGCAATTTAAATGCTGGCGTGTTTAAAAAATATAGACCACTGTTTGAAAAATAAAAATTTTAAAAACTGGTAAAAATTTTTTTGAGACTACATTAACAAATTCAAAGCGAGTTGCAGAACCTGTTTTATTCAATAACATATCGTTTCTTAAAAAGTTTTCCTTGTATATAGTGAATTTTAATTTACTTTTCTGACTTCGCATCTTGATTTACACTTTACATTGCACAGATTTCAGCTCTTCTACAAATTTAAAAATATTTGGACTGGATGTATAAAACATTTCATTTAGATGCGGATAAAAGGATTCACAGTTATTTGTAGTACGGTAGATCGAACATGAAAATTGAGCCCAAATCGTTGGAGGAAGTAAGGAATCACTTGTTACGTAATTTTCTAATGTATAGTCGCAAAATTTAGTCACTCTAGCATTATTGGGCATTATAGTCATCAAATCTTCAGTAAAACATTCATCCACCATGTCAGGGTCTAAAAAAGTCAAGCCAAAAAAGCTTTTTAAGTATGTTAGAGTACATTACCAATTGAGGTTATGTTTTCTATAGCTTATAATGACTGAACAGACATTGTACGGTAATAGATACAAAGAAAAATCTATTGAGGCACTTATCTACAATCTAGTTGCTGAATATTATCATAAGGTTTTATGCTCAAAGTTACTTATCTATTATATATCACTCTTATTGATATTATTCGCATTGAAACTTGTTAGAAGTCAATATTTACAGTTTTCTACGTTATCATAAGCCTTTTACCTTTTTTAAATGGGTTATTGACGAAAAAAACATAAAAAATTTGTTTCAGATTTTCGTTGGGCTCCAACGTTTGGAACTTCTAATAAAATGGTTATACTAGAAAACCTGGCCTTGAGAATACCTTCTGCGTGAGTAGGTCATTGGTATGAACCTTTGAGGAGAAGGCTGATGAAATTTCTAGCAAATGTAGCTGCCTGAACTCCTCGAGGTTGTTTTCCCTGCCTTGCTGTTGTAGCAAAAGGTAGCATGTATTGTAGCAACAGGTTGGTTGGAATAACGACCACGAAACCCTTAAGGGTTAGATCAGATTGGGCTCTAGCTCGATGTCGCCAGGTATACATATTATGCCATGGTTGCGTTCAAAAGCACATTTCTTCGTGGCACTCTGTAATCTTGGTGGTTTAGGGTGGAATTCGATGTAAGTCGCTTGACCATTAGAGAAGAGCCTCGTCAGTGGCTGGGTTACCCAGCTGCACGATTAACAACGTAACAACTCTGTTCTTGATGTACCGACGCTATTCGCTCCGAGCCGATACAGAGGTTGCGCCCCCTCTAGCCAAAATCAGGCAACATTTCTTGCATGTAAACAAACGGTTTAGAACATATATACATACGTATAGCTGCTTGTGATTGGCTGAATAAGACAGCAGGAGAGGATCGTCGTTCTCTCTCTAGCTTGCCAAGTGCCAATCACAAGCAGCTGTACGTATGTATATATGTTCTAAACCGTTTGTTTACATGCAAGAAATGTTGCCTGATTTTGGCTAGAGGGGGCGCAACCTCTGCATCGGCTTGGAGCGAATACTACTAAGGCAATCGACCATTTGCTCGAGAATTTTATAATCAGACCTACTCACTTCGATTGCAGGTGGCTTCGATTTTACTTCGACACCACCTACCGAACTAAAGTGAAGAGCTAGGGTATTTTGCAAAACTTTGAGCTTACTTATTGAGATTCTTATAAATTATTATTAAGATAAAAACTATGAGAAAATCATCTACGAATTGTTAAGAGTCAGTACGCAAAATTTCAGCAAAATCCGTTGATTAGTTTTCACGGTTAGCGATTACAATGGTTTTAGGATTTTGATTATATATAACGTTAGATGAGATAAGATGAGAAGAGGTAAGATAAAATGAGATTTAATAATATTCTAAAAAATGTCTATAAGATTTAATTTTAAGTAATTTTTATTCAGTACTTTTTTCTTGTCCTTACTAATGCAATGTTCAGCCTTGAATAAAAATTATTGCCTCTTTCTTGTTACTGCTTCAGAAATTTTGCTTGTAACTATTACTTTTAATGAAGTACACAAGTCAAAAATTTTATTGAAGAATCAAAAAATAGACATAATTATTTTTTGAAGATGCTAATTATACATCTATAAACTGTTCCTCTTGAGTCTCTGTGGCATTGAAAAGATTTACTCTTGATTTGTTATTTTTTTGTTAGGTTGTTCGTCTTTTTTATGTTAACTAATAACTGTGCTATCCCTTTTCGTGCCCTTGTCATGTCGTTCTGTAAAAAAAACGAACTCACTTCCGATGACAACGACGTAACCACAAACAGTGACCTACGTACACTCCGCAATCACCTCCAGTTTCTTGTTTTATTTTTCGTGAGGGGTTATCTTTTGGGGGGTATAATGTCCATTATTTCAAATTAATATTTATTTTATGGTCTGATTATTTACAATGAATTGATCTGTGGCTTCATGCAGAAAATCTAGATGTATAACAAGTTTTTTCGTTAACACTACAATGAATAACGTACAGTAACAATGTTGTCATTAATGGGTATTAACCACAAATCTTTTGACCAAGTATTATTAAATTTGGCCCAATTATGAAACCTGGGACTTGGATGCCGATTTGATTTTAATTTTGCGACAAAAAAAATATCGAAAACCAAAAATTAAATTTAATATTTAGCTGCAATCGATATTAAATTCATCACTATTGTTCGTACATAATTCTTTAAAGACCTCTACATTATCCGTGGTATCGATGTTTTTTTTTTTTTTTTTTTTTATCTTTTTTTTGGAAAGTACTTTTTCAATTTTCGTTTTATAGTATTACTAAAATGAGTAGAACATACGTTTAATACTGTGAGATCATTTTACAAAGATTTTCAGTTTCCATGGAACACATACATTGTATTAATGTATTCATAAATATCTGTTTTATTAAATCTTTGGTAGGAAGCTTGCAACGAAGCGAGAGAAAAATCAGTCTCAATTTTGTGGATAATAGTCTTTGAAGCTAACTCTTTCAAATCCTCGTTGAAAGCATGCAAGCCAACGTTTATACTAAAAGTGTCATGGTTTGCACTTATGTGCTCATAAACACCAACTGGTCCTGTTTGACTATTCCTAACGCAAAAGGAATTACTGATCTACTTTAATTAAGTACCGCAGCTATGCTTC
Organism: Copidosoma floridanum; assembly: GCF_000648655.2. The sequence goes on from NW_019379652.1 coordinate 199,834, forward strand.
ACTAAATAAATCTACTGAGAAAGAATAAATACAGTACTTCTGAATGAAGACTGGAATAGTGTCATATACCATAAATTTATTGTTTTCTATTATTTGTGATAATGAAACATATTTGTTTTTTTCGTACTTCATTTATCATCTTTTGCATCACATTTGATGAAGGAACAGCATTTTAATTTCTAGCACGCAAATATAATTAATTAGCATTGTTTATTTTTTCCATTCCTACAGACGAAATTCTAAATCTTCGACAAGCTCACTTCACACTTATTTTTTTACAAACCAAGAGTGGAATTTCCTTGACTTATGTTTGTATACTGTATTTTATTAGACGATATCGATAGGGTGTGATCGATAAATAGGTGTGCAATGGTATCAGTGCAAGTTAAATGAACGTATCGACAACTAGAATGCTTACATTAACCATTAGCTACCTTTTGAAATGCACATATTATGGTATACCAAACTTCAACGAGTAATTTGTATGGTTCTAGTGAACAAATCATCGTTTTAACTGTTTCTGCTAAATGCAATAGTGTTATGCGAGTGAAAAACTTTGTCTTAAAATATTATACAAAATTTATGTTTTTAAAAAAGTTTCATCAATAGGGACACAATTGTAAAAATAATAAGTACAATGTTCCGTAACTGTGTACATTATTAAACAAATTAATTCAACAATTAAGAACCACATTCAAAAATTAGATCGATAATGGTAAATTTATAGTATACTAACAAAAACCAAAATTTTTACCATTACAATTCACAATTAAGAAAAAAAAATTAAAGAAACAAGTATGATAAAATTTGTGGTCATAAAAGGGACATTTACCTTATTGACACGCAGGATCAAGTAACTACTTGAGTCAAAACAGATATTAGACAGATACATGGTAGTTAATAAACCAAGTTTTGAGACTTGATTTATATTCACCATCTAAATTTGTTGATTAACTTTAGTGATGTACCGACTAGTAAGTTTTACGTATGTATCTGCTATGAAAATAAAAGTTGACCAAGACAGCTAGATAACAGTATATTACTGAACATCCTTACGAACTACTATTACACTGAGAGGAAAATATTATAAAAATTACTGTGCTAGAATGGTAATCTGGTACTGTTCGGTCGTCTAGACTTTTTAGTATTTTGAACAATAATTTTTAGCGCTTAGAACAGCAGTAATTTTTGTTGTTTGTATTGTGATTTTACTGTTTGTACAATAGAAATTACTGTCCACAATGGGTAAAAATTAGGTTGGCCAAAGTAAAAAGTGCCTATATAGATGGCGGAATAATACTTACCAGATTACCATTCCAGCACTGTAATTTTCATTATATTTTTCTTTCAGTGTAATTAATCTAAAGCACAGATTTATCGCAGGAAAAACATGGCTATACAAGTTTTTGACTTATTTTTGTACAAATGAAAAATGAGCCAATACATCGGATCGTATATATCCCCTAAAAAACTAAAGGCGCATCAAAAAAAGAAAGCTCCATCACTCTTGAAATTCTAGTTCATTCGTAAGCACGGACCATCGCAAGATATAAGTGTATTCCGGGTCACGCCTTTTATCGGCATGCACCGAGGCTCAGCTGTTACCGGGTAAGAGTAAATAATAGCACATAAAGTCACGCTTAACTGCTGTCCAGCCCGTTGTACGTATATACATATGTTCGTACCCATTGTACGCTCAAAAGATCAGCCGTCGAGAAGATGTGGGGTCCAGCCGGACGATATAGGGAGGCCCGTAAGACATCACGACTTGCTCGATTTACGAGAGACTCTGCTTACTGCACTTTGGCATATATATGATGATGTAGCTGAGGGCTGGAATGGCGCGATTGATAACCTTATCTGACTATCGCATTCCCTCCCTCCTTTCTTCTTCCTCCGTCTTTCTCTGAGGAGTAAGAGCAACCATATTGTTAGATCAGCTTCTTTTTTGCCTCTATTTCGCTATGCATCTACACTAAAAAAGATTCAAGAGATTTGTCAGGGAGCCTTAGACCTCTTAGGCTATAATGCTGTTCTAGCTAATACTAGTAAAAAGTATGCGAACCTTCCTTGTGGCAAGGATCCGTTCATGTGCTTTGGATATCTACTGTATCTTCCTCTTTCTCTTGTCTTGTCAAAACCATTATATTGGGTAGGAGCGATTGAAAAAAGGAGGGTAGGAAGTAGAACAAAACAAGGATTGTAGGCTCACGGTTTTCTAAGATCCAGTTGCCACCTACTGTTATCTTCTTCGTGAGCTATGAGTAGAAAATTTGAAATGAGGTCGCAAAAGGGTATTTCCAAACAACTCGTACATACGAATTTATCTTGTCGATGTGAACGCTCGTAAATTCTTCAATTTTAAATCGTTGCACTTGCTGAGCAACTTCAAATATTTGTCGCTATCTTTGGGTGAGGATAGAAATTTAAAAGTGAAAACATGAAATCATTGAAAATATACAATTCTACTGATTTACACCTTTGTGGTTTTTGCACTTGTGCATTGTATCTGAAAACAAACAGAGATTATACGGATATGTCGTGCTCTATACGAGTATGAAACATCTTGTTTTCAGAGGATTCCCTTGTCACTATTATTTTCATAACGAAGCATAACCATGACTATGGTAATTAACTTTCACAACATCAAATGCACTGAGCACAAGCCACTTATGATCGCAGAAGATTGTCGTAGCTGTAGCTTGCAGTTATTAATGAACAAGTCACCCAAACCCTCACGTGTCACAAAGCTCACTTTGAAGCAATCGGATGGAAACGAACAATCTTGCAGCCTCTTATTTTACACGCTCGTAAAATTAATTTGTTGGCCAAGCACGTAATTTTCAGAGTCATAAGCGTCATCGTCAACATTGCCATCGTCGTCGAACCATCACTGGACAAAACCACTAAAGCTCACTCAAATAGCCTATGGTCCCCCCACCATAAATCCTCACACCAGCCATGCACATATAAATGCATGAAACTTACACCTGTGAGTGAAAAAAACTGAAACAGATAATTCAGTGAGCACAGTATCCGCTCGTCCGTACAAAGATTCATAAAGATCCAAATGCACCCACCAAAGCGACGCACCATTGCTCGAGCAAATAAGAAGTATAAAAGGAAAAAAAGAAGGGAAGAAAAGTGCAGGAGAAGAGGAGGAGGTAGAGAAGAAGAAGAAGAAGAAGAGAAAAAGAAAGGTCCCGTGCTCGCGCGCGCGCTAGATGTGTACAAGAGGGGCCTGACACGCGATGCTTGCCTCGAGGGAGTCAATAACGTGGCCGGGGCCGCGCGGCCACAGAGCGGCGGGGGCGGCTTACCAGAACAGAAGAGATAGAAGGAACTCGGCCGTTCATCTGGCCCTCCATCTCTTCTTTCTTCCTCTTGTGAGAGAGCCACCCCCGACTACTCGGCTGATATGCCCCCTGGCACCCTTAGCAGGCCCAACCTGCACTCTGGACTGTAACTTGCTCCGGCTCCCTCATCCCCCTTCTCTTACCTCACCCCCTCAGCCTTACTCCGCCTCAACCACCATCACGATCTCGATCTCTCCTCTCTCTCTTCGTTCAACTCGACCTTGCGCTCCTTCGCGAGCTCTCTCTCTCTCTCTCTCTCTCTCTCTCTCTCTTCCTTGCAGCTCCAGCACACACTCAACTCTTTTTGCTGTGTTTTTCTTCGCCACTGCCGTCACTGCTTCTGCTGCCCTTTTGGAAAAAATATTTCTGTCTCTCTTTTTTTTTCTCTCTGTACCACCTTCTCCTCTGCGGCGTTGCAGTGTGTTCCGCTTCACAATAGCTAAAGGGCACTGTGATTACACTTGTGTTCGAATGTGCACGCATGCACATGCACCGACGGAACGAGATGCCCCGGCATCTCTGATCGCGTCCGCCTTCTAATGAGCACTACCAAGACCTAGTACTATTTTTTTTTCTTTCTGATTTTTTGAAATCACGCCTACTTTTGTCGTACTTGCAACGAACGAGTTTGGTTTCGATGACAATGAGAAGCCAATTGCACAACTACAAGAGGAATCTTTCGTGGTTATTTGTTGTCATTGGCTGTAACGAGTGCGAGAGAAAATTTATATAGTCGATGGGTGCGAAAAAAGGTCCCCTCGAGGGAAAGGGCTTTTACGACTGGGAACTACCGTTTTGACGTATCCGGAACGACAGTGCGCCTCTTTGCCCATCCGAGAGGCACAAGGCTCTTTTTCCATTACTGCCTGCAGGAAAAGGAGGCGTGATTATCTTTTTTTCGTTGACTTTTTCTTTAATAGCAGCCCTGCTATATTGCGACATTCGAAAAGAGGTAGCAACCATCCGAGGGATAATGGAATGTCTCAATCTTGTGTTTAGTCCTGATTGTAGAGCAATTTGGTCCTTAAACTAAATGTTAGGGCCGAAAGTCCCTGAGGACACGCTTTACGACAGTTGACATTCACTTTGCAGATAATTGTACTGGGAAAAAACGAAAGTTGTCCAAGACAAAGGGCTTTTTTTCAATTCGGGCTGTTCGAGTTTTTTTTATTGTTTTTTTTTTTATCTCATTTATATATTTTAACGTCTTCTTGTTTTTTGTTATCTAGTGGATAAACAAATTGTATTAAACTTTCCGATAAACGTTAACACCTTGGGATCAATTAGTGAATAACAAATGGAAGAAAATAGCTAATTAATACTTTCAAATACCGCAATTTGTGAAGATTATTTCAATGAAACATTCATGGTCACCAATTAAAGTACATCAGATTACAAAATCATATTTAATACACCTATTTATCTGAAAGAAATAAACGAGTTGTGGAAAAATATGACCAGCGATACGGATAACTCAACGCTCACCAAAGACTGTATCTCATCGATTAAAATTGTGAAGAAATCCGCAAAACGATGGGAAAAGAAAGTCAGCATACAAACGAGCCAACGAGACGGAGCAGCGCACAGTAGTCCCAGGCCTGCAGCTTGACCCCAGCCCGACGGTTGTAAAACGATTTCTGGAACGCGAGGACCACGCACCCGGATGCAATACTCTTGCGTCGCTACCGCACCAAGTATCAGAATGGACAGACACGCACCCCCGAAACCATAAAAAAAAAAAAAAACAATCCTCATCCATCAGACGAACCCGAAAAAAAAGAAAACGGGAGGCGAGAGCCAAGGGAAAAACGCAGACGCGCTACGCCCGCGGACAACCAGCGGCAGTAACAACCAAACAATTAGTCCCGGGACGTATATCCCACGGGAACGAACAGGAGTGCCCTTCGACGCGGAGCCGATCAACGGCAAATCGCCCCTTTTTACCTCGTTTTTTTTTGTTTCAAACCCGACTCCACCGCGGCGATTCGCATGCCACATTCCTCTCATCAAAGTAGGCAGCCACCCTCGCATTACGAGCGCACGATACGCGATGGTCCTTTCGCGCACACGCGCGCAAGTCGTGTCCTGCAGGCGAAAAAGAAATTCCTCGCGGGGCCCACTTCTCTTCCCAACCGAGGGTTACACGTACGCACTTATGCATACCACGCATCGAGCGCGAATTAAGAAGAATAATAAGTAGTATAAACAGCGGCAAGCAGCGGAGAAAAGGACGAGGGAGGGGATCTCGCGAGTCACGCCATACAGGGCCTCTGGTAATACGGAAAGCAGCGGCTGCGTATATGTATATAATATATATATGTATCCGCGAGAACGGCAGCGTTTCAGGACGAGATGATCGTAGATCTTTTGCAGAAACGCAGTGGTTTCGCGCTGGCACTCGAGGCCCCAACCGACGGTGGCGTAATTAGGCTAGCGCGGCCCTCCTCGTCCCTTTTTCATGCATATTGTATGCGCAGCGAGCCGACCGCAGCTCATTTCGCAGCCCACGGCGATGTTATGAGCCGCGCGTGTGTTCGAAGGCGCACATATGCGAAAAAGAATTACACTTACGGGGCCGGCTTGCACACTCGCGTTGCCTCCTATATAGGCAGAGAGTAGTGCCGTCGTTTCCTCCATCCTCCTTTCTTTTTCTCGGAGCGGGGGGATACCTATACGTAATAAGCGCGGGCGGAGGCATTGCACGGCCGGGGCTGCAGCAGCTTCGGGGCTGGCCGTATATGCAAATGAGCGAGCGCGGGGGGAGAAAAATCGGGTATCCCCCTTCTCCCCCTTCCTCCCTGGCTCGCCGCTCGGTTCAATAGACCTTCGACCCTTACCTCCGGATAATTTGTTTACGAGCAAAACGGACAACACACGCCGGCCATCCACCCATGTACCTCCCTTTCTCTTCCGAGAGGCCCTTTGGGCAAACTTCTCCTCCCCCTCCTCCCTCGGCTTCTTCTCGCTGGACCTTGATATTCTTGTGATCGCCCCGCAGCGGGGCTACACACACGTATATGCATGTGCGTAAGTATGCACCGAGCGCATAGAGACCGGTGCAGCCGCTATGCGATTTACATACGATTATCTCGATGGAGGGGGGGGGGGGGTTGGCAAGGGAGGCTGTATGCACACCCACACCACATCGAGCATAATGCAAGGTATGCTCGCTGTATCGCAGAGGCAGCAGAGCAAAAGGAGAAAAAGGTTGGGGAGAGGAGGATGAGGTGACTCGAGGGCCCCGGGATGTCGATGAGCAGCGGCTCGCGGTTGCTTGCGTGGGCCGCTCGGTAGGACATCGGCACCCTGAAGAAGCCCAGGCACACCCTTCGGGCTAATATCTACCTCTTCCTCTCTTCGGACAGTGACGATGCGAGCGCGTGCGTCCCTTTGGATCGGCTGCGTGGGCGTAGAGGGGTATCTATTGAACCTCCGACCTCGGGTCTTCGCGGGTTGGACTTCTTTCGAAGTTGAGATAAGAAGCGCTGGAAATTTCTATATCGAAAGCATACACGCTTGGAGGCTCCTAATCGGAGCGTATCTTAGATCGAGCGTCGGCTATACGAGTCTATTGAAACACGAGCTTACCGTTTTTGTTTGTTTTGTTCGAAGGCTCGCTATCTCGCTCAATACAGTGTCGGATTGAATAACTCACTTACTCGTCCATGCACAGCGTGTCAATTTAGATCATGTATTCGGATCGGTCGATCGTTACGTTTTTTTTTCTTTTTCTATAAAAGTAGGTATGTTGGCTAAAAAGCGTGTGGAGACAAGGACTTTTAAGGACAACAATACATCATTGTGTCACTTTTAATACTTACAAGGATTGTCTTGTTTGGAAAAGTTATTTTCATATGATGGGGTTTTTTATTGTGACTTCTTCTTCTTGAACTCTCTACCAAGGCTATGTAATGGGTGTTACTCTCAACCCACTTGGTTTTCATATATTTTTGCATCCCTTTTATTTTTCTTATTGGCCCGAAATTCACCTAGTGACCAGAAGTAGAAACTGAACGAGGGATCTCACGATGCACGGAAATCTCTTCTAAGGGAAAAAATCTGCAGCACAGAGATCAGGGACAAGTTCAAGGTGGGCTAAATAAATTTTCGAGTGCGAGTACCTGGCCAAGATGGAATCCTATGCCCAAAATTAAGCAGCAGAACTTAGGGATTCATCGAAATCTTTCGGGGCTTCCTTTCAAAGGAAATACAACACCTGACCAAATCACCGGCAAATTTACTGTTAGTATTATGAAAGGGTTGGTGTGGCGTGTTAAAAAGTTAATAGAAGATGTCTAAGAGGGACTTTTTGTGCTAGGGATTTGCATGGAACTTGAGGAAAAAAATGGGAATTCGGGAAAAAGGGGTGGTAGAGAGGGAGATTATATGACACCTCAGAACCCATCAATAGTTGTACGTGGAATCTAAAATAATACAATACATGAAAGCATGTTGGTGTCCCAACCTCCCTAAAGCTATTTCCTGTATCAAACTAATTATATACTTACTTTGACAAGTCTGTTGGTATTATTGATACATATTGGTTTATATACCAATAGTTGAATGTATAATAACTTATTATTGATTTCATTAAATCACAATAGTGAAAGAAAAGCAGTATTTATCCACGCTCAGACACTACAATTTTGTACTTCAGATGTTTGTCAATGATCTAACGAGAGATCTTTGTTAGATCGAAGATAATTGTATAGCCTAGACTTGAATATTATTTTGGGTGCTACCAATAATTATTCAGCTGACTTATTATATGAGTTACACTTTAACTGACAAAAGTAGTAAATATTGACTACTACGTTGTGAAAAACCGCTATTTCTACCATTTATAAGTATACAACTTTACATTAGTGAAATTAACTGTGGCACTAGTAAAATAGTAAAGTATTACTACCAAAAAGTAAACAGTTACTAGTTGGACAGTCTAGATTACGCACTATGTTGAAGGTATACTTACAGGTATTTCTAATTTAGTATGATTTTTGTTAAAATACGTACGTGTACTTCAAGATGTTGAGAAATAGAAACGTACCTGAAAAAAAAAACTTTTGCTATTTACAGTTTACATAAAACATTATATGATTAAGGAATTTCATATAAATATTCATATAAATAAAAAGAACTTTTAAAATTAATGAAGATTTAAATATAACTGAATTTTGATTTTTCTATGAATTTGAACCAAAAATAGACTTGCTTACATAATAAGTCGTCATAAAAATGATTGAAACATTATTAAGATTATAACTTGCTAAAAATAACAACTTTTTTATCTACAAATTTAAGAGAAACAACTATAATAGATCAATTATACTTTTGTTCGACTAAGCAGTTAGGAAGTGATGGGAATACTTCGATATTTGAAATGTAGACATTTAGTTAATCAGTCTTAGAGTACTTCATGTACTTCAAACTTCTAAATTGAACAAATCCAATAGAAATACTTGCATATGTGAACATTACAAAACGTTTCTCTGCACTGTGATGATAATACATTTATCTATTTGCAACTTAGTCAACGCCAACTTCAACACAATAGCCTAGAGGTTCAAACGGTAACTAATGAGCTATGTGGGTATTTCAAAAAAATATCTTCATTGTCGTTTTCTCTAATCCCTTACTGGTTGCAATGTATTAGTAAAAGTAGTCATGTATGCATTGTGTATCGACCATATTATAATTAGGGGATCAAGAAGGTATTGCTTTAATCAGCTGCAGGGCGAGTCCATGACGGGCGATATGAGAAGCAGCAATAATAACGCAAGAGAAAATAGATAGAAGCAAAAGGAGTGCACGAAATAAATTGTCATGGTGTTAGTATAAAAAGATAGAAAAAGTTCAATAATTAACGGTACGCTGAACTGTTCAGAGAATATGATTATTTAATTTATTGTTTAGAATAGTTTAAAATGTTTTAATGAATATTTCATCATTAGTATTCAACTGTTAACAAAATAATGACTATGAAAAACATAATTTGTCATTTTTATCAACTTTATTGAAATAAATCTCACCTTGATGATATCTAGTATGTCTAAAAAATGAATTAAAGTTTCCTGTATCAGCATCATCTTTATGTAAATTTTTAATTACAGCGAAACATTTAAATAATTAAAAGATGAGTATCAAGACTCTAAATCAATAAAAACAATTAGTTTCCCGTGAAAAAACAGAGCTAAAAATATGTCACAGGATACGAATTATCAACACAGAGCTTTTTTTTGTACATAGTACGTGACACACGTTAATTTTTGCTACGTTGAAGAGATGAGAAGATATTTAAAAAAATATAAGGACAGTTGGATATTGAAACTTGATGATGTTTGCTAACCTTAATAAAATGCCATTTAACAATGATACTTGTAAACAGCTCTAAGTTAGTTCACTGCAAACTTAATAAATGTTTATGTACTACCTTAAATATCTATTTCAAATATAGTAAAACTAGAGAGCCGATGATACAAAGAACTGTAAGTTTGAAAAAACTAAAAGCGATACACAATGTGTCCTCTTTAATTTCGTACTATCTATGCGACGGGAAGAAAGCATACGTAAGTTCCTGTTTTTCTCTCTTTTTTTTTTATTGTAATGTCATACAGATGTGTCGGTCTCGTAACTTTATCGAAAAAATGAATTTCAACGATTATTTATCCAAAAATAGCAAAATTAAAAAAAAATTATATTTCGTTTTTTTATTGTAAGTATATATCTTGTCTTCGTATAAGTGCCTGTACTACAAGATATCAACATTTCAAGTCATACAAATCTCTATCACTAGCTTTCTAANTATAATGCGCACCGCGACTCCCTCGACAGGCCGAAAAATCCACCCCTCGTCCTTTACCCGGGGAATCAGATCTTGGTCCGCTTGCAGCACATCCGAAAATGAATTTCAACGATTATTTATCCAAAAATAGCAAAATTAAAAAAAAATTATATTTCGTTTTTTTATTGTAAGTATATATCTTGTCTTCGTATAAGTGCCTGTACTACAAGATATCAACATTTCAAGTCATACAAATCTCTATCACTAGCTTTCTAATCCTCTTTTTTTTGTCTCAACCTCATAAGCTCAGTTTTTGTATTTTCCTCTTTGTACGAGTACAAAGTCAATAAGGAATTTGGGGTCAGTTGAAATTTTCTGTAATGTAACTTCCTCTCTAATCACTTCAAATTCTATCACTAAGGGTTTTAGTGATTAATGTAAATAATACTTAACTAGATAAGAATACGTAAACTAGTCCTTCAAGTATACTAGGATTGGTAATAAAAATACTATCAAGTACTCAAGACTTGGAAAATAATTGTATAGGAAATAATTTGATGAATTGTCATCTTGTGATGATAAGATCGCACAAGATAGAAAAAACTTTTCTCGTTAGGATTGTGAATAACAAAATGTTTTGTCATCGTTAATAGGGTTATGGTCAGAGTAAAATAAATTTTCAAACTAAAACCTCAACCTAGTTCTTGAAGATCGGGTTAGTCTGCACTATTTTGGTTACATGCTGGCCGTAGGCCATATTTAGGTCCAGTGATCTATTGCAGGACTTTGCTAGAACCTACATTGACGATTTTTAGTTTGCTCTTATTGAGGATAGGTTATGTTCATCCAGGGCACTGTAATTAGCTTTTAGTTTGGCAGTACGGTAAGTAGATATTACCCCAACGAACTAAGCAACCCTTAACACGACCCGTTTGCCATTTTTGGCCATTGCCTCTGTTGATCTTCGAAGGAATATGAGTCGGTGTTTAACTGAGTCTGTGTTCAGGATCTTAAGAAAAAGTCCTTGCTCTAACTCCCAAGTTCATCCTAGGATAATAAATAACTCATCTTGAATCTTATTTAATAAATTCCAAATCTCTTGGTCTACCAATGCAACTACAGCCAACCATACTTTGTAGCGTAAAAACTATTCTCTCGTTCAACCAAGGTATCTAAACAAATGACGTATATCTTCATTCTTAATCTGCCAAGTTATATCATCCACTTGCCTATAATTTTAATCATCGATCTAATCCTTTACACGCAATAAAGTGTAATTTTGCAACTTGACCCGTAAGTTAACGATTTTTCAGATCAACGATAGCTCTTATGAGGAAGATCGCAGAGGATCAAAAAACAAAAAAAAAACACGGCGATGTCGAGGAAACGATGACCATACCGAGTAATAAGGCTGACTCGCATAAAGTCTCGAGGTAGTGAAAATTCCAGCCGTTCGCTTTACATAGCTCCTATATATTCTCGTCTCTGGCAATGTATAGCATTAAAGTCGCTTGCGAGAGAAAAATACCGTGGAAGAGGAACAAGAAGCAGAAGAAGAAGAAGAAGAAAAGAGAAGTTGAGCGGCCGGAGGAACGCAGACCAAGCGACTTGGACAGTTCAAGAAGGAAGAGGTGGGTGTAGTGGGAGGCAAGCCGAGCCGCGATGGCGTGCAGCAGCAGCTTCCCTCTTCTTCTGTTGTTTCTCTGGTGGAGAGCAGAATAAGAAAGAGGGGGAAGTCGAAAGAGAGAGAGAGAGAGAGAGCGACGGAGTACTACCTCCGGGGGAGATTCAATTGTACAATAAAAGCAGTAAGCCGGTAATCTCGGGATACGGTGGACCCGCTGCCGGGGAAGAGAAGGAGGAGGCGGTGGACAAGGAGGAGGTAAGAGAGGCTGGGTAGGNATTTATATTTATGAGGATTGGTGGGCTCGCACACACACACACGTACCAAAACCAAACGAAGGCACACGCGGAGACGAGAGAGAGAGAGAGAGAGAGCGACGGAGTACTACCTCCGGGGGAGATTCAATTGTACAATAAAAGCAGTAAGCCGGTAATCTCGGGATACGGTGGACCCGCTGCCGGGGAAGAGAAGGAGGAGGCGGTGGACAAGGAGGAGGTAAGAGAGGCTGGGTAGGTCGAGCCACCGTACGAGTTACGTATCAAGAATCCGCCACGGGCGTGGCCAGATATCATACACTACACACGTACATTGTCCGTTTATACGGAGTGTGCACTGCGCGACCATTATACGGCAAGCGGCTCCCTGCCTATCTCGCGTTTTCCATCTCTCCTAGCTGTGGTCCGCTCACAGCTGATGCTCCTTTTTTTCCACTCGGTCGATCTCTTTTTTCCCTTCCATAGGCCGGGTCCAGCAGCACTTCTATCTCCGTGTCGACCCATTTCGTTCGGCCTAGCATGAACCAGCCCCGCGAGTGAGTTATTTGGACCCCTGATAAATAATGCGCTCTCTTTTAATGAAAGAGTTAGTCTACCGGCTCGAGTCCGTGTACCTATCGGTCGTTAGGTTTTATCGATTGTACCGAGAGCCGGCACAGAGTCGAAATAAACCGAGCAAAACACGTAGATTCCGATCTGGCGGGGCGAATCTAGCATTGGCTGGTACTTGGTCTTGCTCGGATGGGAGAGCAGGAGAAATGAGATCAAGTGTCTCGGAACTGCGAAACGGGCTCGATCAACTTTATTGTCCGCGGTAAAGCGAGTGTGGACTGAACGAGCAGGTTTTGAAGTGCACCGTGTACCGCTTTCGATGTTAATTCCAGAGGGGGAAAAAAAGCCACCAACACCCCGGAGCATTCCGCAAAATCAAAAATCGCCTTTGAGCATTGCGCCACGGCGAGATACCGCGTATTCCTCCACTCGCATGATGCATCGTCCTCCCAGCCCCCAGACACTTAAAAACCCGAAAATTCCTTCGTCCTGATACGACGCGGTGGAGTCTATAATGCGCACCGCGACTCCCTCGACAGGCCGAAAAATCCACCCCTCGTCCTTTACCCGGGGAATCAGATCTTGGTCCGCTTGCAGCACATCCGCAGCCAATATATCACATACGACGCACGGTGGAGGGAGAGAGAGTCTGCCCAGCGAGTATAAGAAAGAGCAAAGGCCCCGGGCCAACACGGCGCGGGTGTATAATCTCTGGCCTCCCTTAAACCCTTTCTCCCTCCCCCCCTTCCTCCCTCACCCCAATTATAGGGCCAGTACCACCACGAGCAGAACGCCTCCGCAGTTGTTTCGTTTCATCCTCCTGCGAGCGAGTTTATTTCATCTCCGCGCTCTTTGCTTGCGGGTAAGTATCTCCCCTGCCCACGAGTGGGTACGTAGAGGCGGGGTGGTGGCGGTCGGCCGCGTTTTCCCGACAACTGCTTGTTTTCAGATTGTTAAGCGAGCTGTTTTCAGCAAGATTGGGGTCTTGTGGCGCGTTTCGTGCTTAGGCTGGCTGATGCTCGTTGGCAAGGCCGTTGCGGTCGAGGAATCGGACACGGAGAGAGATCGTGTTCGCGTTTTTTGGGAGCTCGTGGAATTCCGGGATGCGGCACGTGGGTGTGCTCGTGTTTTTACGGAATTTAGAAGATATCGTGATTTTTCGGCTTTGCTTGATTTTTGTAGAGAGTACTTCCGAATTCGTTTTGACTTCAGTTAATTTATTTCAACAATGAGCTTTTTTCAACGTGTGTCATTATCACAGAAGAACTTCTTGTTACTGCACGGAAAGGACAAAATGACGGGTTTAAGAGCAGTGCAGGGATGAAAAGATTCGAAAAGTTAAAGTTAAAATTTTACGTATCTGGGTATCAAAAGTAACAGGTGCAACTTACCTGCTTCGCAAATCCGTTGTACTGTTATCTATACAACAAATTTTGATTTGATTTTAATTATTTAATGCTATAGACTACAACTTCACTAAAGCATATCAATGTAAATGTTGTATTGCAATAAATAAGACGTATACAACTCAAAATGTTGTTATCAATGGTTCTACTAAATTAGTAAGCTTGATGGGTTGGATTAAACTGTTTTAAAAAATTTCTGAAGCCGTCATAGAGTGATGATAAATGATTTTCTTTTGAATAAATCGTCAGCCTTAACAAGCTATAAAATCAGCATCTAGAAAACGTAAAAAAAATGTTTGTCTGGTGCACACTCGTAATATAATACTATATATAGTCCTCGTACATTAAAAAAATCAATTTGCGTGATTTTTCATTGGTATTATATATGCCAATATCACATCAACTACACTAAATTTGATGTTGTGCCATCAGTATGTAAATACATTGATGTAAGACATTAATCAATTTAAAGTAAGATTTGTCTGTACTACTAGACTCAGTTGGATTTTTTTCACGTAGGAGTACAAGACAATATAGTACTACGAGTGTCACTCAAAACAGAATATAATTTATTTCAACTGCCCAAAGACTTCAGAAATTGTCAATAAACGCATCAAACTCACCTGATCTTTTACGTTTGTTAAAAGGTAATTTTTATAGCTTGTTGATTATTGTCTTGTTAGATTTTTCGTACGGCTAGTGTAAGGGCAAATCAATTTACACTCTGTGAAGCAACAAATCAGTCGAAAGGACATTAACAAACATTGTTCGGAGGAAAGTGTAAACTCCTCGCGTACCTCATAAATGTAACACCCATCCACCTCACTTGCAAGCAATTAAAACCAAGCATCGTGTGGACAAATAAGGCTCGCTTTTTTGCATCACCTTAGGCCGAAAATTAACGCTCCACGCATGCTTACGTTTAACAATCCCACGGCGAGTTGTCGTAGCGCGTGTTGGCAGACAAGGTGTCTCGGATGATTTTATAACGATCAGTGGTCGCGTAAGCGAGTGGCCGCCGGGTGCTAGTCAAACTCGAAACAACGTGCCCGGCTTTGCTTCCTAAATATTCAAATTGGTACAAGCTCCATGACACGCTTTTTTTTATTTCCACGTATACGATTAAATTGTTATTTGCAGTACCAATGGATGTAATACGTGTATGCACGAGTGTTGGGCGAGATTCATATCTTTTTTTCCCTAGGGGGCATGCTCAGAGTGAGATGTAATTTATTACTCGGCTGTGCACGTGGTCTTGAAACAAATACTGTTTTTTATAGTTTGACGTTCCACTTATGTGTTCAACGAGTTTAAATACACGAATTTTACCGTCAATACAACTGTTTACTCAAACAGAATAACTCTTTTTTGTTTCTTTCTAAACACAACTATTTATCTGAAGAGTATTTGCTACTTTGTAGAATAATCTACTTTATGAATTTTTAGTAAGACTTTGAAGCAGGTGCTATATAACAGACAAAAACAATCCATCACTAAGATAAGTTGTAAGTAATATTTTAAATTTAATTTCTTGCATGAGTACTTTTAAAGCATGTATGTATTGTTAACAACCCAGTGATGCTTGAAAATAAAATAAAATTTGGTTCAAAGGCATTGGAACATCGATTATCTTGTTGTTTTTAGAAATGGAATACTGATGTACGAGTTTGCGAGAGTCACAACTTAACGCTTATCAAAATGAGAATAACATCATCCGTATGAATCTTAAATTCAGTCAGTTGATGTTGGCAAAAAGATCAGCCAAGTTCGGACATGTGTACTCTAAGATAAGAAATCGTTTATTTTGATTAAAAAAAAAAAAAAAAAAAAAAAAAAAAAAAAGAAGGAAAGTAACGTACCAGAGCGCATCACTCGTACTTTAATCAAAATCGTATCATGCGCTTTAATTGGATTGGTGAAGTGGCTCTAAAAAATAATAAAATAAAACTGAAATGCTCATAATAATCCACGCACAATTAGGGATGAAAACAAAGAAGCTCTTTGGCTGGTCGGTTCGTAATCGTGGGCGCATTCGTATAATGCGCCGGTCGCGAGCAAGCACGCGCGCACTCGGCTAACGTTTGTTCCGTCCTCTTCTTTTTTCCTGCGTAGGAGCGAGTGCCTCGCGACTCTTTTTCTCTTTCTCTGGTCGGCCACGTAATTAGCTGACATCTATCAGCCTGCAGCTATCGGCTCGACACACGTGTATACATGTATATATATAGGAGGCAGCCAGCAAAGCATCAGCTACCCTCAAACGCGCCCGCCTCGCTTTATATCTTCGTCGGAGCACTTGCTTCGATGTATACTCTCTGATGTCCCCCTTGGCCCCTCTCGCCTCTGCCGTCTGTCTTTGGCTCAGCGTTTTCGTCTTTCTCGACTTTGCGTCACAATAAGTACGTATACGTGGGTGTGTGCTTATTACTTGAGAAGGTAACGCTCTCCCTCATTGCCCTCTGATCATCTGAACGCCATCGTTCCTCGATTTAATATTAACTGAGTTCACGCTTCCTGTACCCCGCCGTGTGCATATATGTACACACAAGGGTTCTCTACGACATTAAATGACATTTTCTTTATAAATCAACTTTTCAATTGCGCTGAACTAATAGTTTGACCTTGATCCTCACAAAGTTAAGCATTTTCCCAATTGAGAGATTCAAATTTAATACATTTTTTACACGTCTAGCTTTCAGTCTCTGTTTTGATTTTCAGCTTTTCTACCTTGTTTTTGTATTCCTAAATTACGCTATCTCGATTGTTACATCTCTTGTTTATTTTATATTTTTTCCTTTTTTTCTTTCTGTCTCTATAAAAACCATATTTTTTTTCTTTCACTTACTTTGAAATTTTTTTTTTTTAATGTTTCTCAAACGTCTTACTTTCATTCACATTTAAGTATGAGTATCATGCATAGACATAGTGGTACGTAAAGAAAAATAAATACAAAAATTCCAATTTTATCATGTTCCGATTGAGCAAAAGTTTTACTCAAGAACATTAAAAAAATACAGAGATAGAAACTTGAACGTATGAGGAAATTGAGAAAAAATATCTCATTTTTGTCCCACATTTAATAAAAAAAATTTTTTTTGACACATTATCTTGCGTGCACCCCAAGCCACGTAAGATACCCTTTAAACCGGGCTCAATTTACTCGTAATTTCATGTACTATAAAAAAAACATTTTGAAAACGAGTTTTAGTGACGGTGACACCCTTTTTCAGCGATTTACATGTTAAAATTATATCTATACGCATCCTCATTACATAGCCCCACAGCCTAAAGAAGAGAAGCAAGATATAAAGACACAGACGCCATAATTCGAGCAACAATACAATTAAATATAAACCATATTGATTTTTATGTCCTACTTGTCTTACC
The DNA here is from genome assembly GCF_000648655.2 of Copidosoma floridanum. Next base: position 217,212 of record NW_019379652.1, read on the forward strand.
GGCACATTTTTGATTCTGTTTACATACACATGTCTCTGACCCTTACTTTCAAACTTTTATCTAGGTTACTACCAGTACCTACTCTGTTGTAGCATATTTGTAGCATAATGTGTAGCGTGTCCTTTGATTATTTTCACTCACTGTTCGTAACATCATTTTTGTGAGATGTATACCATTGAGGTAATAATAACACACGTATACTTTTGAGCCTATAAAATAACTTTTGAAAAATTTTTAATATCACATGAAAGACTAGGTCGCCAATATTGCAAGCTTTGGCAAAACGATATTTATGCATATACGCACATTTATGGTGATATGCATACAGATCGTACGTATAAAATTCAAAAGGATTTTTTACCCTCGCATACCCGTAATAACTAGATTACACTGTAATCGAGGCATAGGTGCACGTAAATCGGAAAGCAGCTCGCAGAGATCCGAGAGAAATTTATTACTATCCGATAATTTTCGCTCGGACTCGGAGCTGCATCGAAAAACACACGCACGTACGTACGCTCGCGCACACGCGGCTAAAATTAATGATCGCGACGGTCACGCATTAATCTCAATTATCATGCCCTCTCGCGTCTCGTAAATCAAAAACATAGTCTCGCAACGCGAAAAATCATTTAGAATCTCCAACTATTCGACAAAAGCTTCTTTCTACAATTATGTTGTACATTATTATTATGAATAAACATTGCATATATGGAACAAAACTTTTTTTTACGTGAGAACTAGACTGTTTCTTTTGTACACAAGGCTGAAAGGGTAAAGATCTAACATGTGCGTGTAGGGAAGTACACGGTGACGCAGTGCGGCGTACCTTGCGGCTGTGGTGGGGTCGTAATCAGCCGATATAACGATGGCAAAGAGAGAAAAAAGGCAAAACAAAAAGTGACGGGCCATTTTAACCGTCAAGTACTTATGAATTCAAAGTGCTCCTCTTGATGCGCTGTAGTCTGAAAAATATAGCTGATGATAAAACTTAGCAATGAAAGGGCACACTGGAATACAGCTAGCCAAACGTCACATAATTCTTTGCAAGCGACGTTGGTGGTTGATTCTACCTTTTTGTATTTAAAAATTACAACTTCGTTTTGTTACTTGACCGATGTACCAACAAACGTTTGGTTCAGAGTGAAAATACATTTTTACTTTTGATAGCTCGAGTTTATACGTCAACTATTAGACAAAGGAAATAATACCCGGTAAAATTGTAAGCTTTACTGCAGAGCAGTTTTCTTATAAAGAGGGAATTTTTTTTCTTTTAAAACATCTGCAGTATTGTCAAAAAAAAGAAAAATCAAACTCGAAGGTTCTCTTTTTTTTAAACCACCATCGCACCCTAAAATTAAAGTCAAATCACAGTTACAATTTTTGCCTCGAATTTCAGTGACACAATTACCGGCACGTGAAGCCGTCCTTCACTCGCTGACCTTTTTTTACGTCCAATTTTTTCAATAGAGCGAGACTCGTGCTCGGAGATCAAAAAGTTTCACCTGCCGTTGTTTTGGTAGTTTGGTCGAAAACTTTGACCACAGGGACTCAAAAGACGCTCGAAACTTCGAAGCCGCGGGCAGCGCTCGTTACGCAATCACGAAGGGTCTCGAGCCAAAAAAAGACCAAGTCTTTTTTCTCCTTCGATTGTGTGTGAATATTATATACCAATAGTGTGATTTACTTACCATATATAGAGAAATCGGTGATAATTGTTGGTGGCAGGTGCAAATGGCCTTAATTACATCCGTACCAAAATATGGTGAGATTCCTGATACCGTAAATAATCACTTGTTTTCGAGGATGACATAATATTAAATTATTTTGAAACTTTAAGTGATATTTTTGGTCTTTCGCTTAGACTACTGTGCCATGTATTGCAATTCGTTTTCTTTATTTGATATAATATCATTTAGTAAATAGCCTAATAAATATCACTAAAGCGTGAATATCACCTTAAATGTTAGATTTGAAATCATTTATGAGTCCTGAAAACCAGTGTTTTATGGTTTTGCGTTAGTACTTTACTTAATGAATCTAACTATAAGTTCTACCTGGAAAACTATCTGAGTTTGAAAATCTTCTTACATATTCCTTTAAGTTAATATTTCTATAACGTAAAATGACTGTATCGTGTATTATACACCGATAAATTGACTGTATAGTTATTATTGGGTCAAGGTATGTCAGCAAATATCCAACGTTTGTTAACAAATTCTTATTTTACGCATAAAAAAAAACACGTTTTTCATTTCTTCGCAATATTCATTTATTTTAAATCTTTCACCTCATCTAGTCATTAAACCTTACATTATACCCTTCGGCTTATGTTAAAGCTAACATAAGCCACTAGTTTTTAGAGTAAACAAAGCCAGCAGATGTGGCACAAATATTATCGGATGCTCGTCCCAGGTGCTTCAGATTGCTTTAGCCTGCCGGATCGTCCAAGGATGGTTTCACCCTTTTCTAACAGCTCTTTTCATTTCTTCATCTTCTCACTCTCTCTACATCCAAGTACAAAACCGTTCTGTGTATGTATTGCCGTGAACACGAAGTCTCGCACTATGTTTTGTTTTTTCAAGAATTAAATTGAACCGCCAGCTAAGTTTGTGCACCTTTGAACGTAGATGTAAGTTTGGAGAAATGAATAGTCAACCATACGAGGGAGCGAAATCTGGTAGATGTGGTGCATATGCGTGCCGTCTGAAAATTTGTGCTGCCGCAAGACGAGACGACATGAGATTTTAAATATATTTGTGAATTGTCCTTGTGCCTATAAAATTTTGAAAATTCAAGTCTTGTTTCGTTCTTGGAATATTGTTCACACAATCTTGATGTAGATCTTGTTTTCATATGTTGAAAATATCGATCTCCAATAGTATGTAAAGTTAAATTATGAAAAAAAGCTTTATTAAGATGCAAAAATAATTTTTCAAGAATTAATATTATTTCACAGGTTAATGAAATAATTTATACGGTTGACTTATATAACCTCAAGTACACAATTTAGTATTAATTATATGATTTAGAGTTACACTGCAATACAGTTTTTTTTATTTTTCATTCATAACTTTGAATTTTTTTTAATCGACACGTATATTTTTTGACAAAACCATATAGTTCGTATGTTAGACTAACTCTATTGTATGGAATTACACGTAACTCATAGTCTAATTTAAGATTAATTTATTTATACATCGTTTTTTAGCTAGTGGTTTCTTTTCAGAAAAACAACAAATAAACCAACGAAACAGTATCACTTCAGATCGTTTTGCATAGTAAACTTTTTTTGATTATTTTTGTTTTAACTGATTTTTTTTAAACCAAATCAAATAACCAATAAAAAGGCTTCAGTTATGTGATGATTGATCTTTTAAAGGAAGATACAGATACCGGATTTTTCATCTTTCGTATAGTTAAACTGATTTGTAATATTAATTAATGAACTAGTTATTCGAAGCTGTTATTGATAGTACATTGTTATTATAATTAATGTTACAAGATAGATAAACATAACATTCTGTTAGAAATAATTATTGATTTCTCAGTAAGACCAAGCTTAACAGCTATAAACTACCGCAAAATAATAATAGTTACGTGTTCCTGTAATATTCTCAAAGAAACTTATGGTTTGTAAATTACCAAACAAATATGAAAGCTCAGGTTCCTTGTCAATTAGCATTTTTAGTAAGAACATTACAGCATATGAAGTTTTCTTGAATTTTTTTACCATTATTTTTTAAGCTGTTTAATAAAAAATTTAAATTTCTTCATCAGTTGATATTAAACTTTTTTTGAATCTTTAATGCAAATCTTAATTTTTGAAGATGATGAAGATCAACACTTTCTTGAGTCTCGGGTTACTACAGCAGCATGTGCAAAAATACGACTACTTTATATTTCTGTAGTATATATCTGTCTTTTTTTTCTGTCTCTTAATCATTGTGTCTCTTTCTTCCATCATCATTTTTTTAACTTTATGTTCTTCCCATTATAATCCAGATTTCTCGTGATTCAAACCACGTATTTTTATCATTTAATATCTTTGTTTCTGGTTATTTATTTCTATTACTACATATAGATAGATGTACGAATTTTTTGGTAATTTTACTTATCTTATTGTTAACGAATTTGTTGTCTCATTGGTATAAGTCTTTAACATTTCGTTATCCTGCCTCACAATCAAAGTCACTAAGATCCTATGAATAAATCACCATGACATATTTTTAGTTATCTTTTCTTATTTATTTAATTCTGCTATCCCTAAATCTCTTTTTGTCTTACCCTTCATCGTTTTACCTTAGTTTGGTTCAATGATAAACTTTATATGTTACTGCGTAAATACGAGGAAATTCCACAAAATTCTGTAAAATATGTCATACATTTTTAATTTAAGAGTTTTTTTGAGAGACACCCTTAAAATTGGGCTTATATTGTTCATTTTGAAATATTGAATCTTAGTTGAAGTAAATTTTCTCGTGTGAAAGTTAAGCCATAAAAGTAGTTTACTATTTTTTAATATTGACAAATAGTTTGAAGATGAAGAAGTCGTTGTACATAATAGACTTTGTAAATAAGAAAACTCGAAGAAAAATGTAAGGGACTTTTAAAAATTTTTCAGCTCTGTGGAACTGTGGGGGGCTGAAGGGGTCGTAAAAGACTCCTCTAAAATTTGGAGCAGTGTTAGGGGGCCGAAAATTTTGTAGTCACGGTGGAAAATCGTTCCTTTAATGTTGAAGTGGGATATTGTGTGTTGTAAAAAAAAGTATCAGTGACGTGGTGGCCCTTTAGGTCTGTCCGAAGAAAATTGAACTTTCCTACCTTGTTCATAAGGTTAATTTGATTTTCAAGTTTTGTAACATTATTTATTAAACGTATAACTAAATAGTTTATCAGAAGAAGTGGTGTTTAAAGAATTAGGTGACAAATAACGAATGACCTGATCTTTTTTTTTTTTTTTTTTTTTTTTTTTTTTTTTTTTTCAAATTACGATTAATCTTGTAACATGAGGTTTTCTATATTCTTGAAAATCGATAATGTGCGATGACTTTTCTTTTTTCAATAATTCGTATTAAAAAAAGTTTATTATAAATCCTGTCAATATTTACCTAATTTATTTCAGTTACAATAACTAATGTATTCTGCGCAATTTCACGTGAACACAAGGGTTGATGCACATTCTTCTCACATCAAAGAATAATTCCACATTAATTTCAGTACAATCCATTTTGGTTTTAGGAAAGTCGGAAATTCAGAAATAATAAGTGATTTGATCAATAATGGTATGAAGCCATAAAATCAAATCGATCTCATCGATAAAGTACGAAAACTGAGTTTTTTTCCAAACTGCCTGTCGTAACTGATAAATTTATAAACTTACATACAAGCAATATTATTTTACATTTTGCCAAGGGTACATTATTGATGGTAGAAAGTATAATTATATACAAATACAAGAATGTGATACAAGTGCTTAAAGAGCTAAAATGTCATATTGTTCATCTTGTCACTCGTTTTAATAACTAGCGCAAAATCTCGACTTGATTTGAGGATACTGTCTTGGCCACGAGGATACTCTTTGAAGAATAGTTTTACTAAATCAAAGAAATTAATTTTGATCACCTTATAGGTAACATGTTTTTTTTTTTTTTTTTTTTCTCTATAAAAAAAATCTTTGCAATGTGATCGACTAGATTTAACGCGATAAAAGTATTTTTCAGCATTTAAGCTATCATGTAAGCCATTCCTTTATTTCGATAAAAAGTTCACTCGAAACATGACGACGGCTCACTTAAAAAAAAAAAAAAAAATACGAAACGAAACGAGATAAAAGGTCTGACAATGTCCACGTGTTAACACTTCATAGTCCCCGGCTCGTGAATGTGAGAAGCATAAGAAGGATAACGAAACAAAAAAGTGAGCAAGGGAGCAAATAATGAAACACGAAACGGCGCATCGAGTCCACAATTACTCAATATTTCATCCGATAACGGCGTGCATGAGTTCTCGCGTGCGGCTCAATTTCGCCAACTCCTCACACGTATGTACGCGCGCCTACTCTCACGTACGCGGGAGTCCGTCAAGATTCCGCGCGTGGCGTACGTGTGCGTCGGTGAAACCTTTTCATAAAAGCTTGTTCCGTGCTATCAGCGAATTAAGTATACGTGCATTGTATCCCTTTTTACTCGAGTGAGGGAAGACGAAGAGCAAGAGCGAGAAACAGAGAGGAGTATGGGGTGTCGACACGTGGCAGCGCGTGGCGCCAAAGCAAAAAGATTCTCCCTCCTTCTCGCTTCTCTCTTCGACTGGCTTTTTTGCGCTCCTCTTTTCTTTCTCTCCACTCATGGCTATGCGTGTTTTCTTTCTTCCTTTTTTTTTCTTTTTTTTTGTCATCGTATCACAGTCTCGCGGGCGGCCGGGAGTAGGAAAGAAGGAAGAAAAAACTAGGACCATATACCCCGCGCCCAAGCGAGGCTGCATCGGCTNTTTTTTTTCTGACGACGAGTTTCAGTTGCAGTTGGAAACGTAATTAACCATCAGTTTTGGATTTCGGTCTCTCATTTTACCTTTCGGGGATGTGCTTTCACGAGCGAACGGACATCACGAACAAGATTCGAGGATGCGTTTTCTGTAGTTTGATAACAATAACCTTAGGGAATCATGTACTAAACGACAGATCAGTAAAAGCCGGAGAAATTTTTCAATCAGGAGTGAGGTGTACGATTGACTGGTGTTTGCTATTTAGGGAAACCCATATTGCTAAAACAGATGTTCCTGCAGCCATGTCTGTCTTCTATCAAGTTTATAGAAAATTCTAAAAAAGTGAGAAGTTGAGATGTACATTCTTCTTATTTGTTAGATAATATATGAGCTCTTATGCTCCTGGTAAAGTAGAGTTGGGCCCAAACTGCTTAAATTTATGAGAACTATTTTTTTTAAAACATCCCTAACAAATTGTATGAGATTGTAGAAAGTTGTTCCTGTTATATACTTATTGCGCTACGTCTGGTGAAACTTTTATTGAAAATAAATCGTGAATGAGCGAGATAAAAAAAGTTTGTATGTAAAATCCAATCATTACTAATCCAAATTTCTCGGCTCTATAGCACTGGAAAAAAATGTTCTTAAAATCTAGAAAATATTTACAAGAATAGTTCTAAGCAAATAATTTTACAAAATAAGATTATACTCTTTTTTATTAAGAGAACATATATTTAAATAAGAAAATATTATTGACGTAAAAAATATCATCCTGTTTCAAAACAGTTTTCAGGGGCCGTAAAAAATATGTTACCAACTTAAAGTAGAGAGGGGATAAAAGTAAAAAAACAATTTTTAACGAAGAGGAATTATAGTGGTACAGTGAGCCTGTGTCTACGTTATCAACTCTAAAATGAGTAATATAAACGAAAACAAGAATTTATTTCAAAACATGTATTTTAGGCTATGGCTACAAAAGGGGGAGAAATTACGAACGTAAATTATGTTAGTGGTCTTTCAACATCTAAAACTTCTATGCCAATAATAACAATTATGAATTCTTGGATATAAAAGGATGTCTATTTGTCGATGAAACAAATTTTATTAAGTCTAGTTTGTACATTTATTGATGTTAAAATGTATAAATGGGGTCTAAATATAGTTTTTTTTTGTATTATAGTGCTATAAGTCTGGCTCCTATAAAGGGCACTAAGTACTATAGGCACTTTAGCACTTGGGACAAGGAAGGGAAGAGGGATAGGAAGCCTCCCATTAAAGGAGGGGAGTAGGGGGAAATTGTGCAATTTTGATACGAGAAAGTCACCTATCCCCTGCTCGAGGAGCATTGCGTGGTGAAAAGGTACATATGAAAATTCGTAGAGGTACTTGCCCAGAAAAGTTGTACTGGCCGGGAATCGAATCGCGGTCTCCCGCGTGCTGACCCACGGCCGACTGAGCCACTGCGCGATCAAGTCTAAATATAGTTATTATTTAATTAATAGTATCTAAAGTGTCATTTAACTTTTTGGAATAACAAATTTATTTTATGAGATAAAATTTCTTTAAATGTAGTAAATGATCATATTAATACAAAAAACCTGCATTACTTTTGTAGATGGTGAGGGAGAGGGATGATGTCTATTGTTGTCAACCAGAGGATGGGATTGGATTTAAAAACTCCTTGAAATTGGTAACGTAGTTTATGTACGGCTTCTTACTTGGAACTATACTCGAGTAAATATTTCTTGGGTCCAAGACACTTTTTTCTGTGGGCCAACCTCATGTCTTAACATTTTTACAGTCGAATTGTGGATACTTGATTTTATTTTTAAATGCATTTTTATCCGATTGGTATTACTAATTTTGGTACAGGTAGAACTCTTTTGAATGGGACAGAGACTAAATGTTATAATGCATTTACGTATGATAATTGAGAGTTTCAAAGCAATTTACTGAATTTGTGCCACTGCTTCTTAAAATATTAGCTCAAGAAAAATTAAATACAGATAGAAATGATAGCAACGCTGGCTAGTTTATCCAGAACGGCAAAGCCGCAATCATACGTCGGATTAAAAATCCGTATTTAAGTAATTTAAATTCTTATTTTGTTATTCAAACACTGTGATTGGCTGATCATTTTGGTGGAAAAGAAAAGGTACACCTGTAATCATCCCTTCCACCATGACGTTATTAAATCGATCTATGCTTGTAATTTCATTCGAATTTTGTAGGTTGATTTATACACTTACAATTAAAAAAAAAAAAAAAATGGTTATGTCGTTATTTTTAAGGACAAACTTTCAATTTCAAGTAAATGTTGTTAATTGCAACAGTTATACCAACTATAATATCATACATATAATACTAGGTATGAGGCACAGACGTACTTCAGACAACGTGGTCGAGTTTAAAAATATTGAATTGCATGTGTTTTAAGAAATAAATGTAGGAAAATGAGCTCATTTATCGGGTTTTTCAAGATAACAGCGGTTCATTCGAGAAATTTTATTTCATTTTAATTTTGTAATGGAAGTTCAGCGAAATTTGAAGAAAATTGCCTTATATTGGTTACTTTTTCTTCCCAAATCTAAACTAGATATTTTTTCATTCTAAATCTAGTGTAGCTCTTTATTTTGCAAAGCCGTTGATATTCAGAAACTATCGAGCACACCAACATGATGACATTTCAATTACAAACGCCAGCATAAAACCATTTCATCAAATTCACTCTCGTTCCTCAGAAAATATAGAGTGCTGACAAGCCCGCGAATCCCTTAGGAATAAAAAAGGGTTAATCCTCTACTCTAATTACACCGACTCTTCGTCATATTTTAATGGTAAAAAATTGATCAGAATTGAATTGCTAAGGTCGCGAGTTACGGAGCCCCGATCGCATCATCGGAGCAATCACTGCTTGGAATCTTCCCACCGTAGCTCAGGGCCATTTCGGCCGATTGAAATGTCACCCCTGAAAAAATAATTAAATCTCCACCGGGTCAAAACCGTTTAATCACCATCAGCATCGATCGCGAAAATCGTTTCGGCTGAAAACGGTGACAAAATTTTTCGCAGACTACCCTTGTCCGCTTCAACTCGTCAGCGCATACTTTCCAGGAGAGGCGAAACAACTTTTTGATTTGCCGTAACGACAACGCGAGAGAGAAAATACGATCAGTTACCCGAGAAAGGGGGGATGCAATTACCGGACCCTAATCTTCGTGGGTTGATTGAAAAAAAAAAAAAAAAAAAAAAAAACCGGCCGGGAATAATAATGAGCCAAGCTAAAACAAAAAACCATTTGTTCCGAGGCTGCATATCATATGCGAAGGTACAAGGTGCACGTATATATAGTCTTCCACGACGACGACGGGCACCAGCGTTCGATTTATATTTATGAGGATTGGTGGGCTCGCACACACACACACGTACCAAAACCAAACGAAGGCACACGCGGAGACGAGAGAGAGAGAGAGAGAGACCGGAAGCTCGTTGAAGGTATGTATATATACGCGCTAGAAGTGGATTAATGGTCGGTAGGCGGGCTGCTCCGAGTCTCGCTTTTTTCCTCTAAGCAAACGGTAGGCGGGCGCGTGCGCATAAACAGAGCACGGGGCATCGAGTGGCCCTTCACTTGGGCCGTGTGTGCGTGCGTATTATTCACGCAGGGCGTGCATTATGCATAGCGCCACGTGCGAGGCCTAAAATCATGATGCTCGAACCCATCGGGAGAGCCTTCACCTATGTGCCCCAATGGCTTTTTGTGAGGCTTGGCGATACGTCGCGTGTTTGCGTACACACATGCGCGCACTGAAACGGAGACCGGGGGTGTCGAGAGCCACGCAATTTTTAGGTCGCAGGGGTAAACGAAGGGTGATACCTATACCGTGATATGCGTCGCACTCTGTTGTATAGGAAGCACACGGGCCTGGTTAATTCGATCGTGCAATAGGGGGTGGGGGGGGGGGGGAGGTGAACGAGGAGGGCGGGTTTCGTCAAGTGAGCGTGTCGTGTTTGCGAGCCTGTGTAGGTAAACGCTGTGGGGAATTATTTTTCGCGCTAATAAGCGCTTTGCTGTCTCTCATTGTCCATTTGTTTTGTCGAACGGTGTACAAGGGGTTGCTTTCTGACGGGCACATTGTTACATTGTACCGGTGGACTCGAGTTGTCATGCTCACAAGGATCGCTCTTCGTTTTTATATACTTTCCGTGCACTTTTTCAATTCTCGTGTTAAGCTCTATTGGAAAATAGGTACAATGCTCGCGTTGATTTCAAGTTCTTAGTCATCTAAAATGCCCGTGAGAAGCTGTAGCAATCATTACGTGGTTTGTTGGTGGTTGAATATCCTGTTATCAAGAACAAAAAATGTCGTTGCAATGACATGTCTGCAAAAAAGTGAGCGACAAAGGGCGTATAGCTGATAAAACCAGCGTTGCGTAGGAAAATAAAGCGTATTCAAAAATTTATTGAAGAAAATCCAACATTTGTTGTTACCGACAAGTGCAAAGTATAAATTGGAGCCGGTTTTTCGGTAACTCACGTCTTTAGCAAACCAAAATGGGAACAAGATGAAATCGCTAGTCACTTGTATATCTTCTTTTACTGTATACATTCGAGTCAGAAAACGAATCCACGGATTCCATAAAAATGCTCATTCAGTTGATCCGTAGGAAAGGATGTGACTGAATCTGTGTTTTCCACCCTATACGCCACCAGCTTACGTATTCTTAAGGAGCACCAACAGATCGAGGGACCATTGGAATCAATGATCGGAAGAAGCCGTGTTTCCAGAAAACAGTAATGAGCTTCCGGATGCTCGGGCCGAGGAGCAAAAGGCACGATCCGCAGGACGACTCTCGGTCCCGAGTGAGCCGGAGGGCAGGCCGAGAATAACCAATAAGCGGCCAATAAAAGCCGGGCCCCGTTAAGCGATGACGCGCCAGGGGCCCTTGCCCGCCGGCGATTTTTTTCGCCGCCTCCCTTTTTTCCCTCGCCGGAGCGGAGGAACGAGAGCACGGAGGGCTGTACTGCTGTTACTCGCGAATTAAAGGAGCTACCGGTTAATTACAGGGTACCTATGCGCCACGCGCGCGCGCGCAAGTGGCCGAAAGAGAGGGGTTGGCTGAAATGCCTCCTCCTTAATAGATCTGTTACCCGAGCACCGGCGGAGTGGTGGCGAAAACGATGCGCGAGCCTGGGCGCGCGAGATAATAAGTATTGTGGGCTTGAAGCCGAGTAATTGCTCTTGATGAATTTTAATGCCTATGCCGATCCTCGGCTCGTAGATTGATTTCCTCTTTTTTTTTTTTTTTTTTTTTTACTCAGTGGCTTTGGTATTGGGCTCACAGTGTCTCTGATCTTTTCTCATAAATATGGGGCTTAGTTATGGACGAAAAATCACTTATTCTGATGAAATGTTATAAATCTAATCTGCAGAATCTAAGTATGCGTGTATAATCTCTGTCGTATCTCAGGATTCCCTTGACCGATTTTGATCCAAACGGACTTGTTTTTTTTTTCACCTTCTTATTACTACTGAAAAAAATTTCGTTGCACGTCATGTTGCTTTTTGTTTTTTCTTCTCTTCATTTTTTTTTTCGAAGTTTGAAAATTGTTTTTTTCAAGTATTCTTATATTTATCAGTGATTTAGGTTATTTTTAGTTTTAAGTAAAAATTTAAAATTAAACATAGCGAAACAACAGGGACGACAACGCTTTGTGCCAATAAGCATTTGCAGTAGTTTTTTTCTGCCATAAGCCGTTTATCATAGCTTTTCCTCGAGTGGTTGCCCTATTCCTTAATATATTTTTCACCATTAAAAAGTTAAGCATTTTTTTATGAATCCTCTCAAAAATCCTTTTTCTGATTCAATCAGACTACTTAAGGACTCCGAAGAGTCTACACGAAAGATTTCATCAAGGTATACAGTGCATTGTTATAACTGTAATTTACTTTACGTCAGACAAACCAATTACCAAAGTAAAACTCTAAAAATGTTCTTGAATAGCCCTCATACTTTTTTACTGTTAATATTAGTTTCTGTTAATAACGTTTGTCTCTTTTAACATTATATATATAGTATACTTATGTTGGTACACGTTATCAACACAATCACTTATCATTGGTTAAAGAACTTAGTTACACTTATAGTGACATTTAAACCAATTTGATGAAGCAAAATATTTTCGTTGCTTATATCTTAACAAATTTTTTTACATTTCGTCTAAAGGATCTGGTGTTTCTTTATGTGCCTGTATCCAACTCTCTATTAGTCAATACTTATTTGCACTACGTTTTTTTTTTGTTTTACTTACTTTTACTGTATGAAAGTTTTTTACACAATATGCAACAAGTTTGTATCATCGTACGTATGAGCTTGATATATTATTTTTGTACCTCATGGATGTATCTTGGTGTTTTTCCACGTAACATAGAACAGTTTACGTAAATCTTTGATATATGCAAAAAAGAATTATTATGTGATTAAGATTTTGAATCAAATTCAATTACATTATTTTAAATAGTAAAATGTATAAGAAAATCCATGTCAGTCTTAAAAATAACGAATATTACATATTGTACGAGTCGATGGTCGTCTTCCTATTTGTCAAATGTGATTACATCCAAGTACCTTTAGCTCTTTTTGAATTGAATTAGCAGTAGAAAAATAACTGAATTTTTTATAAACAAATAGAGGTTTGCTGTACTATCAAATACATACAAATAAATGCTATTCCATTCGTTCAGACTCTTCAAAACCGGTATCTATCAAAGGAATGATAAGAAATGCTAGTCCAGTGAATCATCAGATCGTAAAAACAGGAATTTGGAGTACGAAGTGAAAGATGTGCAGGAAACCTAATAAAATAGTCGTAAATACTAATTATCTATTATAAATCCAAGACATTATTCCACGTTAAAGCTTAAAACCCTAAATCATGAAATAGAACTAATTAGGTTTAGATTTTGGTTATAGGTGATGACGGTATTGTACCTAATTTTTAGTGCAGTAAATTATAATTATAAACTGAGTTTCCATGCTATCAATTTTTAGAAACTATATGTTCATAACCAAATATTCAAGTTTTACCATCTCTATTGTTCTGACGAAAAAATTCAGTCTTCAACATTACTTAACGCAAATAGATAAAAGCCCACGAGTACATTAATTACAAAAAATGGATGAAAAATTGTTGAATACCGACTAGAACAAGTTGTAGTTTTATACTCCTCATCATTCTCAATGCACGTATCATCTATTTGGAAGAACAGTAATTACAAGGACAGCAAACGAGTTTCAACTGTTTCTGCATAATTATAGACTGTAAATCAGCATGAAAAATCGCACCGACATCAAAGCCAAGTCAAACACCGCACCCACTCGTATAAAACCCACTTTGGCATAGTCGAGTACCGAAGCGACAGATGCCATTTGAAGGGATTTAGCGGCGCTATCGGGATCACGGCTACCCGCGCCTGTCCAAAAAGGAAGTAAAAACAACCCCACGATGAATCGTACGTACAAGTGTATACACGACGCGTCGAGGCGGCAGAGGTCGTAGGGAGGCCCCGCGGGATACGACCCCCGCGGTGAAGCCGCCGACTCCCGTATGTGTATTATGTGCCGAGCAATGCTTAACCTTCCCCCCCCCCGTGCCTCTTTATCTCACGCGCGTTCTGATGCCTGAACCTAACGCAGCGCCTTTGAACTGTTCATGCTTGTGTGTACATGCACGTGTATCCGTTGGTGTAAAAAAGGGCTGACGAGTGGAGGCGTCTTCGGGGCTCTTCTCGCTCTCCCGCGAGGTGATAAATTGATTTGCAAATCAGCACCTGACGCCGGTTGTACCTCTCTTTTTCCTCTTGGAGCCCCGGCTTTTGTTCTTGCCTCACTCCATAACGAGATGATGCTATTTTTACGAGAATTTTTTTTTCTTCTCCGATGGAGTATGTCAAGATTTCCATGGGCATTTTTTATTCGTTGTTTGAGCCTTTCTTTGATTCGGTTGATATTTTTAGTGTAATTTTCAAACGAATCTGCACGGACCATATTCTGGAAAAAATTATGGAAAGCCAAAATTTAATTGAAGCTTGTTTCAAAGGTGGTACAGTCAAAATTTTTAAGGTACGAAGTTTTTGCATGATTCTATCCAGTAATCTATCCATAAGTATTTTTTATAGTTGATTGAAGACTTGAAAACTACAAAATTTAATTAATTCAATTTGCCAAAAATCTTGAAAGATATAAATACGTCTCACTAAAGTTCAGATTTTTGCGAATACTTTCATAGAAGGTAGTTTTGTCAAAAAATATGGCTTTATTCTTCAACATAGTTCAAGAGACTTGCTAGCCAACCGTGAGTCAACATACTAGGGTCGATGGCCCAGTACTCGGTCTTATCCCAATAGTTGGCCATTTGGCTAAATTTTTCAATATAAATTTTTAAAACATGCATCAATAGGATAGTTATCCAGACACTAATCAATTACTTTTTCTATGCAAATTAAAATGTACATCTAATTGAAAATTAGCAATGGCCTAGAAAAGAAAAGTGACCGAGTACTGGGACATCGACCTTAGATCCTAAAACAGCGCAATCTATGAAATTCTAAAGCTTAATAAGTCACCGAAATATTTTAGGGCAACCAACAGATTACTATTTAAAAAAAATCTCTCGAGCTATTATGCTTTAGTTTGTCTCTCACTCCAAACCATCGCTAAGCCAAGCCTACCGATATCCCGTGTTACAGGACAATGAGTCCCTTGCACCAACGCGATAAACAAAAGCTCAGGGCAACAGAAATTAATTCCAAAATTGGACACATACTTCTTGTTTGGGGAGGGGGGGGGGGAGGCAAGCGTGCGCGCGCACAATAAGGAGCGCAGAAATATTTTGATAGCTTTCTTCGAGAGGCCCCGAGTCCGAAAACACTTTTAATTTGCCGTGCATAATTGATTGCGTCAGTGTCAGGCTTAATTCGCGGCGAATCGCAGTCCGTAGCCGAGGCAGGCAATAATCGCCGAGCCGGCCTTTCTCCCCTCCCCCCCCCCCACCTCTCTCTCTCTCTCTCTGCTTTTGGTAAACGAGGGACGGAGGGCAGGCGTAAGGGATATATTCCCCGAGGAACCTCTACCCTCTGTTTCTCCATTCATTCTTTCTCCGCTCGCTCGCTCGCGACTTTTTAATCGACAATTTGCAGCAAAAGAAAAATTAAACGCCGCCGTCGCGAGACAAGGAGCATAGGGCCCGGTACGGACGGAGGAAGAGAACGGACTCGATTAAAACAGGGACCTTAGAGCCGAGTGAGGACGTCGGGTGCGTTAATGATTTGATTTTGCGAAAAAAAAAAAATAATAATAATAAGAACGGAGAGACGTTCGGAAGAAAAGGAGAAAGGCAGATGGATAGATAGATAGATAGGTTGGAGGGACTGCACTAAAAACTCATTAAACTAAAGATTCTGGGGATGATTTATCGTGGATTATGGGTTTGCGAGAGATTTCGGCACGCTTGTTCGGCTCTCCGATAGACGAGGGAGACGAGGACTCGAGATCAGAAATAAGCTTGCGTACTTTTACCACGGCCGAGGACATAAATTTTGTGACGAGCCTCTCAAGAGCATTGGTAATTGACGCCGTTTCGGTACAGTCATCCAACTGCGAGCTTATGCATCTGTGTCTTAGTTTTCTCTTCTTTGTTTAGCCATGAATGTGATTACATGTTAGTCAAGATTATTTTATGAAAGTAGTAAAATACTTGTAGACTGAAAATATTTGGCCAAAAATAAATTCGGTGATAATTTCCTCGAATTTAGATTATAGTTATGGTGCTTGGCACCCTCCATGTTAGTATTATTTGATAATTTTTGGGCAAACTTTCAAATAAAAAACATAATACAAAACCTATGCTCATTGAGTGTACTTGTAAAATTTTATAGTTGTAAAATTTTTTATAATGTATAAGTGGCTGATCGTATCTATTACTTTTAATACATTGACCTCATGTATGACCTCATGGATTGACAACGTCGTGTAGTGTGAGTGCTTTTGCCTGTTTGACTTTTGTGCAAGCAAATTTTGCTACGTTAAATAATTTCCTTCGGCGTTTGTATTAAAGGTAATCTGTACGCTTGAATTTGTATGTTTAATTTGTTGGTTTTGTACTAATTTGCTGTTAAATTTATTAATAAAGCCTGAAGAGATCGACACTAACATCGACGCAACGTCACTACACAAAAAACGTGTTGTGTTTTTTATTCAGAAGTTTGCCCCAAAAGATCAACCGAAAATTATTTATTAAAGAATTTAGATTTTATTGGAATCATGTCTTTTAAGTACGGCTACACCGTAGAAAGGTGATGTAGGTTGATATATTGTTGTATTCATTGATTTTCTCCAATTTGTTTAATAACAAAAAACGTCGGCACGATAATGCCCTAAAACTATTTTTCCGTGTCTTCTGTTCACAATATGAAAGGATTCCAACAATTTTCGTCCTAGTCGCAGAAAATTTCCTATTATATGCTTTATCTACCCGTCTCATAATGAAACTACAATAGTGCACACAAATAAAGCAGATAAGTAAAGTATTGTGTAAGATTGTAAAATAAAAAAAAAAAATAGTTTTTTGAATAAGCCGATGCTCTGGGGTAGTGTGCCACATTATAAAATTAAAGTGGACATGTTAACTAATTATTTGTCGACAATTTTTTTTGCTTTAAATGTCATTCAGTCGGTTATTAAACCGTTCAGAACACAGGATGTATTAAATAAAAAAAAATAATAGATAAAAATTAAAAAAAAACCAAATAATAAAAAAAATATTGTTATGGATGTAATTTGTTTTATAGATTTAAAAAATAAATAGTACAGTATAAAATATGCAATCTTTTTGCAAAAGTCTGTAAGGAGTTGAAAAAAAACATTATGCTGATTGAGATGCAAGGTGCTACTTCAAAAAATGAGCTGAACATGAAATCATGTTTAAGGTTATGTTGAGAAAAACGCTTTGCTAACCTTTAAGTGAAAATGCACATATTTGGGAGTAATTTTTTTGTTGAATAATTCAATACTGTCACCGTGTTAATTTTATAATGTGGTAAGAGCATCGGTTTTTTTCTATTTTGTTTACGTGCACTATCGCAGTTCATAAGTCGCCATTTGTGGCGCTAGTGGTCCCCACGACAGTCTGCATAAGTAAATACTAACTTTTAATTAATCCTTGGACATGATACTCTACGTCATCAACGAAATATTTTCTATTCACTGGGTGTCAACAATTATACGTGTCAAGATCGTCTCAGACAATCGTTAGTATAAAAAACTGTATTTAGAGCAACAACTTACCTTACCTGTATCTCTGATTGGAACGTTTATTATAACTTACCCTAAAAAAGTCGTAGAATTTACACATATTGGTATGATTAAAATAAATGAAATAGACAATTTCCAGATAACGTGAGAATCTTATTAAATACCATCAGTTAACAAGTGTCATTCTTCTTCAATAACAGAAATTTGTCGTGAAAATAAAAACGCTGCTTAGAGTCTTAGTGTGCCAGCATCTTACTATTCGATCCTCTTTCGTTGAACTCCTTTCATCTGTTGTGCAGAGGAAATGAAAGAAGAAACACGCATCATATGGGCAAAAGAAACAAGCGGACTACGGGCCAATCCATTGTGACTGCATGCGTATCCGTATGCAAAAGAAAGAAAAGCAGAGAGAGAGAGAGAGAGAGAGGACCCATTAAACGTCCGGCTAATTGTATTTTTAGGAGGCTCCTTATTTCTATACACGACCCGAGAAGAAGGGCTTCTAATTTACCGACTCACTCGCCTGGTTTATAGGCATTCTCGATGTATATGCCGTTTACGGCGTATATAACCGACACCACGCTCACCTCGTTAAATCATATAAGAGTTTGAAGCGAGATTCAAGCCTGGACTGTCGTTTTTTTTTCTTTTTTTTTCTTTCTTTCTGCGTCTGGAGCACGTTTATTCCACGGGAATTATAATTGAGGGACAGGGGCGAGATGCTCCCTTGTGTATCTGTTGATTGTTTGTTTAAAAAAATGCTATTTTTAACTCGTATATTTCATCTCAATCGTCAGAAGTGAAATATCAGTTGATTAATATTAGCGCTTACAGTAGTGGTATTGGCAAAAGTCAAAGGAAATAAAAGAGTATGTCAAGTGCTAAGCCAACAGCATCGAGGTTAGTGAGGTTACTGGTAGGCCAGCAGCTATACATTAATGATTACAAGCAAGTTCTACAACATTGACTATACTAGAGAAGTTTATCAGATTTATTCGTGTCATTGATGATGTGGATAATTTTACTAAAATTTAGCCCAACAATATCATATATATANCAGGACACGTAATATATATATATATATAATGGATATCAATATGTCGATCGCACAGTTGAAATGGTAAACAAAACTTGCGTCAAGTTATAAGTAATAATTAATAAAATGACTTATTCATAGTCAGAAGAAGATGTATCTAAACTGAGACACACTGCAGAGATCTTGTGTAAAAGAGACAACATGAAAAAAAAAAAAAAAAAACTATTGCTATACTATTGCTACTATATGCCTAGTACCTACTATAAAAGATAGAAAGAATTAATTTGGAAATAATGCAATAAAGGTCAATGGTTAATCGCGCTGTTACAACAATTTTCAGAATCGTCAAAAGCGAATCAAGAGACAGGACAATCACAAATGATGCGCAGAAAGTGGGAGTATAGGGAAAACAGACGAGTCTAGTAGGAGGGGTGATCTCGCGGTATTTCTAATAGAATGTTAAATATATGTTGTTTTAAAAAGAGAGTATGTTGCATCTCTTAGGTGAACATTGACTGTTGTCCCTACATAATAAAAATTCTCTTATGAATCTATGTTTGAGTCAAAAACCACCCAATTAACAACCACTTTTTGCGACTTTTTATGTAAGAGAACAAGAATATTGATGTTCACGTATGTACTTTGCATAACCATACAATACATTCAAATATCCTACGGAAATACTACTGAATCTAACTTGAGTTTATGAGAAAATCATCAATCACAATGTAAGCAAAAAATAATCCTTGAAGTCTGTCGTGCGATAGCAGAAAATAAATTAAAAATCAAGTGACCAACTCGAAGTTACGATCAAATCATTTCTTAGAATATTATTCGTTAATTTACATTGTATTTAGGATAATTGAGGTAAAAGGTAAGGATAATACTAGAGCCATGATGGTTCTGTTTGTGTTGGTACTATCAGCTGTTTTACTCACGCTGACGTAAACTCGAATACTCCGTTTAATTTCTTACACCTGGTCGATTCAGTATTTTGTAATTTTCAGATAAATGTTTTAATGTCACTTGTCTGCTGCTGACTAGGGTTTACTTCGGATAAGCAATAAATTTAAAAGGAATACTAACGTCAATCTCACATTTTTCTGATATACTGTGAAGCAAGGAGCTTGCTGAACATTACATTCAAGTAATATATCGCTTTTCTAAGTCTGCCTTTTAAATATATAATCAATGCATATACATCATTATATTTATTGTTTGTTAAGTTAGACACGAAAACTTTTTGGTAATAATTTGAGTAAAACTTACGTAACTATTAGATGACATTCAGTTTTAAGATGAAAATGTTGAGCCTCGATAACAGCAATAAATTACATTTTAGTGAAGTAATCAAAACATTTTTCAGTAACTCTTTCATTTAACTGCATCCAATTCTCTTTTCATCGGTCTAAACTATCTTAAAAAGAATCAATCAATAGCAAAGAAAAAAAAGGGAAAGTTTTTAAGTCTGTGAGCAGAGAAATCTTAAAATCCCAAGGGATAGGTTGCGGAAGATGGTAAGTGAGTTGGGAAGATGAAAAGGGAGCCGCTGACAATGAAAACTCTCTGAAAAGAATAAAATCCGCGTTAGCGAGGAGAAAAAACTTGCGGGGAGAGATGGATAAAGCCGGCGGCTTCGTTAACAGGAGTCTTTGAAAAAAGGGGAGGGATAGCGTCGTGCCGAAGACAGTTATGTATCTACAAAGAGATAAAAAGAGAAAGAAGGAAAACGAGAGATGGAGAGAGAAAGAACAAGAGACAGGAGGCACCTCTTCGTATATAGACCAACGATTGCAATAATACGAATGAAGGGTTGAAGTGGAAGGAATAGAAGGAGAAGAAAAGAAAGAAAAAATGCAACTGAAGCATCGGACGCGCGCGCGCAAAACTTGAAGTTCAAAAATAATAAATCTCAGGTGAGAACGTGTGCACCAAAGAGATTATTAAAAGAATTTTTTGAATTTTTTTGTTGGCAGAGAAAGGCTCCTTAAAGGAGTACGTAAAGTAGAAAGATAGGAAAAGAAAGAAATGTAGAAGGGAACTTACCGTTATAATGAAGAATAAACCCTTAATAATCCTGGAAAATATTGTTTTCTTAATTGAGTTGTAAGACAGTTTTAATAAAATTGTGAAGGGATTTTGTTTATAGAAAAATCAGAGAAATACATAAGTGCTATTATATGAAGGATAAATCAAAACCATTAATCATAATTATTAGTACTTGGAATCAACGTCAAAGGTAAGCAAGTTAGAAACCAATAAAATACGTTGCACGTGATGATAGAATAAAGGTTAACACAAATAAATTTAAAAAAGAGATTAGAGACATAGTAATAGTTGTGCAATTATGTGTCAACACTGTATCCGATGTCCACTATAAAAGTCATAACGCATTGACAAATTACGATTTTTGGACTCAAGCCCCTTGTAGAGCTTACCTAAGGGCTACTTTATTCGTTGTGGTCAACAAGACCTAAAATATCATCGGTGGATTTTTCAAATTCAAATTATATAATAGAACATATAATTAAATTAATAAGTTTCAAACACAAAAAAAGATGTTCTCTTATTTTTTCCAAACTAAAGTTTTTCTTAAACAATTTACTGACTCAAAATTTGCCATCTTAGACTACATAAAATGGATAAATTTAGATGATTGGTCCGTTTGATTTTCAATCACTAATTTTAATCTCCAACTTATCAGAATTATCAGAACTGAGGGCATATTCTCCTTATAAATACTGTTTTGCGTATTAAAATAATTTCCTACAAGTAAACCAGTTAAGAATCATTCCTTTTCAATACGTCCATTGGAAGTTAAGTTGTCATAACTCTGGTAAGTTTTGTGTACGTGACGAGAATAATAATTTTTTTTTTTTTTTAGTGAAAATGGAGTATTAGTTCAACAATGATGATGCATTACAACAGTATAGACAATGAAAATCGTGCCTTGCTTTCTTTCATGTAGTTGTATATAATTGGACCTCTCATTAAGGATAGTAATAAAAACCAAGATGAACTGTCTCACTCATAGCCAAGTATCCTGAATCGATTGTTGAATAAAAGCAGACAATTTACTTCCAACGCATTGAAAGCTTAAATTTATGCTCTATTGACGCAGTTGGAGAGTAAAAAAATACTTTCCTGTTGAAACAAGGATATATTTATTCATAAATCATAACGAAAAAAGTTTAAAATTCTAGACAAACCACAGCATCATACATAGTATAGTTTGGGAAACCAGAATAGAACTTTTACGCGTGTGAAACATTCCGGTTTACCGTATGTCTGATAATTACTTTTTAATTAAAATGATGTTTGTACTGCTATCATGTTTAACTTGAATGTCCTATGAACAAATCAAAAGCAATCTCTTCATATAACGACACCTATGTAGGAACAATACTTCAAATTTTCCAGCATTTGATATATTTGTTGCATTTCACCTTTCAAACTATAATACTCATGTTTTCTCATGAATTAAGCCATTCTATTTGGTTCATAGTTCAAAACCTCACGGGCGTAAGAGAATTGTATAAAAATACGATGTATCAGCGCTTCATTATTACCGCTGGGCTGAAACAATTTCGTAAACTCACCCAATCTGGTACTAAATTTCATGGTAAACTTTTTCGTGCCAAAAACCCTTTTGAAAAATTTAAAGATCTACATTTCGAAAGATGTTATCTAACCCGAGATAAAAAAGAGAGAACGGATTACCATCTGCAAGGATCGAGAGCGCGCGCCTATGGATAACAGTTTTTAGCATAAAGTCCTTCAGAAAATTATGGGTTGAGCTCTCGTTTGAGGAAAAAAAACTGCGTCTAAGGGTGAGCAGCGTAGAAAGAGGGAATTTTAGATCCTGAGTCAACGACGTGATGCAAGAAACTGAAAAAGAAGATGCAAAAACAAGGAAAGGTCCAAGCACAGACACAGGGCTGTGTCGTGCGATAAATGCAAAAAAGAGGGGATGTAGGTGGGGGTACAAAAAGTCGGAAAAAAAGAGATCCTCCATCCTAGTAGGTACACGTGGAAGATGGAGACGCGAAAAGGTCCCCACTGATATTTTAATATGCATTCTCCAAGGTGTATCCGCGAAGACAAAGGATAGGTACAAGAGAAAGATAGAGAGAGGAGCCATCACTCCTGTGATTATAGTGATCTGCGATGCTATGCAGGCGCACGCGTGCGGGGCTAACGGTGAATTAGCATCTTGCCCTTAATAAAACCTGTAGCCGCGTATCATTATCGAATTATGCTCTGGAAGGCGCACGAGAAAGCGTAATCCACCTGGCCTGCCCGAACCCTCGGACATCGTGCCTTTTTTTTCATTGGGCCCGTTGATAAAAAACTAACGAACGCGCGACCGATCGGGCCATCAAGCAATCCTTTTTTTCCTACAGCTCGTCGAGATGGGCGGGAATTCATAAAGTAGAGAGGACAAGCGCGTGAGTGCTTGATTTTAAATGGGTGCCCGCGGAAATACAATGGGCGAAAATACATATTATTAGAGAGACGCTTAGAGGTGATTTACCTGTTGATCGGATATGGCGAGGCGAGAAGCGTAGAAAACAGCTTATAAGCTCTCTTTCGTTTTTAATTTCGTATTACTGTCACACCAGACAATTACTTAAATTGCCCGAAAATTGTTAGAAAAAAAGTATCACTTAAAATTCAGCCAGCCGGTAGTCATGGC
>NW_019379652.1:242858-321865 GCF_000648655.2 Copidosoma floridanum
TTAAATAATGACAACCAACAGCTTAGCACACAAACTTATGAATTTATACATTGAGATTGTACCTAAAATTTGGTTTGCCAAGAGTCAAAACGTACAACAAATGTTTAAAATTAATTTATAAATTAAAAAATTATAATACTTTGTTGTCAAGCCTAACATACATTTTTCACAATAACTTCGATCAAAAATATATTTATATACTCAATAAACTTGTGGTTTGCTGTTTAAAGTCTGGCTCGCATGTTTTCTTTTCTAAATCTCATATCTGTTTGTACATTTTTCTTTCAAGTACCTAAGGCCCTTAGGTAGGGTCGACTAGCAAAGCGTGAAAAAAAAGGCAAGCATAGAGAAGGTGCACGCACAGAAACATAAAAGAGTACGAGGAAGATGAGAGAAAGAAGGAGGGAGAGCGATGCTTGCACGAGGCACTGTCCGATTATGTGCCTTTAAAACCGTATATTCCTTCAATTTTCTAGTCGAGTAAGCGTCGCTTGGAGGGCCCTTGTGCGCCAAGCAAAGCGTGCACTATCCTGTTACGCGATCTTTACTCCCTCGCCCCTCCTCTTTCGGCCCGGCAATCAAAATTCAAATCACACTCTCTTCTTCCACTACAACCATCTTCCCCTTCTGCTTCCTCTTGCAACTTCAACATAAAATCAATATTCGGCCCTTTTAGACCTGTCCCTGAATTCCATCGAAATTCAATCAGTTGCTCCATGCACGCGCACAATCTTTACCCTATACATACGTAACCTTTGTTGGATTTTGTTGACGTTCTTTTCTTTGACGTATAAGGCCCGAATTGATATTATCCATTTATTTAAGTTTGTTATTAAAAACATTACTTCGTGAAATGTACATACCAAATTGAAATATCTTTTGTTTTTTTCGAGAGAAAACATTAGAACGGATCAAAAGATAACTATTCTTTCATCAAAGACTGCAATCTATCAGAGATAAAAAATTAGAAAGCCTCTTGGAAAATAATAAATTTTTCATTTAACCAATGTTTACTATAGTATGCAATTTACATATCATGTAATGAACTTAATTACTCCAATAACTATTTTCAAAAAGTCTAGTACACATTTTCTCTTGGCAGTTTTTAATTACTTGGCAGTCAAAAAAAAGGTCTCGCTTTACTTATTTACTGTCTAAAAAACAATTTTAATTGGACAAAAAAAAAACGAATTCGAATTTAAACTTAATTTTTAGCTCGTTTTCACTCGAATAAGTAGTGTTTTAGTGATTCAAATCGAAAAAGAAGTGAGAGATCATCTCACGTCATATATGTTTTATTTTAACTAGTAGTTTACGTGCCTGGTGCTCCGAAAGTGAACATACCCGTTGGCTGCACTGACGGCAATATTGACTTTCTGGACACCAGGACACGTAAAATGGTATATGCACCACGTTCGGAGGTTAAAAAATGTCCTATTTTTCCTACTGGGGGTGCAGTAAATGTCCAAAGGTTAAAAAAACGCCCAAAGTAGGAGAAATTACTTGACATTAAAAATAATTTAATCAATTAACGTAATGTCCTATGTATGGGTTGACTTTTCAAGTGATTAAATTTTATAAAATAGTTTTGAAAAATCTTAACTGTTACTATGTTATAATTAGCAAAGGATAGGATAGCAAATGACAAAAGTTTTCTTTCATAAAAAATTTTTCAGTTCACTGACCCAACTGACAAAAGTTGAGTAAGTGATCGACAGAAACCTTGTATAATGTTGCAAGGATAATTATCAATCTCATTACTAGGGGTAGGTGGGGCGAAATGGGTAGCGTAAAAGTTTTTTGATTGGTACCAATCATTTTTTTCCAAATATCCAATAAAAAAGTGGTTTTACTTGATAGAGAATAAACTTGAAAATATTACATATGACTTTTGATTTGGAAAATACTAGTAGTTTTGTCGTTAATAACTTTTGTGTACAATATCTCAAAAAACCCATTGCGCTTGGAGTGACGGGCGGAGTGGATCCCATGCTAATTAAATGGAGTGTGAATTAATTTTAAATTTACTGCAAAAACTTTTTAAAATAGCTTTTTTAATGATTACTAACACAGTTAAGAGATTTCAGACTGTTTAGAAACGTTTGAAAATTAAAAAGAACGTTTGTTTGCTCAAATGATTTCCTATGCTCAGCATGAAACCCTGGACTGTTGCCATAAGCTGCAACGAAATTAAATAAAAGTATTTACTTATTTAACAAAGTTTAAGTTATTTTATTCATTGATAACGATTTCTAAGGGTTTCGTTAATGAGTGCATAACCCTAGAAAACACAATATTTATGAAAATACAACTAAAACAGTATACTTTTTAAAAAATGAAATTTTCTTTATCTGTACATTTAGTAAAACGCTGAGTAAGAAAAATACGGCTACATTGGGAGATCAGAAGTGTATGTTTGCCAGGCTACAGGAACTCCACCTCACAGCGCTTCCCATATGAATTACCCGTGCAGCAGTCGGTGAATTTATAGGTGGAAACTCAAGAATTTTTTTAAGTTTGTTATTGTTGACAGATTGCATACTTCTTACTATAATTATTATTGTTACTTTCCTTTGATGAACGATTGATAATTCTACTATGCTTAAATATCGCATGACTTGCGAGAAACAGCAAATACCCATTTAACCCCACCTACCCCTATGGGGAAAAAAAGACACTTTAAACGCCCTTTGTAACTCATCATACTGCAAGTTTGAATTTAAATTCCACTATAACCAACAAACAATTAAGGAACACCTGGCCAACGTCAACGTGGCAAAAAGTCGTCAGCAATTATTCTCCTTACCTTGAAAAACAAATCATCTTCGGTTCTTCGCACACCATAACCGACGACGTGAGCGCATCTCCACAGACATCACTCTCTACTCGACGCAACTCGCACCCATCCTTCAATTTCTGCCCGAGCGAGAGACTCGCCCGTAATTGCCACTCGCTCGTCCGTTCGAGCAATGAAAAAAAAAATTTTCCTTAAGCTGCTCTTCCTCAAAAGCGTAAAAAAACAAAATCACCGTTTCGAGGGGTAATCCACAGGACCCACCGCAACGGGGCCAAAACTCCCGCGCAAAACGAACGGCAACTAGCAAGCGAGGCCTCTCGAAATAGTCCTTTACACATACATTGATAAACGTGGGTATACATTTACATGCACGTATAAATGGTTTTTCTATATTACCTCGTGCTCACTCGTACGCGCATTCGCGCGGACATGGGTTACCGGTTCATTTGAATAAGTTAAGGGTCTGTCTTTCTCTCTTGCTCGCGCTCGCGAGCGCAAGTGGGTCCATTACAGAGCTAAGGCAAAAGCCGGCTAATTACCTGCCTGACGTGAGTTATAAACCCCCACCCACCCTTTCATCTCTTTCCTCGTCTACCTTCGTTCGACTCGCTCTCGTTTCACCCTTTTGTCTCTCGTCCTTCTCTTTTCGGACTTCATTCCCTCTCTTTCTCTTCGCGCGCTCCATACACTGGGGGCTACTACTCGTGAGCGCATGCAGCGACGGCAGCAGACATGCGAGCGCGCGATGCCTTTGTTTTTTTCTTGTTTCATTGTAGCGCTTCTGATTATTTTCAGTAAATCAACGATTTCCTGCCTCATCCCCCACCCCTCCCACCTGGCTGTCCGCTAGCGTGATATGAAGGGCCGAGCGCTACAATATGCGCGCGTCGATGAATGTTGGGCCTTTCTTTCACCACTGCTACCGCGCCGTAGTCTCGATGTAATTGGTCCCAGCTTTTCGCTTTCGCGAGCAGAAATAATGAGAGCTGGCCGAGTGTTAGCAGCCGAGATTAAAGTTGGTCGTTCGCGCGATTGGATATTATATGCGCGTGGGCTAAATTGTTTGTCCCTCGTGTGTGGAGGCGCATTTGTAGGAGCAATGATGAAATTGCAAGATGCTCATGATTTTCTTGGAAAATGGCAAGGGATACTCTTTTTATTCATTTTCGTTATGGAATGTAGGGTTGGAGAGTTGGCAAGCTCAGCTCAGAGAGCGTTAAAAAAAAAGAGTCTTCAGAAAGCATGTCTGCATTTAAGCGATTCCACCTTTGATCCTTAGTTAGGAAGCTAAATTGTTGAAAAAAAAAAAAAAAAAAAATCAGGTGCACACCTGTGGGACACGGTTTTTTTCTTCTATAGTATACATAAACCCAGGAATGTAACGAAATTCGTAAACATGTAAAAAGTGTCGGGTGACAAACTTTTTTTGGCTTTTTTTGAAAAATTAAGCGAAAATGTGAAAAGGCGAGACTAATGGAAACAGGTGGCAAACTTTTTTGTACACGGCCTTTCTTCAAAAATGACTTTAGCAATTTTGTGAAAAGTTTATTTAAAGTTCTCGAAATGAGCTTTCATTTGAGTTGTGAAACAGTTGAAAAAGTAGTTTTCGTACCTGGTGGTGCATATCTCCAAGGCAAACACCAGGCCCAAGGGACTCCTTATGCTCGCCCTAATTAGATGCGCATCAGGTGCGAACTCTATTTTTCCTACTAAGGATTTTTAATACTCATTTAATAACGTTTTAGTTTGTTAAAACATATTTGTTCTATAAATAGCTATAGTTACGAAAGAATCTCGATCTTGACGATTTTTAGTGCGATTGTAAAACAGCCGTAACTTTCGATATAACAATCATTTTTAACTTTATCAGAGCTGAACTTGAAGTGCTTTAAATAAGTTTTAATTTTATTCCTGATGTTGTAAGAAATATTTATCTAGTCAAAAGTTACAGCTAATGTAAGCTTACATATCAGAAAATTACATTTCTGTCGGTTTTGGACTTTTAAAATTCTATCTAGCGCTGAGAAAAAAAAATTGAGATTTGCTAATTACATTATCTTTAATTTCGGTTTTTATCGAGGTATGAACAGTGATTATTTTTTTTAATTGATTTTTTGCTGCTTATTGTTGTTTCAGCATAATTTTAGTAAGAAAATGTAAAAATTGGTGAATTTTCCATATAATAACAAAAAAAAAAAAAAAAAAAAAACAAAAATGTTGTGTGCGAGCGTATTTATGCATACAAATACTTTTACCTCATGATTTCTCTGATTTTTATCAAGCAAAGTTTCTTTGTACTTACTTCTGATTCAGATATGTAGTTTACAAATTTTGAGCCAATAATCTGAAAAATTCTGCAAGGAAAGAACTCCAAAAAGGTTTTTCATTGTCTTTACTAATCTGTTTTAATAATCCATAATGTGAATCACCTTAATAATACGAAATGAATAAGATGAATTCTACAAACACTTTTTAAATTTTATCACTCTTAAAAAAAATTTCTGAAAATTTTTTTTTATTGAGTTTAATTTTTTAAACGTTTAGTCATGTAATTATAGTGTAGGAAGCAAGGTAGGGAACTTTGTGCCAATAAATTGGCAGTGCTTTTTAATGTGCAATGAAGCCATGAAAACGTTACGCTGTTAAAACCAAGTTTGGCCTATAGGGGAAGTTGTTAAGAAAATGAAACTGAAGAGAGTGTATGAAAGTGAGAAAACGAAAGGGAAAGAAAAAAGTATTTTTTTCGACGGAATCTATGGATGAAACTTACAGTAAAATCCAAGTCTCATTCACGAAGAGAAAAAGAAAATATAATATGCATGTCTGTATACGTATTCCAAGGGGAACGTAGGGAGGAGTCTATTTCATGGTTAATTTGGCTAATTCGGTTTCGAGGAGAGCGATGGAGCGATGTGACGCCAGGCTCTCTCTTCTCGTGTGCACACGGTCACCAGAACCACTAAACGGCCTCCGTTCCACTAGTCTCCTTCAATCCCCATCGGACCTTTTTTCCTTTCAACCCCAACAATTACTTTTACTACGACCACCACCGCTACACTCATCCCGACCCCTGCCGAATAAGCGATGCCGCGCGCTGATAGATCTGTCTGCTTGGCTCCACGTCCCACCCTCGGCCAGAGACTTTATCAAAAGCAAATTTCTACTGCTTTGACGCAGTGTATGCTCACGATCTTCTTGATTATTTATCATCTTCGTCGCTTCTTTTTACCATTCAAAAGCTTAGTGCACGACGCTAACGCTGAATTATGCGATTTTAATGCAGGCGGCTTCAAGCGACTATCAAGATCTTTTTTTTTTTTTTTTTTTTTTTTTTTTTTTTTTTTCGGTACTGCTAGTCTGAGAATTTTTTATCATACATCCTATACATATATAATAGGTTGGGTATGTGTTTTTTGGAATGCCGAAACACAATGTTTTCCAATCTCAAGTTTTTTTTCTCGTAAATGCATCCAAAGAGATAAATAAATAAATAAATGAAAACAAGCACTTAAAGTGTCTTCAATGGTGTCAATAAATTTCAAACATGTTTCATGACGTGATATCCTCAGAAAATATCTATCACTATCATTTTGGATTGACAAAACTTCGAGGCTCGATCCTTCATTTTGGCCAATTGTGATTGTATTCCTCGGTAGTCGTTTGTATACATTAATCCCAAAATGTAACCAACTAATTTTAAAATTTATAAATTAAAAAATTATAATACTTTGTTGTCAAGCCTAACATACATTTTTCACAATAACTTCGATCAAAAATATATTTATATACTCAATAAACTTGTGGTTTGCTGTTTAAAGTCTGGCTCGCATGTTTACTTTTCTAAATCTCATATCTGTTTGTACATTTTTCTTTCAAGTACCTAAGGCCCTTAGGTAGGGTCGACTAGCAAAGCGTGAAAAAAAAGGCAAGCATAGAGAAGGTGCACGCACAGAAACATAAAAGAGTACGAGGAAGATGAGAGAAAGAAGGAGGGAGAGCGATGCTTGCACGAGGCACTGTCCGATTATGTGCCTTTAAAACCGTATATTCCTTCAATTTTCTAGTCGAGTAAGCGTCGCTTGGAGGGCCCTTGTGCGCCAAGCAAAGCGTGCACTATCCTGTTACGCGATCTTTACTCCCTCGCCCCTCCTCTTTCGGCCCGGCAATCAAAATTCAAATCACACTCTCTTCTTCCACTACAACCATCTTCCCCTTCTGCTTCCTCTTGCAACTTCAACATAAAATCAATATTCGGCCCTTTTAGACCTGTCCCTGAATTCCATCGAAATTCAATCAGTTGCTCCATGCACGCGCACAATCTTTACCCTATACATACGTAACCTTTGTTGGATTTTGTTGACGTTCTTTTCTTTGACGTATAAGGCCCGAATTGATATTATCCATTTATTTAAGTTTGTTATTAAAAACATTACTTCGTGAAATGTACATACCAAATTGAAATATCTTTTGTTTTTTTCGAGAGAAAACATTAGAACGGATCAAAAGATAACTATTCTTTCATCAAAGACTGCAATCTATCAGAGATAAAAAATTAGAAAGCCTCTTGGAAAATAATAAATTTTTCATTTAACCAATGTTTACTATAGTATGCAATTTACATATCATGTAATGAACTTAATTACTCCAATAACTATTTTCAAAAAGTCTAGTACACATTTTCTCTTGGCAGTTTTTAATTACTTGGCAGTCAAAAAAAAGGTCTCGCTTTACTTATTNTGGGTAGTTTAACATCCTTGAGTTTTCCTCACTACAGTACTTACAGTGTACCTTGCTACATATTTCACATATGCGTCTACTTTTTTATATTTAGTAGTTTCATCTGTTTTTAAATGATAAAGTACCGGTTGATTAAATCATGATAGTTTTTTGAATATTCATAAGTCAAACCTTATTCATAAACTTATTTTAGTCGACGCATTTTATTCTAACATTTTTTTGTAAGCTTTGTAAGAAGTTAAAAATTAAAAAAGACTTATTTAATTAGTAAAAAAAGTTCTTATTTATCTTGAAGCACAAAGCAATATTCTGTTGATCTATTCTTTTGATGGAGACTAGATTTTGAGTTTCTTGAAAAGCGTGAATTCGGAAAGAAATGTACGATGGAAACAACTGAAATTGAATATTTTAGGGATTAACTTTATTGTTCATAAAAAAAGGCACCTTAAAAAATATCCAGAAAGAACGGATTAGCTCTGTAAAGTCTCTTATTTTTGCATTTCCGTCCCTGCCAATATTAGTCCGAGACAAGAAAACGTGTGTGTGGTACGATGTCGGGGTCATCTTGAGATTGCACACACAGAGAGTTTTCTCTGTGTTTCCCTGTCCTCTTCTTTTTGCCTTTCTTCTTGATGATGCTGCAGCTGACTTTCTTTTTCGCTTATCAAACAAACCAGGCGAAGTACACGGCTTCAACAAAGAGAGCACGAGCTCGAGAACTCCTTTTTATGCAAAAGAAACGCTAGATTGTACTCCAGCGCTCAGAGAGACACTGCTCTTGCTCCAGCAAACATTAGTTAAACACTGGACTAGTCATTATTTTCCTTTCCACTCACCTCTCTTTTGTTTTCTTGTGTGCACCCATGTCCTCGAATTCTTCTAAATCTGAGAGAACGCACATTTATTACGTCACTGTTCCGTCGAGACGTCCAGATAACTTTTTTACAGATGTCTTCCTTCTCTAGGCAATTGTAGAGTATGAGATATTATCATGAGGGTCTCATTGAAGCTACAATATTCGCTCCGTGCAGTAATCTGAAACAGCGCCGCCTGCATAGGTAAAAACGGCGGTACTTACTCATAAGAATAACATGGCCTGTTATGGGCCATGACTCCTCATACATTTTTTTTGAGGCATGAACGGATCTCTTGTAACAAAGGCAAGTTTTTTAGTGTTGTAAACAAGTTTCGAGCCAACAATAATTTTTCACTGTTTCACGCTGAAAAAGAAATTTTTTTTTCCATAAAAAATACGTGTGCTTTAATGACTAAGTATGAACAATTTTTCCCTTTGGTGGCGCTGTTTCAAAGTGTTGCATGGAGTGAATAAAGGTAAATTTTTCCTAACGTGGGGGGCATGTAAAAAAAAAATTTACTTTACAGAAACTATCAATATAAATGTCTTCTAAATTAAATGTCTTCTAGATCACAAAAATATTTAGCATTCATACCAAATATCGACTAATATACACTATTTTAATGAAAAACTATAAAATTGAATCAATCATGGTAGTTAGACGTTTTTGTACGTCTGTTGCCGTAGCTAATAAATCGCAAACTCGTAAGAGTGCATTAAACATTTGATTTGTACCTTTTTTTTCATTCATATGTTTAATTTAATTCTGGAACTTAATAAAAAATTTTCTCACGTATCACTTCTTAGTATTGAAGAGCCAATTATTTGAAGTTCATAAGTTCACCTCTTTTGCGATTATACGTTGGGTCTGATTAAATTTAGCAGTGTTAATACATAATTTTTTGCTCATGGTCATTAAATAATTTATAACTTCGTAGTAGCACAGTATTGTCCAGGGTAAGTTCTTGAAACGAAAAACAATAAAAAATGTATGTATATATTTTATTAGCTACAATATAGTTAAGTATGGTAGAGTGGTGACATATCGTTAGCTCTAAACGCCTTTTTCAAAGTGACCTGCTCTTTAATTCCCTTTATAGATACTTACTCGGTATTAAATTTGTCTTGTCGAACTGATATCCTTACTTGCACTTTCTGTATTATCATAAATAAAAATGTGAAAATATGGAGAATATTAACGTACATGACTACCGTAAAGGTTAAGATCAAAAGGCCTTATTATACATAAGTAGTTACTCATTGAGTAAGATTATTTGCATATTTCTTACATCAAGATTCTGTTATTGTTGAAATTTATTAAAAACAAGCTTGCGATGGATGAGTGAGTTTAGCTTTTTACGCAAAACTTTATCCAAGTTTAGCGTCAATTTACTTGTGATTTGTACAGTTCCATTTTTTATACCTCGTAAACTATTTACTTGAAGTAATAATCGAACGATTAGAGTATTAATATTGTCAGCGTTACTCCAGAAGAGTATAGAAATGATGCACAAGTCATTCCTCGTACCATAAAGCAACTGTATGGATTTTTTTATGCACGAACAATTTTTTTACTCATCTAAAAATGGTCTAAGTCTTCGAAGCAATTACTTTTAACAAGACCGAAATAAAACTTGCCTAAGAATCTGACGCACTTATCTCTTGCAAGGTGGCTGGCAATAAGTCCATCCAAACTTCGCAAGCATATCTGCAAGGCGCAAGGTTTGCGTATTATGATTGCACAAGTCTGTGCATCTACTAGCTTTGATAAGAAGGCGAAGCAATTGTCTTCCCAATCTTTTGTCTTTAGAAGTAATTAAATGCGTTTTTGTAAGAGCGTACAAGTCCACAGGAGAAGAAGAAGCGCAAAATTGCAGAGCTTACATTATAAAGGGAGGTCCAGCATTTCAGCAAAGTGGCTATTGTGCGCGTGTCCGGAACTTAAGTACAAAGTACACACGGTCGACTCAATAGAGGTGGAAGGGGAAGGGGGGGAATAAGGAAGTGGCAGCATTGTCATTAAATTAAACAAGGGTGCAAACTAACAGCAAAGCCGAGACCCTTTTCCTACGTATACGTAATACACTTGGAGTGCCGACTCTCCGTGTATGCATAATAGCGAAAGCGGGCTCGCTTCCCTTTGCCCCTTCCTCGTCTCTCTCTTACGGATGCATATATACGTGCTCCGAAGATTAGTTTATTCATATCAGTCCTTTGCTGTTGTTTTGAAATGTATGTTTGAATATGCATGTAGTAAACCGATAATTGCTGTTAAATTAATGATGAAACTTGTAGGGTAGAGTAAACATAATTTAAGTATCGGTGCACCTTTCCAAATATTTCCAAAGAAATTGAGGTGGTTTCTGTGCTTGAGCAAATGATTAGAAAATTACACAAAAATTGACAGAGCTATTCTGTTGACTGTGAGTAATTATCTGAAATAACGCCGCCTGCGTAGGAAGTAACTGTAGGGGTCTAAATTCGATTGTTCGATATCTAGTAATTTTTGCTGCAATTTGAGCGATTACCCAATTGAGTCAATGTACTTGTGTTGATGTCAAACAATTGAAATCAGACTTGGGTTAAAAGTAACAGAAAATATGATATGGAGAAATAATTTTGACTTTAATGGCGTAAATAAATTAATTCAAGTTAGAGATGAATTCTCGAAAAAATCTCATTTTGAGTGACAATTTAACAAATTTTGCAATCCACAACAGGTTATATATCCGGTTATCCATCATCACAAACAAATGCTCACGTGCTTTGTAAGAGAAATTTCAAAAATTCGGCATTGACGTGGTAAGTTATCAATAAAATTAACTGAGATGTACTGTAAGTTTAGTTTAGTCAAGTAAATCAAATGACGATTTTCACAATAACTCGAATGGAACTCATTAGAATACCATTTTGCGTGAATTTCCATCCATTTCTTCTCTGTTCCTCTAGATGATAACAAACAGGACAAAAGTCAAAATCAAAAGGAATAAGTGGTTTTCCCCAGAGTTTTTCGTGTAAGACGAGCCGTGACGTAAAATTACCTTGCTGCCCCCCTCGTTTGCATCTACTATCAGGACGGTGGCGATGGTGTACGCGATAAAAAAGCTCACGTACTTACTTATGCGTATAAAGTAAACACAGCAAGTCGCGTGTACCCTCGAAAAAGGGATTGAACGCCGCGCGATTAGGCTAATTCGGCCTATCATTTATTTTCTGTCCCCATCCGCTGAGCAAACACATACACGTACATATATATATATATATGTATATCTACAATCCGTTCGATGTCTCTCATCTCCCGCTCCCCATTTGCGTCGAGACAAACGATAAGCGAGGCCGCCCCGCAAACTTTTAAGTGGCGCTGGTTTTTGATCTATCCACCAACTGTTCTCCCCGTCATTGTCGTCGTTGCCTCTCTTTCTCTGTACGCGCGACATGCAAAACATGCGTGAATCATGCATTACGCCTACATGAGAGACTGAAGGCAAATCGAGATCCTTGGCTCCCCGCGTGTGAAGCCTACGAGATTATCTCAGATGATTATTTTTTGGAGGCTTGCGCGCAAGAGTTACACAAATGGGTTCAGCCTTTTTTTATTTTCCACTGTTTTTTCCGCTCACGATGCTTGATCTCGTTTTGGTGACGTTTTTGTTTGGTCATGATCTGCGTACTTTTAAACCACGACAGCATTGCACTGCCGTGATACTAAAATTTATCCTTGAAGTTGAAAGTTGTTTTCTTTCAATTTCAACCTAACTTCTTTAACGATGTTAAAATTTATCCAAAACAGATTACGTCAATGATTTTATAAAGTGATCTATTGATTGCAAAATTTTTTTTTCAAAATCAGAAAAGGTAATTATAGTAAGGTGATGATTGTCTACCATAAAAACAACTTTACTAGCACGGCTACTTTATGGAGAAATTATTATTTCCTAACTTATCAGTTCATAATGAACTTTTGTAAATTAAAGAGTAGAGGTATACCGAAAGCCGTTTTGATTGTTGTACGTCTGGTTATATCTGCATGAAACAAGAAGAGTAGTATGGATTATGTAAGCATTGCTTCTCAATCCGTTTATCTTACTTCTAATGTTCCTTGAGGTGCACATTTATCCTTAGTCTTATTTTATTCGTTTACAACATGCGCTTACTTCAAATAAGCTATGAACTGCTCTCTTATGCAGGTAATTTGAAATATTCAAATAGAGAAAGTCTAAAGTATTTTTACGTTGCCATTTACTGTATTTTGGAACATTCTTTTAATTTTGTAAAAATTACCTTCTCTTTAATGGAAGACAATTTAAAAAGATACTTTAGTAGGGGGATAATTTCCCTAGACTTGAGTTATATTGCGAACAATATAGTTCTTTCATAAGTTTTGGGAACCAAAAAATTGTATATACCACGCAAAAAGTTCTTTTTTTTTGGAACACAAAAGACGTACAAAAAATTACAGTAAAAATTAAATTATTAACTTCACAACATCTTATCCGAAATGACATTTCATATAAAAACCAGATGATTTATATGTATGTATTGTTACTGTTCTTGGCTTAATAAAAATATACAGCACTCTTGTGCTTCAGTCAGGCCTAAACAATAATAAAAGACGAGAAGTGTAACACGGTTAATCCATCCAGTCGTCACCAAACATAAACAAGATCCCTGTATCACAAAGGAATCCACTCTCCCGTACACAAATTGCCAAAAGTCCTCCACGGCACCGACACCACCACCACGTGTCAATGGCTCTTTTTCCAGGGTGTCGAGTCCTCGCTTACCTCTCGATATTGAACAGTAGGTATACATAATGCGGCACCGCTCGAGTTCACACAGTCAAATGGTAGCTGTTGACACCGAACTTTATTTTACACGGGTAGGCTTTTGTGGGGTGGTTGTGCGAGTATCTTACACGAATGAGACAGTATGGCTTGAAGTCCTGTGGGAGCGGCGACAGTGGGTCACGTGGCCTTGTTGTTTTTGGCCAGGGACACGCGGCTTGTCTATTTGCGCGTAGAGTGTGCTTGAGCTCAACTCCGTTTGGAGGCTTTATTGAAAAATGTGCAAATACGAGGCTCTGCTCTCTTATGCAGCTTGATTGTACGTACACGAGAATGTGTACGTATAAAGTCGAGAGCTCTTCGAGGGAATCAGTTTTATTAAAAGGTTCCAGGGATTATGCGGGTTCTTGTTACATGAAACTTGCCGCTTGCCTTTTTTTGTTGGATGTGCTTATGCTGATGTACTTACTTTAACATAACGTTTTATAAGCCAAGACAAAACGATGTGGAAGCGACTAATTTAAACATGCATGTTGTACGGAATTCCGGGTTGAACCATGTAGTTTCGGATGTGGATTGCGTAAAGGTATCAAGAGGAAAGCTTATGTGGAAGCTTATGTGCATAACTTTATTTCTGGTTGCAATGGCTCTTTGTTGGAATTGTAACTAAATTTTATCACCTCACTTATTTTGACAACATTACACTCCCATTTTTTAATTTTACGTCTTGAAATTCATCACAATCTTTGATTCAAAAGAGTGCCATGTAGTACTACACTTAAATTAATGAGTTGCCCTGTGTAAAAGAGTTTAAGTCTGGAAAAACTTGCCAACATTGTTTTTTGTAGTTTTTCTAGGTTTGGATCGTAAGAATTTCCAAAACTTAGAATAATATATCTATATCTTCAAAAGGGCGGCATAGTTTATTTAATTCTGTGTGAATGCGGTATTTGCTATGTGGG
The DNA here is from genome assembly GCF_000648655.2 of Copidosoma floridanum. Next base: position 256,995 of record NW_019379652.1, read on the forward strand.
TCAAAGTAAGAGATTGCTTGGCATTCGTATAAGTGAACACTTACGAATGGTCAAAAACCATGATAACAAATCTGCCATTGCTCCTCATTCAATACAATTTCAACATACATTTGATTTTAATAATGTTAGAATTTTGGACCGGGAGGAGAATAGATTTAAACGCAAATTTTCTGAAATGATACATATTTTTGTTTATGATAATAATGTAAATAAACAGATTGATACTAACAAATTGAATGTTTCTTACAAAAATTTTTTACAAGATATTTTACAAGCGAAAAGTTATGCGAAAACAATATTAAGTCTTTTTAAACGTGTATTGTACATTTTCATACGTTCAATAGGTTTTATACATTTTACACACATTTCATGGGTAGTTTAACATCCTTGAGTTTTCCTCACTACAGTACTTACAGTGTACCTTGCTACATATTTCACATATGCGTCTACTTTTTTATATTTAGTTTATGGTCTTGCATTTTAATGTTTCTGACTATGTTCCTCGTGAAAGCAAAAATCTTTTTATTAAATGTAATTTCTTCACATTGATCATTATGTACTAATAATTTTTGCTCCGTTTGCAATACCACGTGTTATCCTAACACTTACATTGGTAATTATATTAAACTTTTCTTAGTAATTTATGATTTGTTTTGGATATTATGTAATTATGATTGTTTATATATTTTGTTAGTTGTCCTGAGGATGACGTCAGCATGACGTCGAATACATATTGGCTTTTATGTTAGTTGTGTAAATAAAGTCATGCTCTAATAACCAATTTTTTATACTGTGTTTTTATTGACAACTAACTATACATAAATGTTTTCAGTATTAGATACTCAGATAATTAAAAAAATATGCTTATACATACTAAAACCTCATTTATAGACCGGAAAAAGGGAGGTTTGCTGAACTATTGCAGATTTTTTTTAATTCGCTGGTAAAGTTGAAAAAATTTAGTTTTTCGCAAGTATAATTTTTCTTGACCATTTGGAAAAAAGTGTTTTAAAAAGAAACTAAATCAACTCTTTGATGTTTTAATTTATGTAGAAACGCTTTCTTTCAAAAGAATTATAAATAAATAGATTTTGGTAGGCACTGTTAACAGTATAGCTTAAATATTTGTGCATGGATCGTAAAACACAAATAATTGACGTGTATTTATGAATTATTTCATTTAATTTTTATATTTATTGACAACAATGTACAAAGTGTACGAAAAAGTTTGAGTAACATTAACAATCCAATAAAAACCATAATAATTGATTAAAAACAGTAGCGAAAGTATAACAGAAAAGTAAAGATTAGGTGTGTAAATTGAAAAACTTTTTACAAATCTAATGCTATAATATTTCGTATTATCAAGTCAAGCTAAGTACTTACCTAATATGGTTGGTCATAACTTTTTGCGTGACCAAGGGAACCCAAGATATCAATATGTTTTCAAGTATACCCGATTTCAAACGCCCATGCTCAATTCTCGTAGCACCTGACGCCAGCTATTTCTACTTTGCCGACAAAATCAATGTTGATTTTAACATTTGTTCAGCAACAATATGTGTCACTGAAATGACATGAAGTACTTGAGTACCAAAAAATAACTATTAAACTACAATATTTGAAAATTTCAGTCTTTTTCGTTGTAAAATAAAGCGTCAGGAATTGTTATAAAAAAAATCATCTCTGCTTCCATTGGTCATAGGGCATTCATTTTTTTTGTTAATTTAGAGAAAAATTATACCAATTAAATGTCAAAAGTTTCAAAACGATTTCGTTTATATTTATTGAGTTATTTCATATTGCAACTTAGCACTTTTTTGGTCTTCGATTTGCAAGACTCCAGTTGCGAAAATTGATTAGCTATAAAAATAGACTGGAAGTACATCTCTTAAGGAAAATAATGAGCCCAAATACATCACTCTACGACCTACCAGAGAGGTAATAATTAAGTTGCAAAAATAGTAGTTTTCCTACGAGTTTGAAAAGTCTCTGTTTGCGAACCGAGAGGTTTGCGGCCCGAGCCGAAGGCGAGGGACGTAACGAGGTTCGTAAAGGAGACTTTTCGAACGAGTTCCGGAAAACTGCTTTTTCGCCCGAGGAAGTACCAGCCTCCCAAAACCACCTGAGGGTGGAAAAGTAATTTTTTAATGAACAAATGGATTGCTGCAAAAAAATTGCAAGGAGAAAATTCCAAAAAAATATCACAATAATACTTAACGTTGAAGCCTATGGTCTATTAATATTTGTTTGATTTTTAGCGATTTTTTGCATTTTCTTAAAAAAATAAAAAACCAGTTTGAACTTCATTGGTCTCATTTTGTAGATCTTTTTAATATTTATAAATTTTTATCGAAACATTTTTTTCTAAATTGTTACAAAAAAATGATGATTGCAAAAAACTACGTTTTCGCAACTTTACTAGCAAACAAACAAAAACCTGCAATAGTTTGACTGTTGGATTTTTAGGTTCATTATTAATGCATTATTAATGCATTCCTTTGACCAATCACGGATTTCTTGTGCAAAAAAGATTACTATTTACTCTAGCTTATAAGGTTAAATAAATAAGTTCTCATCTTTACGAATTGAAGTTATTTCTCCAAAATTGATACAAAGTTTTGCTAAATTACAAAATATTGTATCGTGCAAGTTTGTAGAAACACTTGTTTGGGGAAACTTTGGCAAGGAAACTTTTCACAATTCTTCGAGCAAAATTTAAAAAATTTGTCTCAGGTCGTTCAAGTAATCAACAACAAATAGAAAGATCTTAGTTATGTGAAAGATGAAAAAAAGTCATAGTTATCAATATATTATACATTTATAATTCATCCATAATTATTTTATTCGTAAACTCCGCATCCAAACAGTACAAATACGCGCTCAGTTAATTAACAATCTGCAAAGATTATACATCTCACTAAAGTGATAATCACAAAAGTCTGACGTGCAAGACGCATACAACTGGTAAATTACAATCCATGGACCATATTATATGTGTGGAGTAAAGCGGCGTGCATTTTGGAAAACAAAGTTCCCACAACCCGGCTCTTCCCCTCTTTCCACCTCTAAACACACTGTCTAGCGTAATATGAGCCCCGGAAATTTTGTTAGACCAGCACAGCAGCAGATACACAATAGCAGAGTTGCTTAACCTCGTTTCCCAGCGTCCGACAAAGCTGAGGCGTTAACGTTTCCGGTCCATGCTCTTGATGTCGGCAGGCTGCGGTTTACTGCTGCATCCCTTGGGGCGTGACAGCTAGCACTGTGCCGGGTGCTCGATTGACTGGAGCGATAAATGAGCTTTTTTTTTGTTTTACTTACGCAGCAGCGTGTAAGCTTAGTGGGCATATGATCGCTTTTCTCTCAGAGTTTTTCTTTTTATTACCGTATTGGGACTACTTTTTTCCTTCTTTTTAGGGTGAGTTTTTTTTAACGTTAGAATTAAAAAGGGGCATGAAAAACCAATTTATTTTTTTTATCTCACATTTGGTCTGGGGAACAACTTTGTTACATTTCATGCACAGAGAATCATTATCATTTTCGTTAGCTGTGAACATAAAGACAATAATGTCAACGATTTACGTAATAACACAGGTGGTGTTGTTTTCATAGTCCAGCTGTACTTTTAGAAATTTTTCTAGCACAATAATGTTCAAGATATGTCTTACCATTTTCAGTCATATTGTACTTAATAGTGTTGATGAGAACTTACGATATCCAGTTAAAAACAATTGTCATGATGATAATGATTACAATGATGGTTGTAGTGATACCTAATAGGTAGCAAAGAAGGCTACGGCCCTGTTCGAAAATTAGCAATCACAAGCATTGCCATTTGATGAGAAACACATTTTGAGGTGCGTGACGAGCTCTATCACGGAACTGAGCTTGTCGCAGTCTAAATTGACTGGTAAAACTCGACAGTAACACCGTGGTTACATAAATATTACGCCGAGTGCATAGCTCTCATTACCTGCCGTATCAAGACAGAGTCGGATGAATGACTTATCGTTTGCAGGGTGCAGCAGCCAAACTACGTCCAGATCTCGAGTTAGACGTCTATCTCCATCTCTACACCTCTCCCAGTCCTATGGCTACGATAATGCGCCAAAGATAACAGCTGCTGCTGCCACCACCCTACATGTGCACCATACGCACATATGTACGTCCACGGTTACGTATACCTGAAGCCTATCTACGTCATACGTCGAGTGCATTCGTGAACATCACCTATACATTTTGTCAAAAGGATAAGATAAATAGTCTATCTGTAGCTCTCACTCTAGTTTCAACATTCCATCAGTGCAATATTCCACAGTTTTTGTAAATCACCGAATAGGTTGGTATATGAAGTGTCAAACCAAGCATGAAGATGGACTAATTGCTTAGTTAGGATCGACAAAAAGAAAAGTCTATTAATTTGGTGGATTTGGTCTATTAATTGTTAGAGAATGTCATTTACAAGATTTTTTTGTAACCTTCTGCTCTGACTTTACGAAATGTACTTTTCTTGATAGGAAAAGTATTTAAGATAAAACTTTACCTGATTGTTAAAAATTTTTACTTGTTTTTTATAGTTTTTTAGAAAAGTTAAGTACGAAGGTCTTTTTTATTAGGTTAAAACTTTTGAAGTTGTGAGATTTCAAGCAGTTATTGAAATGAAAAATCTGACTCGCGTTTGGGACCAGATTAAAGTTTTAAATTACGGTACTAACATTCCGAATATAGGTATAATATAGATGTTTCATTAATAAAAATCTTTACAAAATTATTTGTAGACGTTACAATCAAGTAACTTATTAGGTATTCAAATTAAGTAACGTTAGTCTTGATAAATATATTTGAATTTTACTTACTTTCTCGTGCCCGTTTGAAATACTCTGATGAAACATACACTTAGTTTGAATAAAGTTAATCTCACACATTACAATTTCTCAGTCTCTTTTTGGCCTATTTTTAATGCACATTTTTTAATAGTTCTGATTATGTAATTATCAAAGTTCTCTATATTCTTGCGTTACTTTAAGAGATTGGAGTATATCCTGAAAGCTCTCTCCCACCCTCGGTCACGTACATTCTGTGCACGCCTCTACAGCTTTCCCTCACATTTTTTAGCTTTCTCCCCACATTTACTATTTGTTTTCACCCTCTTACATGAAACTTTATGGTTTCCCTACGTTTTCAGTCATACAACAGTTGTTTGAAACTCTAAGGAGTAAATGAAAAAAATTTAAGTAATTATAGTGTTATAGAAAGACAAGAATTGGGGTGACAGACTTTTGATGGCTGTATGAAATTTAAAAAGTATAATGAGAGAAGAATAGGAGTAAGGATATAGAAATCTAAAGTTTTAAAACTTGCAATTTTAGTTAATTGAGTTAATCAAATATGTTCTAGACTTATAAAACTATAAACAGAGAATTTAAAAAAGGACAGTATAATTATACTATTATTTCGTATGCAAAGATATAAAAGGCTAAATATTATAATTTAGTGGACCATGACAACAATGTTAAAGTTAACTTCAAAAATATCAATAATACAGATTGTGATACGTAAATAAGAAGACAAAAAGTCTTGAGCAAAATCAATGATATAGGATACAAGAGATCTACAGAACGAAAGCGATAAAAGAAGAAATTCAAAATATATCTACACCCTACATAGCTTAATAGACGGAGGTAGAGAAAGAAAAGTCATGGACCAGAAAAATATAAAATTGTTCAGGTGAAAATTTAAAAATTACGATGAAGACCCACGTCTAAAATGTATATTGCATAGGATCAGTCACAAAACGCTGACAATAAGAACTATTTGCTTCTTCACTAAAACTTTGACGTTTATATATTCCCTTACTAAAATTTTGGGTTGATTATTTATTTCACCAAGCCGTCCATTATCTCGTTGTCCTGTTTCATTCGCTGTAATTACTTTTACAACCTAGTTTTTCTGGCTTCAGTTGTATTTTCTTGTATTAAAGTTGATATTAAGGGTATGTATATAGAAGTATACTTTCGATACTTTTGTAACTCATTAATTTAGAGTTAACCTGAGGTACAGCTGATCTAGTCCGGTTCAATTTTTGATTGGATAATCAACTTTTTCAAAAGAGCTATTGGTCTTTCAATTTCGCTGCTGGCTCTGCATTTAAGGATACAAGAGAGTAGTTCCATGGTTACTCTGAACGGGGGAAACAGGGCCAGTTTGAAAGATCAGGGTGAAGTCTAGGGGTTGAAGAGAGGATTGGGTTAATGGGTCCTAAATAGGGTCAATGGGACTAAGGGACAGGTTATGGTGTTCTATGTATACGAGGTCAGGATTGAACACCGTCCACATATGAATGGTAGACTTATGGTGAATAGACAGCAAAAATGCCTTTAAAAAAGTATAGTTTTGGAGTCACCATGACACAATCATATGTATGGGTTAAACTAAGGTAGCAACTACGAAAATTGAAAAATGAAAACAGAGAAACAGGGATGTGATTTATTGTGGTTGAAAAATCTTTGATACACAACTAATGGAGTTAACCACCTGGGCGCCGTAACTAATGATGGAGCCCAGCACGTAACTATTATTACTGAAGAGAACTTTTGTTTATCAGTATGTTAAAATACTTGCAACTGAGGTGGCTTGGGCAGTTGGTGTCGTACATAATTTAGAGTGCCTTAGAGGCCCCTCATCAAATAAATGGTTTTGACGGTTAGTTTTTAATAATTACATCGTTTGTAACAAAAACTGTATACAAGATTAGAAAAGTGGTAGAAAAGTGTCGGAAAATAATAATTGTGGAAATTCATAGATTTTTTTTAGTTAACTAGTGTAAAAGGTATGTTACTGGCTCATGTGTGACTGAATATATAAATAGTTTTAGCAGAAAAGAAAAAATTGAGATTTCAGGATTTTTTCCCGATTTTCTCTTAATTAAATTGGTTAATCCTATGTTTTCAAGAATTCAATAAGTATTTTATGAAACATAAATAATTACTATTTATGATTTCTGAGGCTTATCATTTACTTTTAAAGTTACTTAAAACTGCGTCGTAAAATGACAAGTTTTTAGTTGCGATTTTCTCGACACAATAAAGTGGTTAACCATAGAATTTTGTATTGCAAATGAGTTTGGCCTTGAATTTCATTAAAACGATACCTGAATTTTAGAGGTTATTATCAATCTAATAAAAATCATCCAAGTTACCTTAAATAAACAAAGTAAATGTAATTTAGTGGCATCTTTCAAAGGAAGGTTTATAACCCACGAAAGAAACAGGCAGTAGAAACTTGACTCATTTAAAGGTCTAAAAAAATGAAGCTAAAACTAATACCTATATGTAGACGCCACAATAACGTCACATTTCACTTTATACTTTAAGTACTCTTGAAATAAAGCCAGGTATCTTTACCTCCATTCGTTTTAAGAGCACCCAAAATAGGATTTGGTATTGTATGGCATCACTACTACAAATTGGTGAGTACTAAGCTTTAGCTAAAAATTTGTGATGCATAATTGCCTTAGAATTCTTAAAGTGAAGGTTTGTATTTAAATTTTACTTTTTAATTTACTTCAAAGATTTTTAGTACTGAACAACTAGAAAAGTATATTATTGAAGTGACTTTAGGTAAGACTGAAGTTATGTTAATATATACGTGAGTAAGTCTACAAAAAAAACAGCTAAGGTGAAAAAAAGAATTTTTGTTTAAAGGCACAGTCTCGGAAAAAGGTTTGTCTTGTTCTCCATACCCTCTGAAATATCAGAAAAAATGTTTAGTTAAAAAAAAGATAAGGTAGTTTTTTTGTTGAAGCTTTTTTTAAACTTTACATGCTGAAATTTAGATAATAATAGATGTAGACGCGCGTTACTGTTTTGCTGATATCTTAGCTACTAACTGACCGATTGAATCGAACAAAAAAATGAAGTTAAAGAGTTTAGAATGATTTTTAATTGAAGCTCAGCTCACACAAATAAATGGTCTGAGTCAAAAGTCGTTAAGTCCGAAACTTGACGTGATTATTGTTGTGAACATTGTAAATTAAATAATGTGGTATGTAACTTGAATTGTATAGTGACTCAAGAGAAAATAGTAAAACTAATTTTTTTTTAAATATACCCTTGAAATAATTAAGCAATGTCAGTGTTGGTAAATGGGCCATAATTATTCACTACTATTGGTATCCTGAAAAAATAGAAAATATCGAAAATAACTTGCTTGTCTATTATTTTTTAAAAAGGGATGGAAAATCATTTTTATGGCCCAAAAAAGCCTGACATTCCAACTATTTTTCCGTCTTAAGTATTGTGTACCATTAACCCTCCTCAACTAACGAACAAGGAAAGAAAAACTTGTAAGATAAACGAAGAGTATTTACAAAATATTACTATTCTTTATAAAAATTTCACATGGACAAAAAGTAACATACATTTTTTCTCGTAAAAGCAATGGTAAAGTTGTAATTGATAAGTCTACGGATGTTTATTTTTCTTAATATCAGCACATAAAATTTTGAAAAGAAAAATCAACAAAAATGACCTTTTTTTCAAGTTAATTTTTTTTTGTGACCGTGCCTTTAAAAAAAAATTTGTTATTCCAGGTCACCTTAGCTTCTTTTTGTAGACTTGAAAGTATTGTGAATGAGCAAAACATACATAAATATTATTAACATCAAAGGAAATTTTAGTAAAAAATACTAAAGTAAATGACAACAAGTTAGTAAACTCGCGAAAGCGTGTTGCTGGCTTGATTGTGTCAACGATGACCGTAAACAAGAATAAGGTTAAAGTCACAGCGCATCACTTTGACTTTCGACTGTTATTCATCGATAAATATTCATGAGCTCTTTTGCTCTTACTCTTACTATTTCTACGGAAGAGCAATCTTACGTGTCCCGCTACCTGTCTGCCATCCTGTTCATAACAAGCTCATTGCTCAGGGCCTATAGTTTCGATGGCACCTTCGAGCTTCTGAAATCGAGTGAAACTCATCTCCGTTGTTAATCTTGCCTAGTAATAGTGCCACTGGCTCTTACCTTGAGGGTATGTAAGGTATGATTGCTTAAAACAGGGAGATGGGCTTTCGTTACAAGATGATGAAGAAGAAAAGGAAGAAGAAGCAGTGGCCCGGTAACCGAATAACCTATAGCTTAAATGGCCCTTTTCTGCATACGTATACTTGCACAAAGCTGCGCGTACCCGTGTTTTTACTATATTATTTCATAGTCACGAGCTGCAGGTTTCATAAATACAAATATACTTTATACTCTTATAGTTATGAGCTTTTGGGGAGGAGCTTTCTCTGTAGCGTGTAACGTTGACGTACATCCTGCGGCTATATTTTTTTGCTTCCTCGCTTGCTGCTCGAAGCTGCTACAGCTGGTATTGTCTGAAAATATTCACTAATTTTTATTTACGGGCTTATTTGATTACTATTCTACAAAACAATTAAAACTTTTATGAGTTTCCAAATCGGTAAATACCGTAAAAGTCATTATGTTTGCTTTGTTGGGAGATTGGAGCTTGCATGGAGTTCTACTTTTTCACATACGTATTCAATCAGTACTTTTTCACACTATTCGCTGTATCTTAGACGAATAATTTGAAGCATGTGCCCAGGATACTTGAAGCAATGTACAATTGAAAAGATTAACAATGGATACAAAGAGTTGAATTGTATTAAACTAGACACGCTGGTTTAAAGTCTCGCTCTCGCGTTATATTCACCTAGTTTCTGTAAATCTGTATTCACTCTCTGCCGATGCGATGTTATACGCAAGTTAGCCCCCCTGTAATCACTTTGGACCCACAGGCAGGAGAGTACTTTGAGCCCGGAAGGGTTGTGTGATAAAAATGTGATAAAAAAGTGATTTACTGGGCGAAAAGTGTACCTACGGGCGTAAAGTTGCACTTTCGCCCTTGGTAAGAAAAACACTATACGCAACTCGGGCACTACCATTCAACAACTGCGCCTTTCATGCGCTCATGTTTTTGTACTTCGTGCCCTAGCAATGTAATGTATCATTCCCAACCTCGGGCGTTTTTGAGGGTTGGGTACCGCCCTTGGTGGGAAAAATAGGATTCGCCACATAAGCGCCATCGCTCCGCGGCTACCTTATGTCCTTCAGGGACGATGGCACTTGTCCGACGAAAACTAGTAAGACAAGGTATATTCAGCACCAAAGGAAGAAAGTACGGCATTCCTTCCCGGGTATAAGTTGTCATCTGCAAGTTGCGAGCCGAAGGCAAGAGTGGCTTGTACACGATTTTTTTTCTTCCTCTACTGAAAATACGACGATTTTCCGTGATTTTAGGGAGGAAAGTGCAAGATAACGTCATAGGTAAAAATCGCAATTATCTGCTTATTAGTTTAAACTCAAAAGTTGATCTATGCAAAGAGCTAAGTACCCGATGGCTTATAACTTACGATTTCTCAGCTCCTACAGTAGAAAAGTGCATGGAATGTACACTAATGCTTGTAGAAATAATAAATTGAAATTAAATGTAAATCAAAATAAGGTTTAAGACAGTTAAAAATTTTTTAGTCATATTAGTTAGCACAAGATGTAAAGTAATTAGTAGTGGTATTATTTTCCTATCATATTATCACGTTTTCAATAGATACGTTCTACAGAAGCATCTTATTCAACCATCATTATCCATATAATTTGCGTTTTTAAAAATTACCGATAATGTATCATTCGTCATTCGTATAATCATCTCGTGACAAATATTTTTTTTTTTGCAAATTCTAATAAAAATTTTTACTTTTAGTCACCATTTATTAAAATTTCTCATTCAAAATAAAAAAGCAGAATTTTTAATTTTTGTTAATTGGTTCACAAATAAGTAAAAAGTATGTTAAAAGTTGAGATTTTAAAAAAGTAACTAATAATCATTTTCTAAAAAATGTAAGGTGTTTGTTACTGATCAAGGTACGGTTAGGTTACGTTAAAACGATCAAACCAAGTTTATAAATCAATTCATACAAATATTTTTTATAAATAATTATATATCTTACGGCATCATTTGATAAAAAAATTGTACAAGAAAGCAACACTGACAGACAGCATAGGTATAATTATAATTTATTTCCCCCTATGAGGATATAACGTTTGCGTATTGATAGGTAAGCTTACCTGCCAAGCATTTGAGTCCAGTGCTAGATAGGACATACTGCCGATTTCTACTTTGTAGTCCGTGAAATTACGATTTTACGTTAGAATCTCCTTTCTCTTTGATAATGAAAAATATCTGCACACAAATTACTTATCGAGTCCTAGAAATGTCATTGCACTTTTGTTACGCTGTACTTTTACCCAATTGACTTTATCGAGTATCTAAAAGCATACATGAAAAAAAATGTACTTAGATACTTTTTTATAATGATATTGTTAGAATTAAAATAGAAAGCATGCATAATTTTTATGTATTTGTACGAATTAATAATAAAATCTACGCTTAGGTACTAGGATTTTGTTATAAATATAAAAAATAAGACAGGACCACAAAAAAATTAGAACGTATAAGACTGACACCCTAAGTAGAGGGTGCCTCTGGGGTCGCTAAAAATGAATCCGAGGTCCAAATTTCTCCATCACGTCACATTTCTTGCTGCCTTAAAAAATAATTGTATATCGATAAATTTAAATAATAGTTTTGTAAATATAAAAGTTATCAATATTAAAGATAAACATTGGCCCATCAGATTTTTAAAATAATTTTTTTAAGTTTTCATCAAAATAACTTACAGTTTTCTTACATTTTTTATAATCGTAACTTCAAAAACCACAGAAATACCTATTTTTTAATCGAATCGAAAATTTAACAAGTTTAGTATACACTTGCCATTGTAATATCTCAGCAAAGTAATATCAAGATCATTAGTTTTTCCCGGTCACCTTAGATTAATATACCTTATCCCCCTAAAAATGTATAATATCACAGTTTTTCAATAAAGTTTTAGTTTTAATAAATCCGATACAATCATATGCCATGTTTCTCTGTATGCTGATTTAGATTTTGTAGACAGAAATGCAATAAATATAACACCACATGCATTATCCAGATGAAAATTTAGAAAACAAAATAAAATCTGATGTATTCAACATTTTTGTTGAAGACTGAGAACTTTCACGTTTGCAAAGCTGTCAACTAAATTTTTTGATTTAGATTTTTTTAAGACCTTGATATATTTAGATCAGAAAAAAAAATTATGTAAAGAAGCAACTTGAGTAGTTCTTTTGCGGTATAATTTTTTCTTTGTGGTCTTTTGTTACCCATGGAACATGTGATCCACTTTTTTTTTTTTTTTTTTTTACTTAGGATTTATTCACAACTTATCATTTATAGTACATTCAGCTTTGCTTTTTAATATAATTCGTTTATTTTTTTTTTTCTTTACATTTTTGCTTACGAGTTTACACACAACAAAATAAATTTATTTCTTGTAATACGGTTATATTTTATTTTGTAGGTGAATCCGGACAAAATAAAACTATATCTCACGTGCATTTCATGGAGGTTTATCTCTTGGTACAAATTTTTGTTGACCAAAACTTCTGAGCTTTTACAACTATACATATTAATGAGACTTTATAGGCTGGTGAAGATTTATATGTATTAGGGGCAGCCTAAATTTCAAACAATATAAAAGTAATAGCTACAAACTATGACGAACTAGCTCGAAATTCTCGATGCCCGCATAAAAACTTTATATGATATATAAGTAGTAACGTTCAGTAAGTAAATATGAGCAAAACATACATAAATATTATTAACATCAAAGGAAATTTTAGTAAAAAATACTAAAGTAAATGACAACAAGTTATAGTGTTATAGAAAGACAAGAATTGGGGTGACAGACTTTTGATGGCTGTATGAAATTTAAAAAGTATAATGAGAGAAGAATAGGAGTAAGGATATAGAAATCTAAAGTTTTAAAACTTGCAATTTTAGTTAATTGAGTTAATCAAATATGTTCTAGANTAATAGCTACAAACTATGACGAACTAGCTCGAAATTCTCGATGCCCGCATAAAAACTTTATATGATATATAAGTAGTAACGTTCAGTAAGTAAATTAAAAAAAATTAATTTCTAATAGTCGCAGTTGTGCTAACAGTTACAATAATAATAAAATAAAGATCTTCAGGTTTCTCTAAGATTTCTGTACATTGAAAATATATACCTGGCAAGGTTTAGAAAAACGAAATTTGGCTCCGTGGTGCAATTAGGTGGCGTAAGAAAAAAGTATAAGTAAATTTGGGCAAGGACAAGCCAGTAAATGATGCACCACTGACAAAGACTTATCCTGCTCTCTCTGGGGCTTTCCGTCAACAAGAGCGCTGCCACAAACTTAGTTGAGCAAAGTTAAATACGGCTCCCCGAAGTGTTATCATTGGTCGCGTAGCAATGCCAAAAGTTTTCTTTTTCTAATTTTTTCAATTGCAAACGATCCACTGGGAAATGAGAGGAAAACACGGGGAGGCACAGTACGGGTGGTAGCTGGGGTGTTCGCGCCCGTCCAAACTTTTTAATAAAGTTCCGCGCCTCTTTTCTTTTCCTCGACGGTTTGTGATTACAGCCTCTGCCTCTTCAGCGCTTATTAGATGTTTTATTTTATTTTTTTAGCGTGTATTTAGGATGCCATGGGTATTTCAAATGTAAAAGATGTTTGGATTCATAAATCAATTTACATCAGATTCTGATTCATCGAATCACTTGAATGGGTAAAGTAACAAGGTAAATATAAATATGAATAGACACATGAATTTTTACGTGTAAAATAAATATTTGTTCAAGTTTCAGAGCCATTTATTTGTCTGGGATTAAGCTAAAGTTTTGCACGCACATTTGAAAAAATATAGATTAATTTTAGATCCAAGTACATCGATGTTTATTTGAAAAAAATTTTTAAGTGGGACTTCAAAAATATTTTTCTTTATTTACCTAACAGTTTGTAAAAAATGATCGGCTCCTCTGGTATGAATAGCAAAAATAATATTTCTAATCAAGTAATGTTATCATTTTGCTGGAATACATTTTTGTGTATAAATTAAGTTTTCAAGCAAGTACACATTAAAAAGCGTTATATTTTACTAAAATGAGGATGGAATAAATGATAATGGTAAAGAAGATGTCTGATGGTTCTCTTAAAAGTATCTCGCGCCGATAAACTAAACGTAAAATATCTTGAGCCCGTGTGGAATGAAACGAGCACAAAAATATAGAAACGCTATCATCAGAGTTTTTGTTATTCATTTTTAAACTGTTTTAAATGGTTGAATGTCAGCTCTTAGTTCTACCATTTAAATTTCCGGACAAAAACACTAGTCACGCAAACACAGAAAATATGGCAATTATCATCTCACTTTATCTAGATTATAACACTGTTTTCACAATCTAAAACGTAAAGTCGAAGTCTCGAGTCATGAGATCTAACCTCCTTTAATTTTTCTCATGACGAAGTAAGTGAAGCGTTTTATAAGCCACTTGGTAAAGCTATATGTTAGTTCTTGTCGTAACTATGCTAAAAACGAAACTCACCTCTTCAGTCACAGGACAAGCAGCAGCAACAGCCTTCGAATCACTTTATCCGATCGATTTGACAAAATCTTATTACACAGGCCATGGAAGAATCTCATCACAGTAAGCACCACTTGTATCCAACACAACAAAAACAATAACAATATCGACAACAACCGCAAGTGCGGAAATCCAGCGTCAACGCAACACTTTTCGTTGAAACTCTAAAGAAATGAACGGTTACGAGCTGCAACAAAAAAAATGGAAGACGTTGGTTGACGGACACACTGGGGAACACACACGTGGGTATGGAGACGAGATGAGGAGGGAAGAGTAAAACAGAGAGGAAGAAGAAGCAGCTACAGCCGAGGGACGCGAAGACACGCGAAAAGTCCGGTCGCGATTTTATGCCCGTGTAACGTGGTCGTGCAGAGCACAACGAGAGAGGAAAGAGATGCGGACGTGCTGGTGGACGAGTACGTACAAGCGAGAGCAAGAGAGAGAGAGAGGCAGATAGGCGAGAGATGAGCGAAAAAGGGGGTACGTTTCGCGCGGGTGGGTGGATGAGAATGTACTCTCTGATATGCGCGTGTGTGCGAGCGCGTACGCGTGGAAGCGCGCGCACATACCACGTCCAAGAGCAACACTCGATGTATACGATACCTGAAAGGTTATTTAGATCGGTTACGTGCATAAAAAATGTGTGCATAAAACACGTATACTTATGTTTGATACTATTGAAAGGGAAAATATGCCCCGTAAGGAAGCTGGATGGACGCGACACCGACAGCGAAGGAAGCTGAAGTCTTGTGTTGTGGGGAAATAAAAGTGAATTGGTTAGAGCTTTGTTACCACGAGTTGCGCAAACGGATTCATCACCGACAAACTGCCTTAGCAGTGACAGTGTGTTCAGTAGTATCCCTCAGGAGTTGATTTTCATATTGACATACACTCCTTCATCTTATAATTTCTTTTTAAATCAACCGGTTGATGATCGATTACTTGATCATTAATAAGAGATCATTTTAAGTTTATAATAGTGGAGGGTATCTATAGATATAGTGTAACAAAAGAAAAGCTACACGAGGCAGCACCTAATGAATAAAACAAATTCAATTAAAACCGCAACGCATCCGTGACTTTACGATGCGTAGGTAAACCTACAAAAGTCCCATTTACGTAGAAAAAGGGATTTGCAAAAAAGTGGGCGATTTAACAGCTGATTGAAAACCGCTTGCAGCTCCTCGCGTATGGGACCCATGCAGATGAGGAAAGAAAATTCCAAAAATCTTCAGGACGCGAGGCAAAACGGAGCGAAAAAGTAGAACCGCGGTTAAAGGACCCAAAGCTATACAAACTGCTTCCAAAGCTCGGTTTTAACGGGTTACCGTGCGAAATAAGGGTATGTAAAAGAAATGAAAAAAAAAAAAAAAAACAGAATCAAAAGAGCGAGGCTTTGTGCTTGAGGACCAGTGACAAAAACAGGAAGGAAGCTGGAAGGAAGCGACAACCCAAGGCGTCCACCTTGGATTTACTCCCCCTACGCGATGGGGCCTCTTACCGACTGGCTACGGCAAGGCTCGTTTACACAGGCCGTATGTTAAGTAGTGTATATTATTATACGAAGCACTACCGCACGTGGCGCGTTGCGACATCGCACTGCGCTCGGGGCTACATGGGCGCTAGGGCAGCCTCGCCAACCCTCCTCGGAGCATACACACACACACACACACACACACACAGAGAGAGATATGTATGTATATGTACGTATCGAGACAACCACCCTACCGCCATCGTCGTCATAACTGCTGCTGCTGCCGCCGCCCCCCGAGGGCACGACAGCGGTGTCCTCTCACTGCACTAGCGGGTTGCTAGCGGCACCGCCTCCAGTAACGCGCGCCGATGCTGATACGCCCGCTCCCCCTCCAGCCCTACTCGGCTCGTTCGCGTGCGAGAGGGCGCTTGCGCAGCTCTCGCTTTATCGATGCTCCCTTACCAGTCCTCCCCTCTTCTCGCCACCCTTAACGTTTGCTTCAATCCTCCTCGTCCTCTGCATGCTCTTCTCATCGAGATTCTGTGCGCGTGTACAATATATGCGTATGCCATAATATATATATACATATTTCGGGGGGTTGGGTGCACGTGACAACTCGCTACCCTTCTCTGATATGTGCGTATGGAGCTTTGCTTCGCGCGAGAGTGTTTTGGTGGTCCAGAGAGGGGACATGGGGGGCTGAGGCAGATTTTAAAATACAGATTCTTACCGGTAGTCACTCACTTTCCCTTATTTTATTTTATTTACATTTTCTCCGGTTGCTTCGCTGCTCTTTTATCGACTTTTCACTGGCGCACTTTCTAGCTCCCCGATGTGCTCGTAGATGCTGCACGCGTGAGGTTCTACTTGTGCTTGGATGAAGGTGAATGTATACACTAGTTGCCCGTCTACGAGGTTACAGCTTTATTTTCATTCGGAGCTGTAACGTAGAAATTGGCGATACTGTGATGCAAAAAACGTATGGATAAAGATGAGTCTGTATTTTGGTACTTTACGGTGTGTTGTACGATTTTAGTAATATATGATTGTCTGCACTTTTTTTAAATTTGTATTTACATTTTTTTATTTTATAGACAAGTATGCAATGATTTCTAAAATCTTGAATTACGTGGGTAGATGTAGAAATTTCGCAAATAATGAGTAGTAGTAATGTAAGTGTAGCACAATTTGTAGTTTCAGGAAACTAATACATTTCTTTACGTATACTGTATTTACCTTTCAAATTTATCATCATTAGGGTTATGCACATATAAGGAAAACATATGAATTATACATATAAGTTGAGAGAAAAACCATGCGATCCGGGTGTATTTCTTGGAAAGAATTTTTTTTAATTTTATTTTTTTTCAGTGCCTTATAACATGATAACGTCTTTTCATCTCCGTCACTATATATATGTATGTCGAACCAAAGTAATATAATGACTGTACTTATAACAATTTTGGTCTCAAACGGCTACAAATAATAGTTTTGGTACCCGGTGGTGCATGTCACTAGAAAAAGCAATAGGCCTGAGGGACTTTTTCTGCTTGCCCTGGTTGGATGCGCACCAGGTGCGAACTCTAATTTTTCTATTTGAGGTTCCGTAAACAGCCAAAGATAATAACAACGCCCAAAGTAAGAAAATTGTGTTTTCACCGGTTCTACCTATGATTCTACTTCATTTTTATCACTGATATCTCAGGTGAGACTATAAATTTTCATAAAAATCTGTGGACAGTGAAATCCTTCTTTTTAATTGTATGAGTGAGTACTACTGGGATCGCATTACGTAATCCAGGCATCGTTTCCGCATTGAAAGCTAAGCGTTTTCCTTTGTTTTTCCAAATCTTACCCTTAATATATTTTTCCGTACCAATGGCTACCCCAATCTTTGTTTTTTAACTAAGGTTTATCACTATATTTTCTTTATTGTGTCAGCAGCAAACTCGTCAGCCACCTCTGCCCTTCGATTTAATTCATCTCACCGTCGCCCTCCATCCACACAGCCATCCTCTCTCTTCCTTCTGTTCCTGCGTCAGTTGCCCCTGACGACGACCAAGCCAGCATCCCTTATTTTCTCTCTTCTCTCGTATTACTACCACAGCACCGTACAGTACTCCCTAGTCTGTCTCCTACTCTTCACTTACTCTTCATATACAGATTTTACGTCGTACGAATCTCCGTTTTTTTTATTCATTTCTCTATACTTACCTTATAATTTCGAGTTTCGAAACATTAAAATGTCTGTTATTAAATACGCCAAAGTAATACGCAATACTCATAAGTGTGCTAAAATTTCTGCGTCAGTCCAAGAGGGCCCACTAACTGCTTGTGTTACATAAAGGGATAAAACCTTATCGCCCCCCCCCCTAAAAAATCGTGACCTTGTGGTTCGCGCTTTTCAACTATCGCTCTCACGATATCTTTGTTTTTTTCCTGGTTACCGTGACAGCTTACTGGCTAAGTTCCTATTTACTCATAATTTGATATCTCATGCGTTGTTATTAATTTTCCTTACAATGAAAATTGAGTTAATTTAGTTAATAATTGAAATATGTCTTCTTCAGGTAAATTTTAAAATTTTCATTACATGCTGTCAACGATTGCACAAAAATGTGATTCACAAAAGAGAAATATATCTTTGTAATATTATTAGTCTGTGGCTATTAGAATTTATTGTAATATCAAGAATTAAAAAAGTCCTAATACATTTTATTTACACAAATGTAAATTAAGTTTATGATTAAAATATTACCACTTGAAAGTTGTAACAGGATTAATAATAACAAAACTACATTAGTTTATTTTTTAAGTCAGTAAGGCCTGAAATAACGGTACGAATCTTATCAATGTAAGGTACTAGTGTCCATGGCAACTTATTTCTTCATATACAAGAGACTTTTAAATATCAAATAGTTTTTGCCTTGGAATTCAAATTTCTCTCTTTTTACCATAATTTTTTAATAAATATTTTGTAACTGTAGTCGTGTACCAGATTTGATGTAAATACCTGTTATATGTTAAACATTTAATAAATCATTAAATTTCATGACTGCATCTCTTATTCACGACAAATAATAAGAAACATGGTAAATCATATTATATTTTAATCGTATGCTATTTCAATTTTTGTTTTTCTATTCCAGCTATAAATCATGTTGCTAAATTTGAGCTTAATTTATAGTTTAAAATGATTTATGTTTTAAGCGTAATGTCATGTATTATGAGGAAAAAGTTTTGAACACGGGGTTCAATGAGAATGATACCATTACTCCACGATTAGCATGCTATTATGATATCTGTACATATCACCTGTATATATATAATTTTAACATGCGAACCGCGAAAAAAGTCATTCTTGCTGTAACCCTTGTTCAAAATTTTTTCCTCACAGTATGAGTAAAAATAGCCCAGTTTCAAGGGTGTGCCTCAAACAAATTTTTTTTATTAAAATCAGGGACATAAACGGAATATTTTTTGAAGATTTTCTCATGTATATGGGTCATTTCACCAAAAACAGTATACTTCATGTCCTAGTTGATTACAGAGCTTATTAAATAGGAGCTGAATTAGTATTACGAGCTCGTATCTCACTCGTAAAATTGCAGTTTTGATGACACCTGGAATCAAAATACAGATTTTTAAAATTTTGTGAGACATAGAATCTCAAAGTTATGAACATAAACAACATTTTTATGCATTTCAGAGATCCAAAAAAAATTGTATCAAAGATTTAAATGGTAATTAAAATTTAGAGCTAAAATCTGACGAATTTAACATCTGAACAGAAAATTCTCTTAAAAATGCAGGCAAATAAATTTGGACATTCCAATTTGGACGTTTTGTATTTAACAACTCGTGAATTGAAGTGCCTTAGCAAAAGATATTTGTGGAATCAATTAAAATATTTTACTATGAATATTATTTTATTTGTATGTATTAAATCACACCAGTTTCATTCTAATTTATTATTTTTTATTCATGTACATTAAACTTCACTAATTTTATGTCGTTTTTTTTTTTTTTCAATTGGCTTGCATTTAAATAAATTAAATTATCAGAAATGAATATACTATTTTATAGTTATAAGATTCAGTACAATCGCCAAAAATCTTGTCAAGACAAGATTCTTGGTCTCCTGACTCTTGGTCTTGTCTCGAAATTATTTTTCGACTCTTGTCTTGACTCTTGTCTCGAAAACCAAGACAAGACCAAGATAACTCTTGGTCTTGCGTGAAGCCATAGTCTGGCATCGCTTTTCACTTTAAATTTATGAGCGGCATTCGTAATAAGAGTGCAATGTTTTTTTATTTGTAACACTTCTTTCTTGAGCTTCGTAAAATTATGATAAAATTTTCATAAGACATAAAAAACTGTAAAGATACGAGTAAATACACAAACTAACAAGTTTTTCCTGTTTTCTACAAGGTAGCGTAAAATATCAAGATAAAACTCAGAACCAATTGTTAACGACTCAGTGAGGGGTTCACGAGGGACTAAAACTAGTGCTTGTGTTAATTAGCAACTACCACATTTTTAATTAATCTGCTGCTATACGAGAATTGTTATAGTTTTAAGCTACTATTAAAACTGTCACTTGAACTACTTGGAAATGTGAACCAGTGATTACAAAGTGATAGAGTTACTAATAGTTATTACTTTGATGGTCAGGTGGATTTTGACTATACTATACAGCCATTAAATCTCATTATCGAAGGAATCTAGTTTCCGTTAAACTATTCAATCAATTTAATAAAGTATTAACTAATCAATAAGTGCTGTTATTTTTCAACTTGTTCTTTCTAGCAAATTTACTTAATATTAAAGAAATTACATTTTGGCAAAGAAATAAAGTGACAGAGGTTCCTATTCTTAACAAATAGATAAAATAAATTTTCTTGTTATTATAAAATAAAAATATTTTCACCAATAAAACTCTATTGTTTTATGGTATCATATTTGAATAGATAAAATTAGTGTATTAAAATATTTTTTAAATTCTAAGACATTTTGATTTCATTTGAGTTAAAATGTACTCACTATTAACACGTTTTTTACCATGACAGTAATTTTCTATATTATATTTTGTATATTATATACTTTTTCACTGCACGACTTTGTGAGTCTATTTTTTTTCTTTGAATCTGACAAAAAATACAAGAACCCAAAAGAGAGCTAAAAAAAAATAACTTGTATTTCCCAGAAATGTGGTTCAATACTACAACGCAGAATAAAAATGCGAATCAAACAAAAGTTGTTGATACTTGCTTTCATCAACAGCTTACTATTTTATCATTAAAGTAAAGAGCTAAAAGGTTTCCAGAATACAATAAAATGTAAGGTTACAAAATTCACGATAAACGTATTTGTCAATGGAAGGATCGTGTAACAATGGATTTTTTCTTCACCAGCTTCTTTCTTCTTATAAGGATCTCCCCAAAATCGGGATACGAGTGAAGTGTGGGTGTAATCTCAAGAGGAAGAGAGAGAAAAAAGGTGTTTTGAAAGTTGAGTTCACCATGCGGTTAAGTCAACATGAGACTTATTCTCCTTAAAGCCGGATTCCCTTCTACCTATGCGATGGAGGGAAAGTTTCAATAGAGAAGAATGAACAAGAGAAAAAAGCTACGGAACGCGTTTTTGACGTATAAACTGTATGTGGCCTACTGAGTAATCGATACCGTCTATTGATTGGAAAATCACCTGACTGAAGATAAAAGGACATTGTAGTTACAGCTAAGGATTGATGAAATGAAAGGATAATTCTTACCCCTGAAAGCGTAAAAATGTGGTACGAGAAGCGTTGTGTTGACACAGAGTTTTGGGCTTTCAAGGTGGATCCAACAATTTTCGATGGTGATTGTAGCATAGTGAGCTAACAGCACCAGTGTACAGATCTACTCGGTGGATGAATAGAGGTTCAAAAATAATACATGTTTTACCAATACTCTACGAAAGACGTAAGAAGAGAAGAAAAAAAGCATGTGCACCATTGGTTATCTTTAAACATTACATGAGATCAAATTTGGCAGGCATGCCTAGCCCGCATAAAAAAAAATTGTGCTCATTTTTATTTTGCATTAATAATTGTACACAAAATGTCGCTCACGAATTATTTACAAGCCCAAACGTGTTATGGTAAATATTTGAATAAAATAAACAGTTCAATACTCTTTTTTTGTGCATTTTTTTTATTCAATTATATTAACTAAATTAAAGAATCGTTACAAAAGTATGAGCTATATTCACAAAGTGATATGTTATCTATTATTACTATGAGGGGTCACATCAAGGGCTCGGTCCCATGGAGTGTGTACCACGTACCACGTGACCATTTGAGCTCATAAGAGTGACAGAGAACTTGGGGTACTTGACCTCTCTCTTACTTTCATAAGCCAAATAGTAACGTGGTACCATTGAGTGTACATAAATATTAGTGACAACTTTCGAAGAAGAATTTGTATGCTACTTACAAAAACTTACTGATGTAAAACAGTTTTACAAGGGCGTTTTGCTTTTGGACCACTAGAGAATACGCGTCGAAGTAGTTATGTTTTTTATTGTTATTTTACGTTAAGTGAGCTGTACCCAGAATCAATTTTATGATGTAACGTACATTCGTAAAAGTTTATAGAGCGCCCAATGCCATGTATAACAAGTGCATAAGCGTATCGGTGGGACGAATATGGTCGATCATCTAAATATGTCGTGGGTGTTAGTTTATATAGATATTTACCAAGAATAAGTATTTTTATGTACATACCCATAATTAAATACTGTTTATTGAGTAATTGAAAATCAAAAATCACTTGCCATACTCACAGTATTATCATTTCACTGTTGGTAAGGTCAGTTACTATCATAACTGACAAAAACGCGCTTTTCCTACATTGAAGGTCACTTGTACTATACCATCAAAGATTCATAGTATGTTTTCAACAGTCATTGAGCTTCCAAATTTATTCACTGATTTTTACTTAAAAATTAAATTGTAGATACTGTTTTGTTTGGCTGTATTTTTTGTATGTGGTGTAGCGTCCACAAAACGTTATACTCGGAATACTCAGACTTGAGCAAAGTTGTATTTACTTTTTTTTAAAAAAAGTTACTGTTTTACTTGGAAAAAAATAACTGTTTTATTAACTAAATAAAATTTTTTTCAAAATAAGCTAACAATTACTTGAAATTTTAGTTGCAGTATTTAAAACTATTTTAACAAATAGTGATGGTGGTTTGATTAAAATATTTTAAACACGTTAAAAAAAATTTTAAAAATCTGAGTACTTATTTTATTTTAACTGCAATATTTAAAATAAAATGTTTGAAATACAAACAACTTGAAATACAATTACTTGGTTAATGGATTTCAAATAATGCATTTAAAATACGAAAGTACTTGACGAAAGTATTTGAAAAAACTGAGTCAAATACAAGTATAATTTTTCAACGTATTTGAATTAAAACATAATTATCCACAACAAAGTGCGTTACCATGAAATTAAAAATTTACATTTTTTGTCTTATTCTATGGCAATATCTAAACCTGATTTATACTATTATAAAGTGAAATCAGCACTATCATGATGTCATGTCTACTAGTATTACCCAAACCCTATTGTATGAAATTTTTGTAAAAGAACCTAAGGTGAATTCCTCGATTAGAAAGCAGCTATTACAAGACATAATGTTGTATGTGGGTGCCGTGTGTAGTTTTTCTGTAGTTCGCTGAAATAAAGTACTTCAGAGTATTTTAACTCTGTCAAATACTGCCCATCTCAGAGGATACTAGGTTGCAAGATCTCGCTACGATGCACTGCACTACATGTCGTGCACTTAATAAATTGTATTGATACTGTCTCTTTCAAGGAAACTCTAAATTCTTTCTGATGCGTTGGGATTGATACTTATGTTAACAGATTATAATCTTATCATGCTATTTTCGTACTTTTATAGTAATTTTAATTCTTCGTTGAATCCTAGTAATAGTGTATAATAGAAAAATATCTAACTTTAAAATAATCAGAATGAAATACCTCCAACAGTAATTAATAGAATAAGGGTGAAGCCACGCGAAATACTTTGTTGTACACTTTAAAATCATTTAAAATGATTAAAATGTTACAAAAGTTATAGGATTCCCTATAATATAGCTATAGGATTCCCAGACTTTCGTACACAGCAACAAAGGTTAAATACGCCCCAATAAAGGTTTTTATTGTTGCATACTTATCAAAGTTAATGAATGAAATTTTTTCCAATTATCTCATCACTTTTTGATTTACTTATTGTTACGCTGATAATTCCATGAAATGGAGATATTACATGTGAAAGTTATTAACACAAAATTAAAGATTGGACTGATCTTATGACTCGAAATTGATTAGATAAAAGCGTACTATCAATTTGGCTCAAGTTTTGCAATTCAAAGCTATAAACAAAAAACAAAAAGTAGTTGTAAAAAGTGGACATGAGACATTCTGAATAAAAGCACTCGAACGAAGATGTAGGATGAGAAAGCAGCAGAGAGACAAAATAAAAATTTTGGTCATCCCTAAAGATAACGAAGTAATTAGAATTAAATAACGGGTAGGGGGTTTTTGATTGCCCTGAGAAACTTTGTCGAAATTTAGCCAACCATCTTCTCTGCACCTCCATGCGCACTAATAAACACTACATGTGCTCAGAAATTGTGGTGGAAGGCCAGGAGGCTTTTGGGCAAGACAAGATCCTGTGCTCGTGGTTGCGTATATAATTCAACTAGTAATTCCGAACTCATATGCATCTTGAACCCGAGGGACAGAGAGAGAGAGAGAGAGAGAGCTTGTGGCCAAGAGGCAAAGTAAGCGAACTTGCGTGGATGCAACGCGGAAGTTTCATTGAATTAGCACGGCCGAGTTAGCAAGTTATCGCGTGACGCTATTCCTTCACGATAGAATGCATTATCTCTTGTTCAGTTTCTCCTTCGCTTATATGACAACGATGAAGATGGTAATGTAGATGAGGGGAATGTAAGAGAATGACTTGATCATGTTTCTTAAGACAAAGTTCAAAAATCAGTGCTGTAATTACGTATGGTGCACTAATAAATTATTATTTAAAACACTGGGCTTACTATAATGTCACTTTCCTACGCCATCAAATACATCATTAAATAAATTTCACAGACATTCTCTTTGAGTTTTTTTTAATTGATCTAAATTAGGTTTTTGCATGAAAAATTATATTTGGTCCGTTTTCTATAATTTTGAAAAATAATTGACATGAATTTCTTCGTTTTTCTTCAAAATAAAAATTGAAAAAGATATAGTACCTAAAAATTATAGTATTTTTAGTTACAGAAAACATCATATTCTTGTGACGTGAAGTATACATAACACGTAAATATTCTACAATTACGTATGAAAAAATGAGCCCAAAAACATAAAACACGATTTAAAACTTTTAAAGATACAGCGTTTTGAAAAAAGTGTTGAACATACATATAACCTCAAATAACGTATAAATGGTAACATCAAATTTCCTCAAAATTTAACCTTGTCTTTATAATACCAAAACCAAGTATTCCTGAAAGTTTCAAGAAAACATATTTATTTTTACTTGAGTCATAGTAAGAAATCAAAATGACTGCTTTTCGCATGTATTATGACGTCATACACACAATGAGTATATCTGAGAAATAGAGAATCTTCAAGGGGCTTTATCTTGCAAATTTTTAATTTAAAGAAAAAACGAAAACACACGAGCCAATTATTTTTTAAAATTGTGCAAGACAGACCAAATGGAATTTTTCATGCAAAAAACTAATTAGGTGTGATACATAGTCTCACTGTAAAACATATTGGCATTTTCAGTAACACAGGCAAAATTTTTTTAAAGTTTGAGGTATGTTTTTTTCTGGTCTTTTTTGATCATATTTTTACTAAAATATTCAAATTTTTTTTAGCTAAAGCCTTTTAGCCAGTATAACTATGTTATTTAAGGACGTTCATCCTACATAGAGTCCTTTGAAGGATCGTCCTAGAAATTTTAACAAGATGTTCGCAATACTGTTACAAAGTCACATGTGAGATTTAAGACTGTTTCACATTACCATTTTTTAGATATTAAATTTTGAAAAAACTTCAATATAACACGTAACCTTATGGAATGTCACACAAAAATTTAATGAATAATGTAATGGTTTGTAAAATTCGTCCAATTTTTTTGCATGACGAAATACCGTAAAACTAATATTATATTAAATTTTCAGAGAGGTTGACAAGTTATTTTTGCAATAAAATAAGAGAAAGATTGAGGTAAATGTATACAGGTATACTCGTCCATGCAAAACTGTATAGTTTGTAGTTGGTGCTGCCATGAGTTCGCTCCTCCCTCACCACTTTTTAGTTTCCCCCATTAGCACTGATGAACAATTTTAAACGGGTATTTTATCAAGGTGATACTTCAGTAGCTTTCTTAGAGAGTTTTAGTTTTGCGTTCTCTAGAACAGAGATTTAGTTTGCTTATAATATAGAAGGAGGCAGACAGAACGTACCACTCGAAATAAAGCTACAGATTTGGAAGAAAAAAGAGGTTGCGAGGGAAAAAAAATAATAGAGATAGAGAGAACAACGGCAGAAGAGAAAGACGAGCGCACAAGGTATGAATATGACAAAAAGGAAGAGGAAAGGGGAGAGTAATGGAAAAAAAAAAAAAAAAAAGAAATGGAGACGACAGGGAGGCTTTTGGAGAAAGAGAGAAAAAATAGCCCGAGGTGCGGCTTACAGCCCTTCTTGTGCGAATCTGTCCCAACCAGAACTGTGTACCCCGTATGTAATTCTGTATGTGTGTACAGCAGCGATGACGTGTCCTCTGCTTTTTACATCTTCCTGTGGGTTTCTTGTTTTTCTTTTTTCACGGCACACGAGTATAAAATTTTATTGATTTGCGAGTTGATTGTTACAGTAATAGAAACTTTTTTTTTTTCAATTGACCTAATGTAAAAGTAACACTATAAGTAATAAAAGGTATTTGCTTTATAATCAAAGATCATTCTCACTCCATCACTATATAATTAAATATTACCAGATCAAAAAAACAAAAATGTAAAATTTAGTAAGCTTTTTAAACCAAAGAGCTGAGACGCTCTAATACACAACCATCGTGTTTCAATTTTTCCATGGCAGCTAACAGGATACACTCTCATGACGCAGTGTTACAATAGCTTAATATGAAGACAAGACATGAGATTTCGAAATTGTATTTTACAGAGCTCTAAGTTCGAGGTGGACTAACCTGGTATAAAAGGTCAGCTCTGTCAGTATTGCAGTCTCCTAAGAGCTAGAACCAGTTGGCATGTTTAGTTGACTCTGGAGCTACGGGGGTGCTGCGGGACTATAAAAGTATCAGCGTAGTAGCTGCGGTGGGTTGATGATCTGCAGCCAAACTCAGGGCTGGGTGGACATAGATTTTTGAGCCAAGAAGATGGTGCAAGGGAGCAGTTGGGGTTTAATAAGCTACGACAGACTTCGTCTTGTCAGCGTCCCAAGGAGCGCGCCTCACTTTCTCTGATCATTTTGGAGTGTCTGATCAGTCTTGTCACTCATTATTTTCATGAATTTTATCACTCCAGGTACACTGAGCAATCTAATTCTTTGAATCAAAGAAAATTTTTTTTACCCTCATTCCGTTAAATATTTTCTTTTAATTGAAACAAATTTAGTCGATCCAAAAAAACATTTCGTACAACTCAATGAGAAATTCGTAATTAAAAATAGAAAATTTTAATTTAATAAAATATGGCTAGGTATGGTCTTAAGCAAAAAAGAAAGTACAGAAGTGTTTATTAAACCAACGGACTCGTGGTCTGTATAAGCGTAGACTTAATTTTACAAGACTGATTAAAGCGATTTATACAGGGTTAGTGACACGCAGATCACCGTATTATAATATCATGTCCCGGATAAATTAATTAAGGTAAAGTATAAAATATTAGTTCATGTAAATTGAAATAAATAAAATAGATACAATACATTATAATAAAATCTGCTAATGATTACGATTTTCTTAAAGTTTAAAAATGTTAGCTAGCTTGATTGCACATATTATAAAGTATAAAACACATAGTTTCAGGACATGAGCCTAAAATCTTCTCAAACGATACATCAAATATATTGTTTTTAAACAAAACTGGAGTTAAGATGGATCCTAGAGAGAGAGAGCAACGTTTACAAAATTTATTATTAGTTAAAATAATAATACTAATAAAAATACTAATAATAATAATAATTAGTATATTTTTGTATTTTGTTGTACAAATGCATTATTTGTATAAATTAGTGTGTATGTGTATCTTTATGTTGCATTCTAGCGTGTACATATGTATTTTTTTTACATTCTAGGAAATGTGTACCTTCAATATGACGGGTACATTTCTAATATGAGTGTATCTTTATAAAAAAATATTATATTTAGCAACAGGGTTAAACGACAGAGAGCAAAACAACGAAAGAGGAAAGTAAGAATCTGTCTTTTTCTCTGGCTGATTGTTTTAGTTGATGTTGAGGGCCCTTGTATCTGAGGAGAAGTCATACGCATCATCAGAAGTTGTAAGAAAACCTTCTACAATTCGACACTTAGTTGGCAGGAGTAAATGTATTAGCGGTGCCTATACCGAAAATTAGCTAAGGAAAGAATTTCCGTAAGAATCGAAAGTAACAAATATTTGTTATGATCTGAGCCACAGTATCGTGTGAAGTATAATAATAACTATACAAATAAATATTTCTCCACTCCTTTAAAAAAAAATTATTTGGCAGTAGTTGCAAGCGNCAAGAGCAGTGAAGAAGGGTGTCTGCCGAGGCATCAGTGGCAAAGTTGGTTAACGTACCTTTTCAACAAGAAGGAGGCTCTGGTTCAACTCCTGCCCGAAGCAGCTAACTTTTTTCAATGCTTTGTAATTTTAATTGACAAAGTTTTTCGCAGTCTTGTCATTCTCACTATAAAAAAAGCACGACTTTTCTATAAAATTAAAAAAAACGACGAAAATTTATTAGCTTGCTCAATTTATTGGAAAGGTACTGTGTCTAAAATAAGTAAGCCATAAATAACACGTGTTATTGTTAAAAAGTATTATTTTACATTTCTTTGTAAAAAAGTACATTATCACAGGTAAAAAATATTTTCCATTCAAATATTTAATCTGATTAATTTAACATGAATAATTACTATTAAAATTATAAACACACTTCTCGCAACTCTGCTCTGTTTTAATAACTTGAAAAAAATTGTTAACTCTTCGTATGCACATGAGATAACCACGTGAGTTTCTATCACTTTAAAAAAAAATTATTTGGCAGTAGTTGCAAGCGGCTCGTATTTCGTTCTATTTTAATGACGAGTCACAAATAAACTAATACTAAAAACGAAATCTGTACGTCAAAGAGCACAGTAACTCGGAGGATAAAATAGTGAATTTTTTTCGTTATTAGACTCTTACAAAGAAATATTTTTTTGCACTGCATGCCTTTTTTGAGAGTAACTGCTAACTCACATACTTAATAATATAGCGTGATGACAGTTATTCAAAATAATACAGCATATGTAAGTATCTTAATTGTATTTCATAATGACGTATTTTGTAAATATAAATATTCTATGTTCATTTCGAATTTTTGAATGAAATTAAATATTTTTTAGATACCCAAAACTGGCAGAAATAAGTATTTTTACCTTTTTCTTCATCATAGTGTGTTTCATACATCCGGAAGCCAGGATTTAGAGAAAAACATTTATAAATTATCAATATGTTTATAATACAAAAATTAATTAGATATTTGTCTGTGTCAATAGTTGGTAGTACAAATTATTTCTTTAAAAACGAATTCGAAACATTAAAAATAATTATTTCCAGTTATAGATAACGCAATGAATCCCAAAACAGTCCAGTTATTTTTTAAGATGTGTAATTATATTATTCTGTAATTGATATAAGTTTCTGTAAAATAAAAAGCTTTTTCAAAATTTAATGTAAAATGATGTTTTTTTTTCTTATTTAAATGATTAATTGGACAAGAAATCAACGTCTTTAGCTACATGCGACGCTGTCACCAACGTATATCTACTAGCTCGTTTTTCACGCCTTTTCAATTAAAAAGAAATAATTAATGAAGTGAGCATAAATCTCTCAGCTTATATTCGTGCAAAAGTATCACAGGTCGTAGCGATGCCCAAAAATAAATAATGTGCGTACCACTGCTTCGGAAAGTAAAAAAAAAAAAACAAAATAAAATATACATACACCTGCTTTTACTTTCATGTGCACTGGTATTCTATACCTTACCAGGGGGTTTTGACAATGCAGGCAAAAAGAAGTGGCGATCGTAAATCGCCTGCTTTGGCCACGACGCGACGACGCGAAATTGTATCCCTGCGAACGGGAATTCAGACCAAATGTCGACTCGTCACGACATGGAAAAATTTATGCCTCGTTACTACTACGTATCCTTTATATATTTATCATATAACTTGAAATATATTGCTTTGCTACGTAAAAATGAAAAAAAAAACTATCGTAATTCCATGATGATAGTAACATTAAAGGCTTAGTTATTCGGGCCTTAATTCTGTCGTACCTAAATGTAATTCTGCGTTTATAATTTTCACGGTATTAGATTACCCGTCTATACTTTTGTATTAAAATCAAGCCAAGTTTCAAAATCACTGGCAAAATTCCTTGTCGATAATAAGCTGTAAATTAAAAAAAAATTTTTAAACATTTTTCTATGCCTAAACGGGAAAAGTCTATGAGAATTTATTATACCGTTAAGAAAAAATACTAATCATAACTCCAGTGCTACATAGTATCCTTACCATGTGCTATGTCTTCATTTCCTACTAATAGGTCCAAATACTGAATCAACTAAAATACTACGGATAGTATTATAACGTGCTATTTGATTCAAAGCTTAAGCTAAAAAATTCTGAGAAACTAAATTTGAATCTCAAAATTGATACGAAACGAATGTTATGATAAATATATTTTTATCTTCGTTACCCAGTCGCATACTACAGCAAAAAATATCACTTTTTGCCTGAAAATAATAACGAAATTTTTTTTTTAACATTCTATATGTTTTTATACAAAGTCATATTCCTAACTTATTCTTACTGTTACGAAAATTAGTCGTATAAAATATTTACATGACAAACTGTGCATACCTAATTAATTATAGCTAAGGAGGTAGTCTGGCTCTTATTTCTTTGTAAACAGTAGCAACAAAATTTTTAGACCGTAGAAGATGCCACATAAGAAGTAATTAAAATTTAAAAAAACTACTGTATCAATCACTATCTGATTACATCGAAAAAAAATAAGGACGAGAGGTAGGATAAATAAAAAAAGTTGGACACGCGCGTGCACGCTGGCAGTGGAGATGTTTGCAAACCACGGGTGGTGATCAACCACCTACTGCGCTCCTATATATAGTATATAAATAGTCTATATTATGCTCGGACATGCAAACTTGGAGCCGTCATCGCCTCTCCACAAGTATTGCACCGTTAGTAGCTTACGTTTTGAGTTACAAATTCATTAGAAACTCATTTTATGCTACAGTTAATTGAGAGTAAGCACACTGGTTGAAGAACCTACATAACAGATGTATACATAGCAAAGAAATAAATTTTATAAAGTCTAATAAAAATAAACTTATGAAGTATCATTTGAAAGGCTATAAAAGAATTTTCATCTTCAAATTTAACGTTGACACAACTTTATAATGTACGGTCAAATACATACTTGTATTGACTGCGAGGACTATAGCTGTATTAAGACTAGATCATATTTTTTGAATTGAGCCACAGTTAGAAACTACTTTTTTTAAACTTCATTCTTATAATGCATTACTGATTAAAAAAACATTCTTGATTATTTTTTAGTTACAATAAATTATTATTACAAATGGTTTGTACTAAACATAATTTGACTATGGTTATTAAAAAGTTGCGTGAGTCTGTTTTCTACGATAACATATTCTAAAAGTATTTATTAATTTAATTTTTTGAGTTTAGTTTTTTTTTCAAATTCTGTAATTACAATTTAAATTGTTCTGATGGAATGAAAAAATATAACTGATTGTAACTCTTTAATATATTACAGTACAGACAAATATCTTATAAATATGAAGGGAAAGAGCCTCGAAGAACGACAATAAAAAATACATCGTCGAGGATCAAGGTAGGGGGTCCATGTTTTTGCACGCGTTATTTCCTTATTTTATAGTCTATACATTGGTTCATTATTGTAAGAATCGTGACTTTCTTCGTGTATATTAACACGTAGATATTTACGCCTGTAAGACACAAGACACAATACCTATACTAGAGATATATTTTACTGTTTGATCGGCTTGTCAAATCAGGCGCCCCTTAGCACGTATACTGATCCATGGTCCAATTACAGAACACTACTGAGTCTGTAGGGGGTCTAAGCTACCGCTGTCAATTGTTCAAGCGCTATTGTTTCACGAGCATGCATGGTTGCACTAATTATTTTTTATTCGAATGCGTGTGTGTCTATACCACAATGTTGATAAGATGCTAGTTAGAGTCGTCCATTGTTATGCTGGTAGGAGATGCGTGATTCGATTTTTGTGATCTTACCAGTTGCTGTAGTGAATACTTTTATTTTTTTTAATGTTGAAATATTAGAAATCACCGAGTTTCCACAAACACATAGGCTTGCTAGTCAGTAAAATAATATTTTCTTTCGTGTTCTGCATCATGTTTTCAATAAAATAATTTGGTTTTATTGAGATTTTAAATGTTTATTTGTCTACTTACATGGTTACTTTTCATCCTTCCCTTAGAGATGTTCGTCACACATCGCGTTTTCTGTACGATCTTTCGGAAGTTTCAACAGGATGCTCGCAATGATGTTAGAAAGTCACATGTAACAGTTGAGACCGTTTCACAGCACCGTTTTAGAGATATTAAAGAGGTACGGAAGCAATAATAAAACTCGGAGATCAAAATGATATTCAGTTTTCAAGATAATACAGAATATGTGCATGGAACTTAATATGAATTTTTTCAATATTTATCATGGATCATTTTTAAAAAAATTTTACAAAAGAAAATCATGTGATTAACATAGGCTCTGATATGGATAACCGTTTTTGGAAAATGCAAAGATATAGAAAAAAATCTACCTATTGATTAATTATTGTTGAATAATTCAGTGAGGAGAATTTATAGGTATAGTCAAGTGCATTTTAAACAATGCCAACGTCAAACGTAAGTCAAATATTGAGTTTGTTGGGTGAAAGAGGGGGTGTGCGCCGTAAAGGGGGGCCAAGCTGAACGGGTAAGGGTAGTCTCCTTCCTCACCCCTTTGAATGATACTCCTCAACCTTCTTAAATGTTGAAAAAACTTCAATACAACGCGTAACCTTGTGGAGGAGTCACACAAAAAAGAAATATATAAGAAAATGGTTTCTAGAATTCGTCCAATTATTTTGCATGACGCAATACCATGAAACTAATATTATAATAAATTTTCACAGGCAATTTTTGCCATGAAGTAAAAAAAAAGGTTCAGGTGCATGTATGCAGGGGTAATCGTCTATGCAAAATAGCTGCCGGTGCTGCTGCATGTTTGCTCCCTCCTTACCGCGCTCGAGTTTCTTCCACTAACAGTAATGAACGTTCTTAAGCTATAGTCCTTTAAAGAAGACTATGCAATACATATTTTCCGTAAATATAAAATTAATAGTACATTTAGTTTTTTATAAAGAAAAGTTTCGGAATCTGTTAAAATGAGGTCAGTCTTTTTTAACCAAAATCAACAACATTTTTTAACGTGATAACGCTCGTCATTTATATTCGAACGCATTTTTCTTATTTCACTACACATACAAGACAAAAAAACTTTCATTTATTTTACTTTAAAATATATGCTCGATTAATCCGGAACATAAGTCTTGTTCGTCAGAGAAGACAACTTTTTTGCAGGTTGGTGAAATATCCTAAATCAATGTAATCCAGCTCCCAAAAGAATCTGGGACTGTTACAAAGACACAAATCCAAGTTAATAGACGTCTAGTATTTCGTAATACATGATCTCTATTAATTTCAATAACTTGATGGTAATACCTAAGCCAAAATCTGCTATTCTTGCGTATATATATGTATAAAGAAATTTTGGTTAAATTATTATTATTTTTACTTTACATGCTATTTGTGCTTCATGTGATATTACAAAGATTAATAGGCAACACTTCAACAATTATGATAATGAATTTCTTATGAATAATAAAGTTACATAACTTTTTCTCCAGACACATAACATTTTGTTCTCTTGACATTTCTTATGGTGGCTATTATTAGTTTTTTGATCTTGTTTTTGTTGAGAGCTGTTATGAATTATTTCAATAATTAACATTTGACAATTTATGAATATTTTTCCTCATAATATTGTACGCCATCGTGATAATCATCAAGATATTCACGTCTATCGTCATCTTCCATTTCAGAAATAGGTGTTTTCTTTTTATTTTGTCAGTTTCCAGACTGATTTATTTAAGAAATTTTGCTATTATCTGAAACATTACAAATCTAATCCACCGCTATACATCGTCTTTTTTCACTTGATTTACATTGTTTAATGTAGACTATTTACTTTCATAAATAGATCTAAAGATTGTTCTACGCGTTTGTTGAATGTATTGATAATACTAGTTTCTATGCTCAATAATTCATTATCAAGCAATAATCCAAATTGTTCAACTAACTGTTTCGTTAAATTGGCATTGTTAGATTGAAGTGTATACTACCTACAGTAGTGTTACATACAACTGTTTTTATTTCAGTAGCATAATATTAGTTATAAATAAATAGTCTTTGATTACTTAAATATATCACAATCTCCAGATTTTGTCAACTTGGAAGTTGTAGGTAAAGAAAATCCCGAGGTCATTAGTGATTTTCATGTTAAACTTGACATCAGCAATGGTGAAGGTTTTACTATTTTGGTCCAAGTTTCCTCTCATATCTGCGACTGCTCGACTAATTGTCATGGCTGCTAAAATGAAATTTTAAATTGTAAAAGCAGTGCTATTATCATAGAAATATTATAGATAATTACTAAAAATTATTTATACCAAATATCTGTATGGCTATTGTGTGTTATATTTTATCGTAATGACTTAATAGTTAGCTGTGAGGTGACTCTGATATCAACTTGCACCTGACCTACAGAGCAGAACTGGGACTAGGCATAAAACGGTAGGACTTGAACAACTTTGGGTCCAAACAAACTTTGTATCTATCCCATTACCATTGAAAAACAACGAAAATTCGGGATTTTTCGAATAAACTGATAGTACGATTGTAATCCTCGTGATTAAAAAAATATGATAATAACAATGATAGTAAACTACAACATCTTATAAAATTAATAAAACAATAGTGTAAAATTTGTCAACAAAATAAGTTTTATTTTATCATTGATTTATTTAAATATAAGCTTGTGCCGTTCAATTTCTGTATCTTATAATTATGAGAGTAATTCTATTTCTGTTTGGAAAAAAAGTAATTTCTTTGTTTACTCTTATGGTAAAAAATTTTTTTCAGAAATTAAACCTTTTGAAATTAAAAAATTTTGAATTTAAAAAATGACCGATTTTAAATCATAACTTTTTTGAAAAAGTCAGCCACTAATTTTTTTATTAGAATCCAAAAAGTTTTTAACCATGGGAAAACCCTTATTTGATAACACCATGTTGCCAGCTTATAACAAAGCCAATAACTCCAAACAAGTTATTTTAGTTGTTATTTGTGCATCACTTCTTTGTTCACTGTAGCTTTAACTCAAAAAGAAATTATTTCACAAAGATTACGTTCAGCCACAACTTTTATTTGAATTCTTTTTTGCATGAAAAATAGAAATGAAATTTTTGTTCTACTATTTGAGGTTATTCGACGACAAATTTATTATAATTAATTATCACCTTGTATTCATTACACTCTTGTTTAAAGACTTCCGATATAATTTCTTGATAACTTAATTTTCCGACCAAAATATATAGTTTTCACAAATTTGTGATGAATACCCTGCAATTGGGAATAAAACATCCTAAACATTACTCTGAGATCATTAAACATAACATAAATAGCTAAAAAAATCAGTCCAGTTTTAATTTTCATTGTAAAAAGACCAAAAGTTTATTTTCTTTACCAATTGTACACTATATTGGTGTACTTTACTCATTGTCATTTATAGTCTTCTTTTTTTATGGTCTTATAAAACTGTAATTACAACTTCAAAAGCTTTTTTGCTAACACCAGGTCAATCAATTTATTCTTGCTCATTTTTAAAGCTACTGTATCCTGACAATCTGGTAAAGCAGAGATTTGTATTGTTTTGGTATGCACAGGTACACTTTAGTGATTACTGCAGACTCACCGATAGTTTTGGGATTCTTATTTTCACTTCTGATAAAAGAACAACCGTTTCGGTTTGTGCATTGCAAGTGTTAGTAGAAACGTACTAATTTTATATTTGAGTTAATTTATTTCCTTTTTTACACTTATTTCAACATGCTCCTCACTTTTACGAAACTAGTCAACTTGGAGTTCCTTACGTATAATCAGTTGTTCAACGTCAAGTTGATCTACAATATTAAGATTCACTTTGCCGAGCTGCTTTACTCCAAGGTCGACCTTCCTAAGCTTCTGAATTTCAAATACTTTTGTCAGAATCTCAACTTCTCGTGGCATCATGTTTCTTTTTAATTTTAGTTTTCATTTATTCAAATCGTTTTCACTTCTTACTTTACGTTTTTTATATATATCTGGGAATACTAATATCACGTAGCTTGGACTTTGTGAATCATCAGACTTTTCATTGTTGACCAAGTATTCACTGCAAAACATACTGTGATTGTTTGGAACCCAAATAGAGCCATTCATATTATTTAATTGCACAGCATTTAACCATTGTTGCCTTTTTTCGACTTAATGAGCATATAGTTTATTATCTGTTAGAAAACTATAAAATTTTATGTTTGGAGAGTGTGCTCTGGAATTTCCGAAATTGAACACTACAGTAAGGTCTAAAGAAGTAATTCGTTCTTGTTAAAAACAAAAGAAAAAAAAAAGAAAGATGAAGGAAAATAAGACCTCTTTATAAGTTTTTGTCCAATTCAGCTTCGATATACTACAAAGGTTTTTGAAAAAATTTTTGTAAAATATTCGTTTGCTCAATTTACAATAAAAAAATTTTAGTATGATCTGAGAAAAATTTTAACAGATATTCTCCTAAAGTTTGTGTAAAATGGAAATATGCACATAAAAATACGTAGTTATCAAAATCTTGAAAATATATCATTAGGAAATAAAGTTACAGTTGGAAATTGTTAACAATTTCTAACTCGTAAAAGAAGATCCTATTAGTAAAACAAAAAAGAGCATTGTATTTAGTACATGAAAATATTGTAAGGCCATGGGTTGTAAGATAATAAACTAGCGTTCTTTAGTTTCTGTTATATCTACGATTTCTACATATAAAAAAGTATTTAACATGAATACATTTTTAATTCTACATTTGGCTGAGGAAAATGGCTTCTCAAAATTTCTATTAATCAGCAATCTGTCATTTTGAAGCTTCTACTTAACTCGCTTTGTCTATCAGGAGGTGTAGGGTTGGTGTTTAAATATATAAGTGCAAACAAATGTTTAATGGCCGTATGCAATTAACTGTAAAAAAATTGATATTTCTACAACGTTTCACTCACATA
The DNA here is from genome assembly GCF_000648655.2 of Copidosoma floridanum. Next base: position 294,827 of record NW_019379652.1, read on the forward strand.
CACATGTATACTGGTCAGCCTTATCAAGAAGTACAACAATTATTTACATTAAATTATTATACAACTCAATGAGTCAATGAGTGCTTGTATAAAAACATAACGTTACATATCTGATTATCTAATTTGTTGTAATTTACTTATGACCATGAGACACCTGTTCGTATTTAATATCTTCATTGCAATCGTTTGATTCTACGTTTAATTTATAAAAATGTTGAATACTTATGACAATGCAAAACACCAAAATCTAAATGTGTGTTTTCTTTTTTGTACTTTTACTTTTCCACATATTTTTTCATTTTTTGTTCATAACTTCATTGTAACATTTATAAATGTAGTGTGGGTAAGTTATTTGCCCGTGCCATAGTTAACGAAAGGAGTGCATAATATAATGCGTAATTGTAACATAAGTGTAAATAACTTTATAATCTTATGCCCATTGGATATTTTTGCGTTCATAAATTCAAATATTATTTTATCAAAATCTTACTATTATTTCATATTAGACTCACATTAGTGAAAGAAAAAAAACATAAGGTGGTTTGTAAGACAATAACGCAAGCGTATTGAGACTTTTACTTCATAGAAAATATATTAAATAGCTCCCAAGAAGATTATGTAATCTCAATTTTATTTTTAAGCCACATACGCTACGTTTTACAAAAAAATTTGCGGTATTCAGATTAGAATCGCAAGCTTGATGAGGGAGATATACCACAAGATGGGAGCCAGAAAAAGAAGAGGGTTAGAATATAGATGTAAGGAAGCGAATCAGTGGCAAAGAAGAAAACTGAAGAACAGAAAAACTTACGGCTGGCGAAGCGAAGCTATAGTTCTTTATTTTGCGTAATACAAAGAGAGGCAGCATAAGAAAAACAGGTACGATCCTCTACCTCGGTCTTCACTTAACGAAGGCAAACTTTGTCTCGCAGACTAATTGTTACTCGGCTTACGGGCTAGTAGGTACCACCCTTAACCTTTCTTCTCGACTTGGTCTAAGAAAACGGAAAAACAGTTTTCTTTAGCGTCTAAAGTGGTGGAACTGCGTACTCTTTAAAGTCAGTTAATCAGCCTTGTGCACAACCCTACGCAAGCCCCTTTTTCTCTTGCCTTACGTCTTTATCATTCCTTCTGCTCTTGTTGCTTCGTTATTTTAGTTCCTTTCATTTTATCTCAGACACAAGAAAAAGACAGCCTTTGAAAGTAGAATAAGTTTTTTCTGGAAGGAATTTACTTTAATTAGCACTAAGTCATGTACTTATTGTTGCAATATTAACGTTACAACTGTTTTTCCTCCATATTCTTCATCTTCTACTTATTTTACATTTATGTGCTCATCTAAATACCATAAAGTGAACAAAAGTAATTCAATAATAAATATCATAAATCAAATGTTAGAATGTAATGATGAAACCAATGCAAATCTAATGATTAACACAAGTTCAAGTTTCAAGTTTTTTTAAACTGTGCTCATGGAAAACAGAATCTCATTTTTTCACTAATGATATAATGATAATAACTATTGATATTGTTTTATTGAATCTAATTTTAAAAACGTTCTTAACATCTGCTAACTATTATCATTTTTTCGTGATAGCCAACCATAAAACAGTTTGGAAAGCTGCTAGAGCACAAATCAGGATACCTACTTTTTTATTTCTACAGAAAACATGTGAGAAACTAAAAAACAAGGTAAAGCACTCAGGATACAACTTTTCCATCGGATCGATTCGCAGCCAGAGGCAGAAAAACGTCAGATCTAGCTCTATTAACACTCTAGATAACGCAGAGTAGGAAGGACCCCTCCAGCTCTCGGAACTTGAGCCATCCGTCGAAAATACTGATTTCACTTTCCCTAAAATAGAGTGCTGACTTGTTTGAACTGTTTTAGGTAACAATTAAACTTTCTCCTATTTTAAATATAGAAGCTAATGTTTGTAATTATCAATTTTTAATAACAATAAAAGTATTTTAATATATTTAAGGTACATTTATTTGACTTGTAATTATTATACGATAATTGTGGATCATCCCTTCAAAAATATCAATTTAATGTTTATAACGCTGTATATTAAGTAGCATTCAGTTTTTTTAAACTATGATTAGCTAGTATTTTTTCGAATTTTAATTTACATTCCTTTTATTTACTCCTGATTTCTTTTGTTTTATCTGTAGGGATCTATTCATAAATTAGAAGCGATTTTTGACATGCATACATCAAATATTCATGGACAGTACTTACTAACATTATTAATAAAAAATAACATAAGGTTAAGTGAGAGTAATATTAATATGTAAAATTCTTTATGATGAAAAACACTAAAAGAAGTGACATTATTTATGTGTATTGAAGTCTTTTAATTCTTTATAAAATTGTTTATCCACCATGAGAAATAACGATTTTAGTTAATACATTTTTTTAGTTCATGCGAGGAAAAAAAAAGATTACCAATTATATTAGTTTTTATGAACAAGTAAACCAAATCTTCGTTCAAACTCATATTCGACAAAATTTAAACTTTCATTCGTTACTCCAAATTTGTTTCTACATTTCACTGTTAGAAACTTATGTTCTATTTACGAATAAAAAATACAAATTAAAAAAAAATTTTCTTCCTGACTCTTTCGGTCAACGGTCCTTGAATAGTTACATTCCTTTTCAGTTACAAAGTAATATACTATCATATAAATATTAGCAAGACAAGGTAAATGTGGCAAACTACCAAAATCTATTTCAGAGTTTCATGAAGCTTTAGAAAAACTATAAATGTAAACGACTGACACAGAAAATTCTTACTGCTTAGTGATAAATAATAAGATATTGTTTTATTTTTAACAGCCAGCAGTTAAGAAATATTATTTAAAAGTTATTCAGATGAAATTTTTGGATGCCACCTCGTTTGCAATGTGCCACTATACCTACAAGTAAATGTTGCCAAACCAAAATTTGGCCAGGTATTATTTAAACCAATTTTTTATCAACCATTTCGTTAAAGTTGTTTTTTGATCTGAAAAAAATTATTTTCAGATTCTTTGGCACATTAGGAATAAAAAATTAATGGAATTTATGTACCTAAACCTAACATTTTTTAAATAATAAGTTTTCCAAGTTTTGAAAATTGTATTTTTCTACAATTTTTCTACAGGCAACACCTCTCTTATGCACTAAATATTTAGAGCGTTTCACTGTGCGTGCCCGTGCGAGTATACCTGTACGTACGTGGTTACAATTCATGGCTCAGCATGTCACAAACATATATAGGGAAACACCCACATGGGCGTGTACATTGAAACGACTTAAAAGTTCATCGCAATAAACAATGGTGCCACTTAATTTTTCACATTTTCTTTCGAAGAAGCTGTAGTGTAAATCGTAGAGTTTATGTTTGTGTGCTGTAACATATGAAAATCTTTTTATTCAGTACTCTCGTAGAGCTCTGAAAATAGGAAAAAACGTATTCTCCAAAATTTTGGATATTTTTTACTCGAAAACTGTGGAGTTTTGGTTTACACATACCCATTAGTTTTGGTATCAAATGTGTCAATTAATCAAAAAATATTTTTTCAGCTAAAATAGCAATTTTAATGAAATTGTTTAAAAGTTTGTTCAAACAATACCTGGACACATTTTGATCTGGCAATATGTACTTTAATTACATCTAGTGATAGTTAGTTCTGTCCTGATGGTGGCATAAGAAATCGTCAATTAGGTCACATTACTGACAGTTAATCGTACAAATTGCATATTTGACTGTCAAAATCTTGGCTAAATAATTTTTAAACAGAATAAGAATAATACGACTTTATTTGTTTAAGTAGTATAACCACGTATGACCACAAAAATCAATACAAAGTCAGTTACAGAAATAGAAAAATACAAAAAGAAAAGTACAACATAACATAATTAAATTGATAACTCAAGATATAAATGCAAGTATAACTAAGATAAAATTATAACAAACTTCAAGTGTCAATAGTAAAGCTACTTATAAAGTAGAATAATAATAAAGAATAATTATAAATCTAATAAGATTCTAGTAAAAAAAATACTTATAAGGAGATTTATACACATAAAAGTAGCTTACAAACGAGGCAATGAACCAGACTCAGTATCCTACTTATTCTTATTCGAATCCATAAGAAAAACAAACAGAAAAGCTTTAAAGCAGTTAAAATTTGAGAGATCGAACGTTGATTGACCAAGCTTCTTTAAAAAAAACAGAGACTGCATTATAAATGAGCATATTATTAATTTAGTTCTAAAAGGGGGAACCAGGAGATCATGGGAGGGGAACCAGGGGATCGAAGCAAGTATAAGAAATGTGAAGTGTGTATAAAAGATGGCACAATATTCGCTTTCAGCGCAATTCCGAAACAGCGCCCTCACCGAGAAATTTGGGAACGATTGGTTGGATTAGAAAAGGATAGTACTATGTATATATAGCAAACGTCAACACACCAAAACAAACCAAAAATGAAAGTAATTTTTTTTCAATACTTAAGTAGTGACCATTAATAACTGTAAAGTAATAAAAATAATAATTTATCGCTTGTCAAATGAATGTTGTTTTAAAAACTGGTTTTACTCCTATTACTAATACAATTAAGTTTGATCCGCAAAAAATTGAAAAAGGCAGAGCTTTGGTAGAATCCCATCACGTAAAACATGTGAAAGAAATCAGAGGAGGAGATAATTATAATTTGATCAGATGCAGTGATATAAGAACAACGTCAGTCACCGAGTATCCGTATTCTGTTAAGTTAGAGGTTAGTGCTTTGATACAGCAATGGAAAATTCATTCTAGTTATTACATGCAAATGTTTTTTTCAGTTGAACTTTAAAAGGGAGGTGACACATGCACATTGCAATTGCATTGCTGGTCCTGGACAAAAGTGTAAGCATATATTTGCTCTCATACACTTTATAAATACTCAAAGAAGCATTTCCAAAACATCACTGGAGCAGGAATGGGGAAAACTGACCCATCTCCAGCTGGGCAAAGATACGTACTCTAAGCTACTAGTAATTTCTGAAGTGTTACAGAAACAAAGAACAGTACAAGTTTTGTACAACACAACAGAAAATTCTAATATATTACTATTTTTTATGCGTAGTATTATAAGAGATATAATAACAGATGTAATTACTAAAAGTGAGACTGCAGATGTACAAGCATGTGCCCTTTTTTTATCAACTCATCAAACTGTGGTAATTTGTATTTTGATGTGTTCAAGATTGCTTCTCAAGAATAGCAATTGTTTTATCAAAACCATATTTGTTTGTCAGAGAATCATATTGTACAACTATGTGTTGATACGATTTAACAGCATAAAAGTGACAAGTGGCACGAGGCTAGAAAAAAACGTATAAGTGCTAGCTCAAAAGCTCATCGCATCAAAACGAGAACTAAAAAGCATTGTTTAGATCTAGTCGATAGCTTTTTTAATAGTAATAGTGAAAAAAGAGCAAATCTATACAATATGGTTTCACCAATAAAGACAAAGCAATAATAACTTACTGTGATGAATATAAATGTACTGTAAAAAAAGTGGGTGTTTTTGTGATGCCAAGGCAACCTTGGCTATGTGCCAGTGCAGACAGTGTAGTTATTGATGATGGTCTTATTGTTAGAGTGTTGGAGGTAAAGTGCCCTTCTAGTTGCGCAACAAAACCAATATTTGATAGAATTGCAAATAGATTCAATGTCCCTTACTTGTAGGAGAAAAACAATTCTAATCATTTATTAGCGTCTCTTATGTATTATACACAAACCCAATTACTCATGTATGCCACTGGTCTCATGGAGTGTGATTTGTATATTTGGTCTCCTTTTGGCAGTTCATTGGTGTATCTGCATAAAAATGATAATTTTGCATTTGAATTGCTGATGAAATTGAATGAATTCTACTTTAACTATTTCTTACCGACTTTATGTAATACCCACAAACAGAGTATCAACTATAATTTAAGTTTATAAAAAGAAACGAAGTCTTCAACAATTAATTTCACCTTTTTTTTCACAAAATTTTATTAACTAGTGTTAGAGAAATACACACTTTTATTGGTATAGTCGTTAAATAACAAAGAAACATACCAAAAACGTTTTGTATTAAAAAATTTTTTGTTGATGTAATATTGTACATTGTATTTACACAATGTAATCAAAAAAATTGTATTAAAAAATAAAGGGCATCTGTAGCCCTACCTCCATCACATTTACTCAACATAGAAATAAATCCACATGGTGTGCAGCCCACAACTTTTACTCTAAAGCCTTTTTCTTAATGAGAATAAAATAAGACTCTTTGCTCAATTGTGCTAGGCTGTTCAACTGCAAACTCCGTTGCATCTATCATCACTCTGCGATTGCTATACTCTGTCTTGAAAACTTCTGGCATCAGCTCTTGCATGACTTCTTTTCTAGGCCAAAAAATGAAATCTTTACATGCTCCTGCTAAATATTCTAAGATTGAGTGAAATATTTTTGATACAGAAGTCCTGTGTATTCCAAATGATGAAGCAAGTGCTGAAAAACTTCACCCACTTTTGATTTTGCACAAAAAAATTAAGAGTTTATTTTCAACACTAACATTTGATCTATTATCTCTCCTTATATCAGAATTCAAGATTTTCAATGATAACTGAGACTTGTAGGATCCTCAGATTTTCTGTTACCGACAAAGTGTTTACTGCAAATACGATGATGTTTTCTAGGATTCCAGTCAGACAAAGCAAAATTTTTCAACCACATTTCTCGTTTAGCAGCTCGATGAGGATACCATGGGTTGTTAGCGGGAAATCGATAGAATTCAATATGTGATACATTATTTTTTGTTTAACTCAGACACTCAGAAACACAACATTTAACTATTTTTTTCTTTTCTTCTAAAGTTATAGTGTCTGCTGGTAAACAATTACTATCGCTGCAGTTCGCTAAAAAAAACTAATTTAATTCATGATTTGCTTCCAGAAAATAAAGTTAAAATCTTTGTGTATGACTCTACTACTTCTATACATAAATTAGAGTCTACTAATGTAAGTTACAATTATCACTTACCAGACATTTCGTGAAAGTTAATAACAATAAATACTGTTATTCGATTAAAAATGCAAACGCGAAATAAAACACGCTGTATGAAAAGGTTTGTTTTGGTGTGTTGACGTTTGCTATATATACATAGTACTATCCTTTTCTAACCCGACCAATCGTTCCCAAATTGCTCGCTGAGGGCGCTGTTTCGGAATTGCGCTCAAAGCGAATACGATGGGAATTTGGGAATAGGATTCACTGGCATGTAATACTACCCTATTGAAGAAAGCTGTACTATGGGATGGTTTGTCTTAATTTTTTAGATACAGTTATATTTTGGGTATTAAAAATGGAGTAGGAATAAGTGTGTGAACGTGACGTCAGAGATGTAATCAGCGTAAGCAGTAGGAAGTTATTGTTAAATAATCGGAAGATGAAAACGCACAGTCTTGTAGTGGCCAGCCTATATATTATTTTTATTGTGTTGTGCCGTACTGTATTTTTTATAATCTTTAACGTACTAAATATTAATTGAAACTATACCCAATCAATGAAGGTAAACTCATTCCCATGATGATAGCACCACCTTCGTACACAATATTGTTTCATAGTAGGTTTTTTTATACTCATAATTATATTGCTTGCCGTATACTTTTATAGAAGTATAACTTCATACTTTGGTACCCAAGAACTCACTGTCCACTAGTTTCTTACTCGTTTATTTCAAGGTACAGTCAAAAAAGGAAATGATTGAAGTTATGTTTGTGCATAGTCCAACCCCTTTTTATTTGTGCACCTCGATCATGTAGTTCTCCTTTAGAAAACCCATAAAAATTGTTATTTTTAGCCAAATCTGCTTTCCTTTTGAGATACAGCGTTTTTTTATTTTCAAAGGTTAGGTTATCGTATTACACATATTTAATATTTTATGCACGTTTTTTTACATATATGTATACATATAAAAGGATAAATAGGAAAGGAGAACAATTTTTACTTTGTTTTTTTGAAGATTTCGAAGAGATCAAGCACGATTATACTCTTGTCCATACAAACAGTAGACAACAGCAAAGCAAGGCTTTGACTTACTGGAATTCCCGTGCGGACTGGGACATGCAACACGTATATAATATTATGTATACAATATGCCTACGTATACTTTGCCTGCAGTATAGGTACAGCTGTTGTTTTGTGTGCCCGAAGAACGGAACGTTCCTTTTGAATGAAATTTCTAACTTTTGATTTGACCTCAGAATTTTCTATATATTACAAATTACAATATCGTATGGAACATATCAAAATGTGCTACCGAAAAAAACATTGCAGTTTATTATATTGACAAAAAAATTAGTCAAAGATAGCTTTAATTATGGTCAAAATGGCTCTAGAAATAGCCATAACTAATTTCAGTTATTATTAGACCTTTTTTTTCATTTATATTGTTAGTTGTAAGGTATCTCGCGTTTTTAGTATATTTCAAACTCTATATTAGCTATATAATGGCAAAAAATGATTAAAATGGCTCAAAAGTCGAGAAAAACATCCATTTCAGTGCTACTAACTAAATGTGCTTTTTAATTAGACCTCTTATTCTTGAATTTAACATCAACAACTTCCTTACACGTGTACTTCTGTAGTTTCAAGCCGAAAATGCACTGCCATTTATTTTTATGGACAAACAAGTGTCAAGAAATTTCCTGGTCCTTGGAAAAAATGATAATGTTAATTCTATGATCCAAACAAAAAACGTTAGAAATTATATACTAAAAATAAATTAAAGCACATTTTTGGGAAAGTATCGATCGTTTTGATCATTTTTTACTACCTTTTTGTCCTTAAAAATAAATGGCAGTGCTTTGTCGGCTTAAAATTACAGGTGTGCATGTGTAAGTAAGTTGTTGATATTAAATTAAAGAATAAGAGGCCTAATGTGATAGCAGATTTATTAGGTAGCACTGAAGTAGACGATTTTCTCGACTTTTTGGCCATTTTAATCATTTTTTTGCCATTATAATTGTATGGCAGCTACTGTAGGGTTTGAAATTTATTAAAAATGCGAGATACCTTACTACTAACAATACAAGAAAAAAAAATTGGTCTTATAATTACTAAAATTAGTTATGGCTAACTTACGTCATCTTTGACACATTTTTTTGGTCATTATAATAAATGGCGATGTTTTTTGGTCCCAAATTTTGACATGTTTCATACGACAGTGTGAATTATAATATATAAAAAACTCTGAGGTCGAATCAACAGTTATGATTTTCGTTCCAAATAAACGTTTCGTTCTTGAGGAACATAAAATACATGCAATATACACGATGTGAAAAATGTTTTTAATGTTACATGGATAAATAAACAAAAAAAATTCGTTTTAATAATATATACTCCTTTATTTTAATGGTTCACTTAAGGTCAGTCGAGCATATCGTACAGCAATTCTACATTTTCATTAAAAACCTTTCATACTCTTGTGTGCTAAATATATCACAGTTGCGTCGTAGACAATTTATAGTAGCTACTTTTAAATTTTAAAGATTATAATCACTTATGAGAAGAAGTTCGCAGATCCTTATTACATTTTCTTTGTTAATGTTCTCTATTAAATGCAGTTCACATAGTGTCTGTAACTCTGGTAACTCGTAAAAGTGAGCTATTTTCAATAACTCAAATGGCTGGTTCTAAACTCTGCACGTATTGGTATAGATGAAACTAATCAATTCTTCAACAGCGCGCGCGTCGTAACCATCTAGTACAATTTCATTTGTATTTTTTTTCAGCATATCTGACTCCAGCATTCTTTCACGACTTTTAGTAGCAAGCACGGCTCTGTGCACATCGAACTATTCTTCGTTGACGATGATTGTTAAATCGCTAACCTTTTTGGTTTTCAACATTTCTTTCCAACCGCGTACCAAGACACTTGGATCAAAAGTTGATTTGTAGTACACAGTGAACTTGCTCGTACATGTAGAGCAACTTAGTGTTGCTTGAAAGACTTGATGGTTGCGCTTGTACTTCAGCTCCCGATACTTAGAGCCAGACTTGATAAATAACTCGAAGTGATTGATTTTAAAAGATTGGGACTCCTTGCTGGGCTTCAGGGTAAATGTGACGTTGATCTTGCGTGTACTTTCGCAACTAAAAACTAATTCCAAATCTCACTTAACATTGTTGATTACCAGCGTAAAAGTGTCCTTATGGCCATAGTCATAATCAATACATAAGTAATGTGGACAATTAAAGTACTCGTCCATGGTCTTGAATGCCTTCTAATATTGTAGAAATCTGGAAAATGGTTGGTAAATTACACCAAACACTTGCATTGATCTAGTGAGAGTAGGTATGAGTTCTTTGTTCAGCGTTGAAGACTTCTGCAGAGGCACGGAACAGCACAATTAAACACAAGACTGATGTTCCCAAATAGTAATCAATGATCGGATAAACACTACCACTAGTTGGTGAACTTTCAATCACTGTTCCCTGTTCTGCTGCAGGGGTAGATTTTATACATGAGTCTTTGAAGTGTTATTACTCAATGACAATTAATAAAATAATTAATGATATAATTCCAAGAACGATGTGTCATGAATGGCTAATTTAGAAAGGTTCAAGATTTCGGATAATCGTACGCATAGGCAGTACATAATTCATACTACGTAAATTTCACCTGCACTTATCTGAAAGCACTCATTAGCAAATCGATGACTTGTGCCTCACTGGAAGTAAGCTCTCTTTTACCCTTATAAAAAACCCGTGTAATTACTCGTACAAGTTTCTCATAATTGTTGGTGTATATTATTTATTGTCGAAATAAAACGAGAAATGTAATGAGTAAGGTACTAAATAAATTTTGATGATATAATGTTTACTGGAAAAGTAGGGCCTGGTATGTAACACTTTTCTGCACATGCAGACACATTAACTTTTATATTATTTAAAAATTGATCTTTTAATGTCACCTTTAAAGCAATAGTTACAATGTACGATGTTCAGAATTTTTTACGATATATTTTGGCTTCATCTACGATTTATATAATATTTACTCGTTATTACTGTCTTGTAACACTATGCTGGAAAAATAAATTGAACTTTTTAAAACAATTGCCTGGGCTCGTTCCATCTCATTTTTCTCGCAGCGACACCCTGCCACCGGCTCATAAATTCTTATACATCTCGCCGCCTTCTCCCTCCCGTCACATCTCCAGATGGGATCATAAAAGTCTCATTGAAGTGCCACATCCCGCGGAAACTTTCTCCCGCTTGCTGATCCTCTCGGTAGTGGTGGTACATCCACTCGATGGGCATCGCTCTTTCACTTGAATTACCGGTACTCCGAAAATACCCCAGCTAATTTCTTTGGACTGGATATAACTCGTGCACGCGCTCTGCTCTGATAATGCGAACAATTTTTCCCTCGGCTAGAGCCCCCCCAGATCTCGTAAAGAGGCAGGGATTTCACTTTTGTTCCACTCTGGATTGCACGCAAACAGGGTATAATATTTTTTAATAAACGGGAGGCATAAAGCGTTACAGCATCATTCTTTGGCCGTGAGTAATTAGTTGGGATGCAACTGGTATTACCATGAGAGTAACGAGCCGTACATTTTTGTAACGTATTACCCTCTCTGGATGCGCGTTGTTTGAGAGGCTTAACCGGCAATTTTTTGAATGCCTCTACTGGTGCGCTTTTCATTTCCGGCTCGCTTATTTATTCGTCGCATTAAGTTTTTTTTTTTGATAATTCTAAATAATTGTTCTGGTATAATTTTTACGGACAATTAATGGAAATCTGAAATCGTTTATTTACCCCCGTGCATAACGCGCCTATAAAAGTATAACTTCAAAAACGCCTCTCACAATTCTGTAAGGTAAAATGAACCAGTGCTAAAATAGTGTTTTCGAAGAATCTTGTTTTGTCAATTTTCATTGAATTTACATATTTTACAATAATGAAACAGTTATTTCAGCATAAAATTTATATTTTTTCCTATCAGCGAGAAAAAAAATGTTCAGAAATAATAAATTGATCTTAAAGTTTTTTGAAGTTATACTTCTATAGGCGCGTTCTGCCTTACAGAGAAAATCAACGATTTCAGATTGGTGACCTTAAGAAAAAGTGTAACGGAAATGGATTTTGCTTGATTCTTCTCATTAGCTCCACCTTCTTGACGTACTTCCGGTTCCCTTACATCACCCAAAATCGTCGCACCATACCACACAACAACGTCATCCCACCACACAACCTGACACAACATTATCGCACTACATATTTTTAATTGTACTTATTTTCTTTTCATCAATTTCTAAAAAACAAAAAAAAAACAGTTTCCAATCAGATTCGAACTCACAACTTCTGCCTATTAGCTGAGACCCTTACCCATTCTGCTATGAACATATCAAATGTTGTAATACCAATTACTTCGTAGTGCAGTTCATTGCTTATTTTTAATGTAAATTGTTATTTACTGTGTATTAATTTATTTGGTTTAATTATAAATTAAATAAATAAATAATTTCTTATACAATACTTTCATTTTCTTTCAAAAATTATAAAAAAAATTTTTGTACTGTGTAACCGTTTATCACATAGTTAATAAGGGGAAAAGTTCAGTTTAAGACTCAAAGAGGTGGGAGGAGCGCATGCAGCAACAGTGGAAATTATTTTTTTCAAATGGATGTACTGTTACGTCGGCATAACATACGACACAGGGCTGAAGGGATAGTTTTAACTAACGACACTGTATTCGCAAAGGGGCTACGACTGCTTTCATACAACTATAACCGACTGCTATGCAATGTTCCAATGCACTTGCTCGTGGCTCGTCTAAGGTTTGTCGATTTTACCCAGAGTGTCGTACCGAAGGGTATCCCGTTCGCGATCTAGATACCACCAGCACCGTTACAGGTAAAGGTATCGTTTGTAGGGGTTACGTGATGGTAGATGGTAATTTGACACGCGAGCTGACTAGGATGTACTAATACCATCGCGAGTACGGATATTCGCGTTGATCCGATTAGTTCTTGTTGCTCTGATGATACCACTACCGTAGCAAGTAGTGGTGTGTGCTTAAAAGAAAAACAAAACTTAGTGTTTCCCGGTGATCTACGGGTACCAATACCGTGGCAAGTAATGGTGTGGACGTTAGAGTTGATGCTCGCTCTGGAAAGGAAAGGGGAAGAAGAAATTCAAAATGTGATAAAATTTGTACATTTAATTTTGTTTGAAACAAAAAACTTATACACGCGGCAAACCAGTGCGAGGTATCCGTATCCGAAGTTAAAACCGCGCTCGTGGAAGATTGCAATTTTAAGTGATTTTTTCATAAGGTTGCATGTTAAATTGCAAATATTTTAAATTAAACATGTGAAAAAGGGTACAGTTGAAAAATTTTCTATTTTTTAAGGATATTTCTTATTTTCTTAGGAAGTTGTTTTGAAACCATCAGAAGATTCCATGAAAGTGCACAGTCTTATACATCGCTTATACTGGCCAGCTTTCATATTGTTTATATTTTACTGTGCCATAATATATTGTGTATAATGGTTTAGTGATTAAATATTAAAATATTTATTGAAACTACACCCAACTAACGTAGGTACACTAATTCCAACGATGATTGCACCACCTATGTATAATACACAATATCGTTTCATAGGCGGTATATTTATGCTTATAATTATATTATTTGCCATATAATTTTATAGAAGTATGACTTTTTACTTGGGTAGCCAAGCACAGACTGTTCACTGGTTTTTAACAATGACCCAGTAGATAAACAGCCTGTTAAGGTATTAGTATCAAATTGCATTTCCTAAGTACCCCATGTTATTTAAATGGGAGATAAGTTAGGTTAGCTACTTTTTACTTATTTCCATTTTAAACATGATGTATTACATGTTCAAATCAGAAAGTTTGTTTCAAATTTTATTCGCTGCGTCTTATCTAAGCTTCAACGACTGGTTTGACATATTATATTATTGATAATTTTCGTGCATTCAAGTATTGGATGTAGGCAAGTCCAATAGTACCAAAATCTGAATTCACTCACAATCCCTTTCGCACAGCTAGCTCAGATAATTTTCTTACTGTTGGCTTATGGAAATACAAACTTTAGTTTATCTGAAAAAAGATCTAAATACAAGAACAAAAAAATTATTTCGAATAAAAATAGTTGTTTCAGCGTGTTAAAGATACTGGTACACTTTTACGAAGGGCTCACGTACTGATACTTTTACCTTACGACAAAACCTTACTGCTAAAGAAGTATATTCTAAGGAGGACAAAAAAACTTTTCACTCAGAAAAAAGTTTGTCTACTAGGGCATTACTATAAGTAGATTTTAAAAATACCTTTAATGCTAGCGTAAAATAAATGCAGAATTAACATGAAGGAACAATAAACTTTATTTAATAATATAGTAATTGTAAGTTCATGAACTGAGAAAATTAATAAATAAGCCGTTCGTAAGTTAATAGCATGGAGTAGAACAGCACGCGTCGTAGTGAGTATCCAGAGAATGCAATTTGAAGCCACGAACTGACTTTCTTAGTGGATGTACAACGAGTTGATGATGATTTGCACTGACTGCTCAAGCTCTCAAGCCGAACTTGCAATAATTATGTGATAAACTTGAATGTTCTATAAGATTGTTGATAGTTCAATGCCTCGGTCAAAGAAAGTATTTGTATGATGACAGTACATTCTTTTGTATATTTTATAAGAAAAAGAGTTGAAAAGGCTCAGACTTTTGATCGTTACATCAATCATAGAATTAACTGGATTTAATGTTCTAAACCAGCTGTTACTTGTGTACGTATACAAATTGTTACATATGTTAATTTGAAGCGACAATTTAAGTATATTTTGAACTGGCAAAGGATTCTTATGGATTTCTAAAATTTTTTTAAGAGGAGAATAAAAAAATAAAAAATAAAGGTTTGCAACACTTGAACTAACATTACATTAAAATACAAGTAAAATCTTTTTTTAAGATTGATTTTCGTAAACTTTAAAACATCATTTTTTTCTGAGCAGTTAATGGATAAGGCTTGAAATTTAATAATTCAGTTTAAAAATTAAAAAGATATCTTATTTTTAGTTCACTGAGCGAAAAATATAATAAAAATTACTTTTTCCGCCCTCGGGTGGTTTTGGGAGGCTGGTACTTCCTCGGGCGAAAAAGCAGTTTTCCGGAACTCGTTCGAAAAGTCTCCTTAACGAACCTCGTTACGTCCCTCGCCTTCGGCTCGGGCCGCAAACGTCTCGGTTCGCAAACAGAGACTTTTCAAACTCGTGGAAAACTACCAATGCTGGAATAGTAATCTGATGTCATTCCACCGTCTAGGGATTTTTTACTTTGGGCAACATAATTTTTATCATTCCGGACAGTAGTTTCTATTGTACAAACAGTAAAAATCACTATACTTGGCAAGCCCCTTGTCTTGTCCCCTTATGATTTTTTCTTACCATGGACCCAAAGTGCACTGCCGCTTTGCGCCCTTGGAAATCCCTTTGGGCCAACGGGAAAAAAAGTTGTTTGCGCCCTCCGGGCCCAATGTACTTTTCTGCCCAAAGTAATTTACTAGGCACAAAGTGTGCCCGTGGGCACAAAATTGCATTTTGCGCCCTCAGTAAGAAAAACAGTATACGCGACTCAGGCACCAACAAACAACGATCGCGCCCTTCGGACGTTCATGTTTGTACTTTGTACCCTAGTAACGTAATGGTAGTTTTAGTCGTATAAGTACCATCGTCTCTGGGGCTATTTTGCGGCCCGAGGGACCTGCGAAGTAGAGCCCAAGGGACGTAAGGTAGCCACGGAGCGATAGCGCTTATGTGGCGAATGCTATTTTTCCTACCGAGAGCACACCAGCCTCTCAAAAACGCCCGAGGTATAAAAGGGACCATTATCAAGTCATGCAAACAGGTAATAGTTAATCTTACTAATATATAAAGCAAAGTCGCTAAAACCGTTGTAATCGCTAACCGCAAAAACTACTGAACCGATTTTGCTGAAATTTCGCACACTGATTCATGATACTTCCTAGATGGTTTTAGCATAGTTTTTATCTTAAAAAATTTAATAACAATAGCAATAAATGAGCTCAAAGTTTTGCAAAAATACGCCAGCTTTTCACTTTAGTTCAGTAAAATCCGCTAGGTGGCGGTGACATAAAATCGAGGCTACCTGCAACAGAATTAAATAAGTGTGGTTATAATAAGCCGGAGCGTCTCGATCGTGATTACAGTCGGGCTTCGGCAGTTCAACGAGCTGCATAGAGAATGCTGATGATAGTCTTGCAGCTGGATATCCCGGTTACGGACGACACTCTTCTGTAAGGGGAAAGGGACCTAGGTCAACATTCATTCTAAATCACGACGAGTGCCACCAATAAAAAATTATTCTTACCGATGACGTCTCTGGCATAATACCAGGAGACATATCTAGCCAGAGCACAATCTGGTTCAACTCATCAAAGTTGTGAGGGAGTACTCCCACCATCACACCTGGTGCAGTTAGAGAATTTGTGGCTACAAATGTAAGCAAGGGAAAACAGCTCTGAGCTATGAGGGGCATGGGCAGCCACAACGGCTATCTTCTTGGTCGTCGCGTCCCCAATGCGCTTACCCACATGTTCCCGTCTAACAATGAGCGGTTAGTTATCCGGGGAACGACCCGAGACGAGATATTCTTTGGTCAGCAGCGTACCTTCCTCCATCGCAGTCTCCGTACATCGAGACTCCCAGGGTAAGAATCAAGCAACCGTAGCTAGCTCTTCATCATCAGAAATAAGAATAGCCTGGAAGTTTCACCACTGGCGCTTTTTAGCGCCATTATAAGTATTTACGTTCCCTACTTAACCATCAATTTCATCGGTTCTTTTTAGGATCAACCTAAGTGTAAACTACCTTGGCAACAAATACATTTTTATTACCATTTCCGGAAGCGATTCGTCAACTAAAAGACTATATTAACTAAAGACAGGCACTATTAAACCAAGTCAGCCATTCACTGGCAGACGTCACCTGTGGAGTTGTTCTTTGCAAGGCTGGAAACCCCGGTGACCGACGACTCTATATTACCCTCTCGACTCTAAGCATTCAACCAGGAATCACTGATACTCTCCAAGGTCTGCTCTGGGCAAACCTATAACAGCTATAAAGGAAAAAAAACTTGAGCCAACGGGACAGCCTCCACTGGACAAGTATCACTCACCAATCTCCGCATCTAAGATCACCAAAACAACTGAATCTGCAAATAAAAAAGGTGCTTTAGACACCAACGTCTTCGACGTTATACCGGGAAACGTTGGGAAAGAGCACTACAACTAGCCCCAAAGCTTCGGACTTTGTAATTTTTCTCCCAAACAGTCTGGGTCTTCAACAGCAAGCCATAGAAGATCACCCTGATGTATCCAGGCAGTCACAATTGCTGTTAACTGCAGTCAAGGAAGTTAACTTAAAAAGCTCACTGATCTTTTTCAGGGCCATCGGACGTCGAACTACTTTGCCAACAAATATATTAGAACTTAGCAAAGTTGACAGAAAACAGCCTTTATGGGTCACACAAATTTTAAGCATGCCAATAGTCGCAAGAGGGTGAATCGGAAGAAAAACTTTAAGTGTATCTAATAAATACAATTTTACTTAGGCGTCAAGAAACTGACGCAGAAAATTTATCGAGATTGAAACATCAGCGTCAACATCGACAACTAAAGAGTCCATTACGTGAGAGATCAGCTTTTCATTGTACCCTCACAGCAATCTCTGAAATCTTCGAAGTTCCTAATTCAGATTTTTAAATAAGTAGAAAATGTATTTGTGGTTTTGTGGCAATAAAAAATGTAGGGTTTAAGGTCCAGGACTTTGTTATTCTGTTAATAAAGTTGTGAGATATGAGAAAAAAAAATTTTTTCTAATATAAATTTTTTGGGGGTTTAAAATCTTAACAGCTTTAAAAAATAGCCGTTTTCGTGAATTACACGGAAGAAACTGTAAATCAACGGCTCCTTATGTCGAACGATTATTTTATGGCATAAGGAACGCACGATACTTTTCAGCATAATTATTTTTTTGAATTTTTACACCTTATTATTTGACCAAATAAACTACATGGATTTTGAAAAAATATGTTTTTAATAAGAAGATTTTTGTTCTGAGATGTGTCAGGAATATGTGTAAAATTTCTAACTGAAAACGTTTCACATTACATGTTAACACACTACGGTGTTTTATTTAGTAAGTCTCGGGCGAAGCCGAGACGGGGGGCTGCTAGTTATGAAATATAATATCTGGAACGGTCTTATATCTTGTTTATCTTAACATTTAATTTGAATTAAAATGTTTTACTCTATTAGATTTGATAAAATAATACAAATAATTTTACTACAGGATATGTCTGTAGACAACATTTTTTAACTTGTTGCCCTAAGAGTGGATGTAAAGGTTCCTGGCTGTCAACACTCGCGAGCAGCCCACGTATATAACTGCCCATGCGAGAAGTAGGGGCTACCCAGGTGTATACCGGCCACTTTCAGAGTTTGCCCCTGGCTTATATTGATGATAACGATGAAGTCAAAGGGAACTGTAGTATTTGAATTGGATGGAAAAATTTGTCGGAATTATGGTTATCCTGAGTATTAAGATCGTCTCACCCTTGGCCTCTTCGGTGAGGATGGTGGCGTGTACGATGTACAACCTCAGCTTTGTGATACGTAACCTGGTACCATTACATAGTCTGGGTGCGTATATGTTGCGTATTAGTACGTTAGGCACACCAACCTTTAGCTCCAACATGTGAGACGGCAGCCCTGAGCGTTTCAGTGGATTATGGAACTTCTCGAGGTGAGTAGTTGATTCGTCACTTGTTAATACCGTATCTAATGACATATAACTACTGATTTCATCCGGAACTTTACCCATCATGTTGTTGTTGATTTTTCCAACTAATTCATTTTTGGGTGCCAAAATAGCCCTTTCACACAACCAATCCTTATTGACCAGGGTTTGTTCTAAGTATGGCAATACTTTAATCATGAGGATATCTTCCGAGCTTACAATATTTTCTATTCCGCTTGTAATAGTTATAAGGCCGTTGGCTTCCGCCAGCATGCGTCCTTCACCGACCTTGAGTAGTGTTTATGTAAAGACTCCAGACTTCTGGTCATTAAAAAGCTGAACATTTATGTAGGTCTGCATCTGTAATCTTTCTACCTTGATCCACAACGGTAACTCCTTGAGGCAGGCGTTAATCTCGTCTGCTGCAGTACCACGCTCCGTAACTGGCAGTACCTGCCGTAAACCACCAGCGAGCAAAATGACCACTCCACCCATCAATGTCCCATTTCTTCGAATGTCTTGCAAGCTGTGGTCCAGTGCTTCTACTCCTTGATTGTGTGACATAGTGCATTCGTCCTATACGATCAGTTTGCACCATTTCAGTAGAATACCTCGACTACTGCTTTTGATAATGTTACAAGTAGGCGTTTCTTCACTTGTAAGGTTCAGGGTTCAGCAGGACTTTAAATACTGCATGTGCGGTTATACCACCACTCCACAAGGTTGTAGCTATCCCTGAAGACGCGACCACTAGAGCAACCTGTCTGTCTTTGCGCACCTGTGCAAGCAGTAAGTTTAGGAGATAAGTTTCTCCGGTGCTTCCAGGTGCGTCTAAAAAAAACTAAACAGACCACCTTCTCCACTGGCTATGCGGTAATTAAATTAAAAGTTTTGCCTTTAGGCCGTAGTAACATGGGCTCTGCTTAGGCAACATGGGCCCCTAAGGTGACAGTATCATAATTGAGCTTTTTCATCAAGTCAGTGGATAAATCTCCCGTTCTTTGAGGGGAAGGTAAATTAAAATCAGCGAGCATTTTGCGAACCATTGAAACCAGTGGACAGAGGGTACTTGAGTAAGAAAGTATGAAGTTATACTTTTATAAAATTACATGGCAAATAATATAATTTTGAGTATAATATCTTCTATGAAACAATATTGTGTACGAAAGTGGTGTAATTATCGTGAGAATCAGTATACCTACGTTGATTGGGTGTGATTTTAATTAATATTTTATGAGTTAACGATTAGAAACAATATATTACGGCACAATATAATAAAAATTATATAAAGCCCAGCCAGTCCTAGACTACACACTTTCATCGAATTTTCCGGTGATTTTAGAACAACATTCTACTGCCTACGCTGATTACATCTGTAACTTCACGCTCACATCTATCACGTACGATCTCACACTTATTTCTCATCCATATTTAATACCTGTAAGTTAACGTTCAAGAGTTTTTAGAAAAAGACAGTTCAAACTTTTTGTTAATTTTTATTTTACTCTTTGAGGCAACCTTTTTTTACGTCTTGACGCTACTGTGATTTGCGAAAAAGTGTCGTAAGCTTGCATCGCTGCTGAAAAGAAAAGTGCAACATTTTTCTCGTTGCCAAGGAGATCCACGTCATTTGTTTCTCGGCGCAACCGTCCGCGAGAATACCTCTCGCCCCGTATCGTGACGTACTGTCATTCCAAGCGGCCCCGGACAATCACCTCCTTCTCTCAGATTGCCGTGCTCGCAATGCCTACGCAGCAACAATATCCTTGCTACGCTGAATCTTTTATTAATCTATATGCGCCCTTCCCGACAGCAATGCAAACCCACAACGCCTTACATATAATCGCTATTTCCCATCGGGAACAATACCCAAAATATAATTGTATATGGAAAGTTAAGAATAACCATCCTGTACTATAATCTTCTTCGATAGGGTAGTATTACATGCCTGTGAATGTCTCTTCAGGACGTTGATTACACATAGGTTTTTTTAACAGATGTTATTCAAACGTCAAACGTAAATTGAAATAGCATAAAAAATACCCACAAACATTGCAGCTCGTTTGAATGTACCAAATTTTTTAATACATGACAAAAAAAAAATAGATATTTAACACGTAACCATATGAAAAAATTACATCAAATGAGATTTATATGGTTTGTAGGAATCTCCCAATTTTTCGGATATAAAACATTACTTTCAGATAAACCTATCGGATTGTCAACTGGGCCCACAAGTTGGTTTTTGAATAAATTTAGGAAAAGGGGATGAAGTGTGCGTAAAAGCATGTATGTGAGTATATCCACAAATAAAAAATAATTGCTAGCTTTACTGCTCACATTAGCGTTCCTCTCACTTCTCTGAACTTTTCCCTTACTTACTGATAATCAACCGCTCCTTATGTCCAACGATTATTTCATGGCATAAGGAACGCACGATACTTTTCAGCATAATTATATTTTTTTTAATTTTTACAGCTTACTATTTGATCAAATAAACTGTATGGATTGCGAACAAATATGTTTTTGGTAAGAAAATTTTTGTTCTGAGAAGTGTCAGGAATGAATGTAAAATTTCTAACAAAAAACGTTTCACATTACATGTCAACACACTACGATGTTGCATTTAGTAAGTCTCGGGCGAAGCCAAGATGGGGGGCTGCTAGTAGTGGATAATTCATGAATGTGCAATGAAACTGGATTTTCAAGTATATACTGGATGAAGGAAATGTAGTTTCGTTCTATTTTTGACTAATATTGTGTACGATCAACAAGTTTGCGATGATTTACATGCTTATTACAAACTACACAAAGAACTTAGTAAAGCGAGGTGTAGGTGCATGTTTTTACTATTTTGCAAATATTATAATACTAGCAGCCCCCCGTCTCGGCTTCGCCCGAGACTTACTAAATAAAACACCGTAGTGTGTTGACATGTAATGTAAAACATTTTCAGTTAGAAATTTTACACACATTCCTGATACATCTCAGAACAAAAATTTTCTTACCAAAAACATATTTGTTCGCAATCCATACAGTTTATTTGATCAAATAGTAAGCTGTAAAAATTAAAAAAAATTTAATTATGCTGAAAAGTATCGTGCGTTCCTTATGCCATAAAATAATCGTTCGACATAAGGAGCCGTTGATTTACAGTTTCTTCCGTGTAATTCACGAAAACGGCTATTTTTTAAAGCTGTTAAGATTTTAAACCGCCAAAAAATTTATATTAAAAAAAAATTTTTTTTCTCATATCTCACAACTTTATTACCAGAGCAACAAAGTCCTGGACCTTAAACCCTACATTTTTATTGCCACAAAAACACAAATACATTTTCTACTTATTTAAAAATCTGAAGTAGGATCTTTAAAGATTTCAGAGATTGCTGTGAGGGTACAATGAAAAGCTGATCTCTCACGTAATGGACTCTTTAGTTGTCGATTTTGACGCTGCTGTTTCAATCTCGATAAATTTTCTGCGTCAGTTTCTTGACGCCTAAGTAAAATTGTATTTATTAGATACACTTGAAGTTTTTCTTCCAATTCACCCTCTTGCGACTTTTGGCATGCTTAAAATTTTTGTGACCCCTAAAGGCTGTTTTCTGTCAACTTTGTTAAGTTCTAATATATTTGTTGGCAAGGTAGTTCGACGTCCGATGGCCCTAAAAAAGACCGGTGAGCTTCTTAAGTTAACTCTTTCTTGACTGCAGTTAACAGCAATTGTGACTGCCTGGATACCTCAGGGTGATCTTCTCTGGCTTGCTGTTGAAGACCCAGACTGATTGGGAGAAAAATTACAAAGTCCGAAGCTTTGGGGCTAGTTGTAGTGCTCTTTCCCAACGTCTCCCGGTATAACGTCGAAGACGTTGGTGTCTAAAGCACCTTTTTTATTTGCAGATTCAGTTGTTTTGGTGATCTTAGATGGGGAGATTGGTTAGTGATACTTGTCCAGTGGAGGCTGTCCCGTTGGCTCAAGTTTTTTTTCCTTCATAGCTGTTATAGGTTTGCCCAACGCAGACCTTGGAGAGGATCAGTGATTCCTGGTTGAATGCTTAGAGTCGAGAGGGTAGTATAGGGTCGTCGGTCACCGGGTTTTCCAGCCTTGCGAAGAACAACTCCGCAGGTGACGTCTGCTAGTGAATGGCTGACTTGGTTTAATAGTGCCCGTCTTTAGTTAATATAGTCTTTTAGTCGACGAATCGCTTCCGGAAATGGTAATAAAAATGTATTTGTTGGCAAGGTAGTTTACACTTAGGTGGATCCTAAAAAGAACCGATGAAATTGATGGTTAAGTAGGGAACGTTATTACTTATAATGGCCCTAAAAAGCGCCAGTGGTGAAACTTCCAGGCTATTCTTATTCCTGATGATGAAGAGCTGGCTACGGTTGCTTGATTCTTACCCTGGGAGTCTCGATGTACGGAGACTGTGATGGAGGAAGGTACGCTGCTGACCAAAGAATATCTCGTCTCGGGTCGTTCCCCGGATAACTAACCGCTCATTGTTAGACGGGAACATGTGGGTAAGCGCATTGGGGACGCGACGACCAAGAAGATAGCCGTTGTGGCTGCCCATGCCCCTCATAGCTCAGAGCTGTTTTCCCTTGCTTACATTTGTAGCCACAAATTCTCTAACTGCACCAGGTGCGATGGTGGGAGTACTCCCTCACAACTTTGATGAGTTGAACCAGATTGTGCTCTGGCTAGATATGTCTCCTGGTATTGTGGCAGAGATGGCATTGGTTGGATTTAATTTTCTTTATTTTTGATCGCACTCATCGAGTTTCAGGGTAAATGGACACTTAGGTCCCTTTCCCCTTCGAGAAGAGTGTCGTCCGTAACCGGGATACCCAGCTGCAAGACTATCATCAGCATTCTCTATGCAGCTCGTTGAGTTGCCGAAACTCGACTACAACTCTATGGAGACGCTCCAGCGTATTATAACCACACTTATTTTATTATGTTACAGGTAGCTTCGATTTTTTGTCGACGCCACCTAGCGGATTTTACTGAACTAAAGAGAAAAGCTGGCATATTTTTGCAAAACTTTGAGCTCATTTATTGCTATTGTTATTAAATTTTTTAAGATAAAAACTATGCTAAAACCATCTAGGAAGTATCAGGAATCAGTGTGCAAAGTTTTAACAAAATCGGTTCAGTAGTTTTCGCGGTTAGCGATTACAACGGTTTTAGCGCTTCTGCTTATTATATTAGTAAGATAAGATTCATCCGAATCACATTGACAATAGTTTAAAAAATTTAGATAATCTGTATGTCTATAGTCATAGTAAGAAACGTCAGTCAAAATAATTTATTTTAAATATTAAGTCACGGTTGTTGCGTTTAGAAATTTCAGACATAAACACTTATAAAAATTATCTCAAACCTTGCATTACGTCAACTGAATAAAAGACTGAACATTAAGCCCTTGGAGTTTATTAATTCTTTGCAATTGATGTTGTAAAGAGCATTGCTAACTCCTTTTTTGGAATGATTTATGTCTGATTGCTTAATAATAAAGTGACTAGATTTACTTTGTATTGCACTAATACTGCAACTATCATTGTCGGCAATAAATACGCCTATTTCAACATGAGCATTTTTAAAAAGCTCTTTTTCAGTTACCAGCTTACGCGCACCTTCGGCCTCCATACCCTTAGCGCTACCATAAAAGTTTAAGCGACAATCATGTTCTATTCGCTCCGAGCCGATGCAGAGGTTGCGCCCCTTCTAGCCAAAATCAGGCAAAATTTCTTGCATGTAAACAAACGGTTTAGAACATATATACATACGTACAGCTGCTTGTGATTGGCACTTGGCAAGCTAGAGAGAGAACGACGATCCTCTCCTGCTGTCTTATTCAGCCAATCACAAGCAGCTATACTTACGCATGTATATATGTTCTAGACCGTTTGTTTACATGCAAGAAATTTTGCCTGATTTTGGCTAGAGGGGGCGCAACCTCTGTATCGGCTCGGAGCGAATAAGAAAATTTCTTTTTTCATTAGAGTCGCACTGACGACATTTTCTATTAAAAGTTATATATGCTAGGACCATTCCATTAAGCTCCCCAATGAGAGCACCATATCCATTCAGACTGCCGTAGGCGTAACCATTTGCGTGTTGAGTCCATCCAAAATCAAATTTAGCAAACAGTCTCACAAACGTAATTTCTTCACCATTTACACATTCCCTATGGACGAGGAAATCATTTAGGGTCCCTGGAGGCCTAAATTGAAGGAGAAAAGCGGAGGACATGCATGTTATGGAACGATTTGTTATGATTTTGATAGAAGGTAAATAACATTGTTTATTGATTTATAATTTGTATATATGTATATATCAATGTGTATAAAAAAAAATTTACATTCATTAACTGTTGTATAATTTTAATAATCTAATTGACAACATACTGGCAATTACAATTTTAGAAAAGTAATTTTTTGGTAATATTTATATAAAAACAACGGTTTTTGTGTATACCTCAAATACAATAACGTCGTAAGAATCAAATTTTTGCATGATTACATTTAAAAATTGTAAGATTAACTCATTGTAAGTGTAAAAATCAGTTCACGTAAATTTCAAATTGATTGAATAAAATATTTGACAGGATGTATTGATAGGAAACTACTCACAACACTTTCTTCAATTTGTCTAAATTTGCCAGGGTCGCTGCTCGTTCTAATTCAATAGCATGGATGCAACTATTCTTTGCTACTTCTTCGATGAATGGACCAATGTATTTCTCTTGAGTTTTGTAATTATTTTTTGACAAAATAGGGACTTCTAAGGTACTTAAGAAGGTGTCAGCCTGTGTGTGCTCTATACCTGCACGTATTGCACTTGTGTATAGGCAATTTTTATCAATTAGTTATTTATGAACAGACAAAAATTGTGCTAAATATTTATTGTTTCTTACCTAGAGGTAACTTCGCATTTATTTCAAACATTTTCTTAGTACTGCCAGTAAGTGCAGTAAAAGGTCCACTTTCAATTGACTGGAAAATACAACATCCATCACATTTCACTTTGAAATACGAACCCATCCCATGAATAGTTTCATCCACGATATCGCCCATGTGCAGTTTTTCCTGGCAATTTTTGCAGTACATTTGTTTGGACATATGCTTCAAATCAACGATACGCGCTCCTTCAATAGGGTACTTCGAGGTTATTTTGGCTGAGTTTTTTTCACTCTCGTTGGTAGATGCAACTTGTCGTCCCTTGTTGTTACTACCGTTCTCTGATCGCCGCGACATGTGTTCGTAAACCTTTTTGGACACATATTTTCCTTTCCAATGGTATCTTTCGGGAGGCATGACACTTGACTTGACTAATACCTAATAATAAACAACGATCAGCTGTATCCAGTATATATTCTTTTACCCCATGTATAAGTATACTTAACAACAGCCGGCGGTGTTGCCAAGTTTCGATTCTACGTCGACAATACAGGTAACTAATCAAGACGAAAAGATCCAGGGCAATGTCCTTAAGCGTGCACCTCAAGGCTCTACTCCAGACTGACTCACAATCTCTCGCTCGAGTAATGGTCGCTACCACTGCTGCTGCCACGAAACTCCTCTCGCAGTCACTCTCAACATAGCAGCTGCTGTGTGTCCCGGTAGTTGCGCTCGCGTTTTATTGTCCTTTCCTGCTGGCGCTGCTGTGTCTCTGCAGCTCAGCTCGTTGTTCGTTGGCGTCTTTTTCTCCTCCTCTCAGCGTAAATACAGCTCCCCAAAAACAAACAAATTCGGAGAAGCTTCGACTTTCTGCTTCTTGTGTATACGTTGCATCAGTGAGAGCATTTTAGGACGTGAAGGCCATTTTTGCATCGTTACAAATATACTAATTTCCAAGTTTTCTGAAAGATCAATTTAAAAAAAATTATTTTAATAAGTAAATTATTTATTATTTAATTTATAACCAAACCAAATAAACTAATTTACGTTAAATAAAAGTTTCTGTGAAAACTAAGTAAAAAACTGTAAGATAAAATAAAGTAATTCATTTTTCTATGTTGAGCCTGCTGATAGTAGAGTAAGTAAGGGCTGTGCTAGAAAGTAAGAAGTCAAATAGGGGGTTCAAATCTCTTAAGAAATTTTTCTTTTTTTTTTTTCTTTTTTTTTTCAGGAAGTACACCTACACAGTTTACCCGATCAGCT
>NW_019379652.1:326310-344240 GCF_000648655.2 Copidosoma floridanum
AAAAAAAAAAAAAAAAATTTATGGCATTTATTGTTTGCGTAAAAAATATCAGTACTTTGCACGAATTCAGTTGAGCATGGCAGTTTTGAATGCAGAAACAACGTATTTCCTTATATATTCTTCTTTTGACGATAGTTTGTTTGTTATCTGTATGAGGATTGATCAGGATTTTGTCGAAGTTATAAAAATTTGAAAGAACAAGAAAATTGAAGTATAAAGCACTTTAAATGTTATTGTTTATCTTACAAGTCTCTAATTTCCTTTACATTTCGGGATTTAGCTGTGTACAGAAAAATTTATCTTTTTCAAGGATTGGTTTACCTAAATTTACTAGAGCACAAGTAATCGCGACAATCTGCTCATAGTTGGAAACGAGACTTCGAGGCATCTTCTCTCCTACTACCTTAAACTCTCTTATTTGCTGGTTTACTCTTTCGACATGGACACGAGCTGCTACAATAGAACTGTTATGAAGAGCTTTTTCGCGATTAAATTGCTTCTTATCCTTAAGAAAGGGTGGTCTTATAAGCTCTATATTATACTCTTGTTTTTGAATAGGAATTTCATAAATAGGAATTTCAGTAAAATCAGCGATAATCCTTGTTTATTTGAAGTCTGAAAAACAGAGACACATATTTTGCAATATTCTTTCTTTTGTTGGCCACATAATAGCAAACTTCAGATCGCTGCTCGTTCTAATTCAATAGCATGGATGCAACTATTCTTTGCTACTTCTTCGATGAATGGACCAATGTATTTCTCTTGAGTTTTGTAATTATTTTTTGACAAAATAGATACTTCAAAAGTACTTACGAAGGTGTCAGCCTGTGCGTGCCCTATACCTGCATGTATTGCACCTGTGTATAGGCATTTTTTATCAATTAGTTATTTATAAACAGACAAATAATGTGCTAAATATTTATTGTTTCTTACCTAGAGGTAACTTCGCATTTATTTCAAACATTTTCTTAGTACTGCCAGGAAGTGCAGTCAAAGGTCCACTTTCAATTGACTGGACAACACAACATCCATCACATTTCACTTTGAAATACGAACCCATCCCATAAATAGTTTCGTCCACGATATCGCCCATGTGCAGTTTTTCCTGGCAATTTTTGCAGTACATTTGTTTGGACATATGCTTCAAATCAACGATACGCGCTCCTTCAACAGGGTACTTCGAGGTTATTTCGGCTGAGTTTTTTTCACTCTCATTGGTAGATGCAACTTGTCGTCCCTTGTTGTTACTACCGTTCTCTGATCGCCGCAACATGTGTTCGTAAACCTTTTTGGACACATATTTTCCTTTCCAATGGTATCTTTCGGGAGGCATGACACTTGACTNAATAATGAGGTGTAAAAATTCAAAAAAATTATTATGCTGAAAAGTACCGTGCGTTCTTTATGCCATAAAATAATCGGTGGCTATAAGAAGCCGTTGATTTACAGTTTCTCCCGTGTAATTCACGAAAACGGCTATTTTTTAAAGCTGTTAAGATTTTAAACCCCCAAAAAATTTATATTAAAAAAAATTTTTTTTCTC
Source organism: Copidosoma floridanum (assembly GCF_000648655.2). The sequence continues at coordinate 327,854 of NW_019379652.1, forward strand.
ATATCTCACAACTTTATTATACCAGAGCAACAAAGTCCTAGGCCTTAAAACCTAAATTTTTATTGCCACAAAAACAGAAATACATTTTATACTTATTTAAAAATCTGAAGTAGGATCTTTAAAGATTTCAGAGATTGCTGTGAGGGTATAATGAAAAGCTGATCTCTCACGTAATGGACTCTTAAGTTGTCGATTTTGACGCTGCTGTTCCAATCTCGATAAATTTTCTGCATCAGTTTCTTGACGCCTAAGTAAAATTGTATTTATTAGATACATTTGAAGTTTTCTTTTTAATCCACCCTCTTGCGACTTTTGGTATGCTTAAAATTTTTGTGACCCCTAAAGGATGTTTTCTGTCAACTTTGTTAAGTTCTAATATATTTGTTGGCAAGGTAGTTCGACGTCCGATGGCCCTAAAAAAGACCGGTGAGCTTCTTAAATTAACTCTTTCTTGACTGCAGTTAACAGCAATTGTGACTGCCTGGATACCTCTGGGTGATCTTCTCTGGTTTGCTGTTGAAGACCCAGACTGATCGGGAGAAAAATTACAAAATCCAAAGCATTGGGGCTAGTTGCAGTGCTCTTTCCCAACGTCTCCTGGCATAACGTTGAAGACGTTGGTGTCTAAAGCACCTTTTTTTTGCAGACTCAGTTGTTTTGATGATCTAAGGTGGAGAGATTAGCAGAGATTGGTTCATGATGCTTGCCCGTTGAAGACTCTCGTTGGCTCAAGTTTTTTTTTTCCTTTACAGCTGTTAGGTACGCCCAGCGCAGACCTTGGAGAGGATCGGTGATTCCTGGTTACATGCTTAGAGTCAAGGGGGTAATATAGGGTCGTCGGTCACCGGGGTTCACAGCCTTGCGACAAACAACTCTGCTCGTGACGTCTGGCAGTGAATTACTGACTTGGTTTAATAGTGGCCGGCTTTACGTAGTCTTTTAGTTGACGAATAGTGTTTCCGGGAATGGTAGTAAGAATGTATTTGTTGGCACGGTAGTTTAAACTTAGAGAGCCTTTAAAACAACCGATGAGATTGAAGGTTAAGTAATGAACGTAAATGAGGAAATCTCCTTTTATTTTTCACTTTTTGAGGGGCAAAAATCAGCCGAATTTGTTTATGAAGGCACATCGCAAAAATATTTTTTTTTATCTTTTAGGGACCTTTAAGAATAAGAATAAAATCGTGAACACGCGATTCAGGTCTCGGCACCGTATTTTTTTTTTTGCACGAAAGATAAAAAAAATCGATTTTCGCTAAAATTTGATGAATTCATTTCTACCGGACTAATTAATATTAAAATATTCGTACAAAAAATTAATAAAGCATCATTCTTACTATTTTTGAGGTCGCTTTTTCCAATGGTGCAATCCAAATTTTAGTAACGTTCCATTTTTCACCATATTTTTGCAAATTAATGTTAAAAAAAAAATTTTTCTTATTTTTCTTAATACTAGATTTCTTTAAACGTTAACATTATTTTACCTATAGTATAATACGTAAATATAATTCATAGAAATACTTTAGGTAGCTAAGAATGTAGCTAAAGAATTTTGCGTAGTTATTGGTGAATCATGCAAATTAGGGAGTCCAGGCAAATTAGTCTGGAATTGACTTTTATAAAAAAATATATTGGAAAATACTGTTTTTGTATTTAATTTTAGAAAAAACTTTATACATCTACGTTCAACTAGATTATAAATTATATGTCGCACACTGTCGCGNATTACAAAGTCCGAAACTTTGGAGCTAGTTGTAAAGATCTTTCCCAATGACTCCTGGTATTACGTCGAAGACGTTGGTGTCTAAAGCACCTTTTTTTACAGAGCTCAGTTGTTTTGGTAATGTAAGGAAGGGAGATTGATTCGAGATGCTTGCCCGTTAAAGACTAGTCTTTAATAGGTACTGTCGCGTTTGCTCAAGTTTATTTTTCATTCATAGCTGTTAGGCTCGCCCAGCGCAAACCTTGGAGAGGATCGGTGATTCCTGGTTAAATGCTTAGAGTCAAGAGAGTAATGTAGGGTTGTCGGTCGCCGGGGTTCTTAGCCTTGTAATGAACAACTTCGCTCGTGACGTCTGTCAGTGAATGACTGACATGGTTTAATAGTGGCCAGCTTTATATTGTCTATTAGTCGACGAATCGGTTCTGGAAATGGTAGTAAACATGTATTTATTGGCAAGGTAGTTCAAACTTAGGTGGCCCTTAAAAGAACCGATAAGATTGATAGTTTAGTGGGGAATGTAAATACTTATAGTGGCCTTAAAAGGGCCAGTGGTGAAACTTCCAGATATTCCTTATTATTTTTGATGATGAGAAGCCAGCTGCGGGTAGCTTGAATCTTACCCTTGAAGTCTCTGTGTACGGAGACCGTGATGGAGGGAGGTACACCATTGACCAAATAATATCTCGTCTTCGGGTCGTTCCTCGGATAACCAACCACTCATCGGTCGTCGGAAAAGTGGGCCTGAAGAATACCTTCTCTTTTGACGGAGTTGCCACGAATCACTGAGGAGCCTGTTATGGCTGCCCGAATTCAGGTTTGTTCTCCATGGTTTGCTGTTGTAATATAATCTGCTCTGGTAGCAGCACCAGGTTGGTTGGAAGAATGGCCATAAAACCCCAAAATGCTAGAGCAGATTGTGCTCTGTCTAGACGTCTCGTGGTATTTCACTGCAGACGTTAGCGTTCAGTACGTCTTTGTATGCGTGGCTTAGTGGCACTCGTCAATCATGGTGGACCAGGATGGATAGGAGTTCGACGTGAGTTGCTTGTCCATTACAATAAATGTCTCCTGGTAGAAACGTTACTACATAAACTGGCTAAAAACTCGTCAACATGTTATAATCCCATCAGTTACTCATATACGTTAACGAATTTCTAGTCAGCTAATGTAGTAATTTTCTACCAGGGTCCCTATTCGTGGAACATGTCCATATTCATAAAATATGAAAATTCATGTCTTTGTTATGCAACTTAATTGATTAAAAAGTTGTAGTAGTTATCTATTTTATGTATCATTATGAATTTCAAAAATAATTCCATAAATAGGAACAAAGTTACACATAACCTATCTTTTGAACTGTACGTATTATGGTATCAAACTTCAACGAGTAATTGATATAATTTTAGTGAACAAATAAACATTATAACTATTTCTGTTAAATACAATATTGTTATGCAAATGAAAAAACTTTGATTATCTTAGAACATTATACTAAATTTACGTTTTTAAAACAATTTCATAAACAGGGACGTAACATAAAACAACAGGTACAATATTTCATAATTATGTAAATTTTAGCCTTATAATTTTTTTATAAAACAAAGTAATTAAACAACTAAGAACTATATTTAAAAATTAGAACTTGTAACGATCAAAATGAAATAAAAAATTAACTTATGTGTGCAGGACTCCTGAAAAAATAATTTTACTTTCAAAATATTAAAAAAACTTTTCTATCTTAAAATTGTAGATACAAAAAATATACATGATTTTTTAAATTCAGTTTGTTGCGATAAATCTTCTGAAAGTTGTATATGTAGAAACTGCGATGTATGTAAAGATCACAAAATAAAAAATGATAATGATAATGTTATGTTAGATAGAAGTATAAGTTACTTTTCATGGGTTTCTGAGCAAATTAAAAGGCCTGGAGCAAACAATTAGATTTTGTAAAGTAAAAATAGTCACGAAAAAAGAAATTTTTTGTACGATTAAGCGATTAATTGAAATTTGTAATGATAGTTTACCTAAATTTACGATACATGTTTATACTTGTAGTTATCAACAACATGCATTAATTGATATAAAAAATGATTTGAAACAAAACGAGGTTTACTTTGTAGTATACTTTTCACAGAATTATAATTGCAAGTACAATGAAGAAATCCAAGCAGCACATTTTGGCGCTTCCAAAAACCAAGTGTCTTTGCAAACAGGAGGTTATTATTATAAAAATAATTTAAACGCTTTGACTTTTTAATCATTTTCTGTAATGTCTGACTGTTTGCGGCACGATGCAAAGGCAGCGTGGGCGTTATTAATGCCTGTTTTTGAAAAAATTTATTTGATAATGCCAAATTCAAAAACAATCCATTTTCAATCGGATGGTCCAACGACCCAATATAAAAATAAAGTTAATTATTATTTGTTTAAATACTTTTGTAATGAATTTAATGTACAAATAGCTTCTTGGAATTTTACAGCTGCTGGCCATGGTAAAAGCGCCGCCGACGCTATTGGCGGAACGATAAAACAGATGTGCGATAATTATGTTACTTTTGGGCAGAATATTTTGTGTGCTAAGGACATGGTTAGTTTTATTAATTCTTCTGGTTGTCAAATTGATGTTTTTATGGTTGAAGAAGAGAGTATAGTAAAAATAGACAAAATTATTCCTGATAATTTAAAACCCGTGAACGGAAATGCGGCAATTCATCAAATTTTATGGTCAAATTTAAAAAAAGAGTTGACGTTCCATTATTTGTCGTGTTCCTTGTGTGATTTTGAATCTGGCTGTGAACATCATTTAATTGTAGAAGCTGTGAGTAATAATTCTAGAAATATAAACCAAATTGCTCCAGGGTGTAGAAATACACCATTTCAATCGTGTACAGACTTTAATGTTGGAGAAAGGGTTGTGGTCATATATGATCAGTGGTATCCAGGAAGAATCGAAAAAATTGATAATTCCTCACTAAATGTAAAATTTCTGGGAAAAAAGAAAAAATCCCAAAAAGTCGCCAAAAAATCCCGACATCCAAACTGTTTTTCCCACACAGGTACTGTGCAAAATTCAAAAACCAACGAAAAAAAATAAAAAAAATATGTTTGAAATGAACAATCATGATTTAAAAAATGTTACTTCATTAGTTAAAATTTGTGCGACATATAATTTATAACCTAGTTAAACATAGATGTGTAAGGTTTTTTCTANCCTGTCGCTGTCAGCACACGCCAGACACTGAACAGGTCAGTGCATGCTACTTTTTTGTTTATACGAAATTTTACAAAACATTATACTGCATTAGCACAGATATTGTGTTTTTACTCAAAAAAATCCAAGCAAAAACATACTGAACTACAGGTTCGTTCTTGTTTAGTGCTATATCAAGCCGTACGTAAACAAAACAGTGGACCGTAGCAGCATGTCCCTTGAAGCATGAAATTTTTGTTTACTTTAAGTGCTGATAGCTATAGCGACTTTCCACTCAGTACTTAAAAATTTTGTATAAAGTGAGAATCGCGACAGTGTGCGACATATAATTTATAATCTAGTTGAACGTAGATGTATAAAGTTTTTTCTAAAATTAAATACAAAAACAGTATTTTCCAATATATTTTTTTATAAAAGTCAATTCCAGACTAATTTGCCTGGACTCCCTAATTTGCATGATTCACCAATAACTACGCAAAATTCTTTAGCTACATTCTTAGCTACCTAAAGTATTTCTATGAATTATATTTACGTATTATACTATAGGTAAAATAATGTTAACGTTTAAAGAAATCTAGTATTAAGAAAAATAAGAAAAATTTTTTTTTTAACATTAATTTGCAAAAATATGGTGAAAAATGGAACGTTACTAAAATTTGGATTGCACCATTGGAAAAAGCGACCTCAAAAATAGTAAGAATGATGCTTTATTAATTTTTTGTACGAATATTTTAATATTAATTAGTCCGGTAGAAATGAATTCATCAAATTTTAGCGAAAATCGATTTTTTTTATCTTTCGTGCAAAAAAAAACACTGTGCAGAGACCTGAATCGCGTGTTCACGATTTTATTCTTATTCTTGAAGGTCCCTAGAAGATAAAAAAAAAATTTTTGAGGTGTGCCTTCATAAACAGATTTGGCTGATTTTTGCCCCTCGAAAAGTGAAAAATAAAAGGAGATTTCCTCAAATACTTTTATTGGCCCTGAAAAAGGCCAGTGATGAAATTTCTAGCTATTCCTTATTATTATGCTTGATGGTGGAGAGCCAGCTGTGAGTAGCTTGACTCTTACCCTCGGAGTCTCTGTGTACCGAGACTGTACATGAGGGAGATACACTGCTGATCAAAATATATCTCTTCTTCAGGTCGTTGCTCGGATAACCACCGCTCATCGTTAGTCGGGAAAGTGGGCCTAGAGAATACCTTTTCTGTAGGTATGTCGTTGGAACGACCACTAAGAAGTTAGCAGTTGTGGCTGCCCGTACTCTTAAGGGCTGTCTTCCCTGGCTTTATATTTGTAGTAAATAATTCTCCGACGGCACCAGGCCAGATTGTGGTACGGCCACATAACTCTGAAGTGTCGGAGCAGGATGTGATCTGGCTAGACACGTCGCCTGGTATTCCGCCAGAGACGTTATCGGTTAGAATAAATTTTTCATTAGGGGCACTCATCATTCCTGAAGGATCCAGGTGAAAGTGAAGACCTAGATCACTTCCCCTTCGGAGAAAAGCTTCATCGGTAACCTGGATACTAAGCTGCACGACTCCAGCTACATTCTCAATGCAGCTCGATGAACTGCCAGTCAACGATTGCAGAAAAAACTGCGACGCTCCGGCATATTACAACCACACTTGTTTCATTCTGTTGCAGGTAGCTTCGATTTTATGTCAACGCCACCTAGCGGATCCTACTGAACTAAAGTGAAGGTTTCAAAATCAGGTATTCCCGTTAACGTGCTCCAATCACGATTACTCGTTATATAATCTACGAAACAACAGGTATGTTTACCAACAGGTCCAGCGTTAGTTTTTATAATTTCTGCTTCCAAATTTCTACGTTTTCTTGCTTCATGTCTTCGTTCAACATGTTGTTTTCTTTTGATTTTTTTCTTACACTTTTTATCTTTATTAAGTGCTAGTAATCCTACTGAAGAAATGGTCGTTTTAATCTCCTTTTTCCAACTTTGTCTGAAACATATGCATATTAATTTTATCATACTCATATAAAAAGCAAAGTCTCAAGAACTGTTGTAATCGCTAACTATGAAATCTACTTAACTCATTTTGCTAAAATTTTTCATACTGATTCTTGACATTTTCTAGATGGTTTTAGTTTAATTATTTTCTTAAAAAAAATTAATAACAATAGTGATATTAAAGCTCAAAGTTTTGCAAAAATGCGCTATCTTTTCACTTTAGTTTAGTAGTATCTGCTAGGTGGCGTAACAGTAAAATTGAAGCTACGAGCAATATAATTAAATAATTCTGGTTATAATATTTCCGAGAAAATTGCCTAATACCACAGTTGTTCACTAGATTGCACTAACGATAGGGTTGTAAATCATGCAGCTGGGTATCCTGGCTACCAACAACACTCTTCTCCAATGTACAAGCTACTTCCGTCAAATACCATCTTGATTCATCAAGACTAACAAGTGCAACAAATGAAAGGCGTCCTAAACGCTGATATCTCCGGCGTAATGCCAGAAGATGTCTATAGCCAGAGAACAATCTACACTAAATATTTAGGATTTCGTGCCCGTTCTTCCGACCGACCTGGGGCTACTAGAGCAGATTTTGATACGACATCAAGCCAGGGAAAACAACCCTGAAGAGTTTGGTCAGCCACAATGGCCTCTTCCTTAGCGGTTTGTTCTAACGGCATACCCACAGAGAAGGTATTGTCCAGGCTCTATTCCCTGACCAACGGCAAACATTTGGTTATCTTTGGTTATCCAAAAATGAGATATTCTTTGGCTAGCGGCGTAACTTCTTTCAGCATGATCTCCGTACTTAGAAACTCCAGGAGTAAGAGTCAAGCTACCTGCAGCTGGCTCTCCATGATCGAGAATAATAATGAGGAATAACTGACAATATCACCACTGGCCCTTTTCAGGGCCATCATTAATATTTACTTTCCCTAATTGATCATAAATCTCATTGATTTTTTTTGGGCTATCTAACGTCAAATTTACTTGCTAACGAATACATTTTTACAACCATTTCCGGCCACTATTGAACTAAGTCAGTCATTCACTGGCAGATGTCACGAGCGGAGTGTTTCGCTGTGAGGCTAGATACTCCGACTTCAAACAACCCTTAATTACCCTCTCCAATATAAGCAGTTAGTTGGGAATCACCGATGCTGTCTGAGGTCTGCGCTGGACGAAACGAACTGCTATGAAAGAAAAATAAACTTTATTAAAGGGGCAGTCTCCAACGGGCAAGCATTACAAACCAATCTCCCCATCTTGGATCACCTTTTGGTGACTGAACTCTGCGAAAAAGAAAGTGCTTAACAAATATATTACAAATCAACAAAGTTGACAAAACCAATCTTTAGGGCTCACATTAGTTTTAACTATGCCTATAGTCGCAAGAGGGCAAAGTGAAAGTGTAACACTGCTTCTTGACCTGCAACGAAAAGAGGCACCGAAGCAGCATTGCCAAATTTCGATCACGTTCATCACCTTTATCTCTCTTACCTCTTGGGTTTCTGCTCCTGAAAAAAATGAATTGGCGCGGGAGTTCTCCCGTTCTACGGGGATAACTAATAATTAATTCACAAACAAATACCTTTCACTATTTCTTCTATTTAAAACACTTAACACTAATACACAGTATCTCTCTTTACAGTACATGACACAACGCTTCACCTCGTCCTCTGCACTGCGCTGCAGCGGCTCCGCCTTGCACTACGCGAGCCACGAGTACATGTCCACCACGCCTGGCTCGTCCTGGACCAGGAGGGGCTCCTGCTCGCTATAGATCCACACTACTATGCACACACTCACACTCCGTCCTTAATCTCACACACTACTATACTCTCTCTCTCTCTCACTCTGCTATCTACCCTTAAAGTAGATTCACAGTAGTAATAGAGTAGAAAAGTCTGTAAATGTACCCAACATGTGCTCGATGATGGTTAACTAAAGCAAGATGGCACGCGGCATATTTCGCCAGGACTATAGCCAACTGACTGTCGCAAGTGCGTCGAGATGCGGTAACAGACGAAGTTGAAAAACGTAACGTCTCCTGGACTGTCCATGTTAGGTTGGCCATGAAAGTTATTATTTTTGGAGAACTGTTCGTATACTTTGGCACGAATGTAAGCCAGAGCAGAGGTTTGTATGAAAAATTATGCATCAATAATTTGTTTGTATCACTGGTACCTTCAGTTTACGCAAGCTATACCGAGTTATATACAGCTAGTCCCGTAAAGCCCTTTTATGTCCCGTGTCTAGCGCGCCTTGTCCGGGCTGTGTCCCGCTTGTCTAGTTGTGCCTTGCGCGCATGGCTCTCACAGATCGCAACAGCCTACATTGCCCCGTTTGTGCCCGTTTGTGTAGCTCGTTCAGCTTACCCAGGCTGCCCAGCTTGCGGGACCTCGCAGATGCTTGCATATAGCTCGGGGGAGCTCGCAGATGCTCGCATAGCTCGCGTGCGCTGGCGTACGCTCGCCAACGCTCGTATAACGCTAGTGTCCGCTCACGTGCGCTGGCGTCCGTTCGCGGGAGCTAGCACAGCTCGCGTGCACTAGCGTACGCTCGCTCATGCTCGTGTAACGCTGGCGTTCGCTTGCACTTTTTTGGTATTTTACTAAAACTGTTATTGGACAGAAATGCGACCACAGTGAAAAACAATGTCTTGTTAAACAAAACAATATTCAACAACAAAATATTTTGTTTATTAGTTTTATCAGGTGTACTTCAAGGTATAATGATTTTAAAGAAATTATCCAAAATAGAGAGTGATTCTGAGAAACCTAACCCTGTATCTCTCAGTCTCATTTTCGTATTGGGATCATAACTCAGGAGCCTATATATTGCAATCTCTCGGAGTTTCAAACGTTTAAGTAAGTACCAAAATGTATAAGGGTAGGCGGAGTTATTGTGGTGCTCACGTCAGATAGCCTACTTTCGCAGCTTTTAAAATTCGCCACCTTATGTTAATTTACATTGGTAATTGGCGCTTCATCTAAGTTTTAATCCCAATACTCGGGAGGCATGAGTTTCTCTCGAGCCTGTGTCTTTTGTCTCCGCTGACGCGCCAGGTAGCCCCACCGGGGCCTTATTCACCAATTTTGTCAGCCTTCTTACTTTATGTAGAAGATGCTTTCTCACACATGTAATATTTTCAAATCAGAAAGTTTCGACCTTTCAGAAGACTCCTTAAGTCTTATGTCGGTGCTCTGATTGGTTGGAACTTTCTCACAAATTATCTTCTTCGTAAGTCCGCGGACACATGGAGAGCGTAACGCGTAACGCGTACCGCGTAACCATTTGAGCCCATGAGAGTGAGAGAGAGGTTCGCGTACCTCTTACGCGGTACGGGGTACGCGTTATGCTCTCCATGTGACCGCGGCCTAAGTAACAAGGCTGACATAGTTAGTGAATTAAGCCCCAAGGGTGGTACCTATTCCGTAATGTTTTTTCAACGTGTGTGCTTATGTTATAGTATAGGCTGATGTACATCAAAGTAGTGACGGAATACTACTTCAAGTAAGTATACATATTTCGCAACCAAACATTGTACTTACAAACTGCGTAAGAGTTGAGTGAAATGGACAAACACGAAAGCAGCATCACCCCTGTGTCATAGCATCGGATTGCCAGTATCTACAAAGCACCAGCTTAAGTATTTGATTTAACGATGGACTTGGAAAGCAGTTTCATCCTATTTACGACGAAAGCAGAAAGCATAAGCAACATCGGCTTGTATGTATGTTGTGACGTGGTAGATGAAGCTATCACGTCACTATGTACCTATATTTTTGGGCTAGTAATTGGCGGTTACCGAGTCCTATGATACTGTATATATTTTGTATATATATCGTTTCACAACACATTCTTAATGTGTGTTCTCGGTGCCGCGGACTACGAGCCAAGAGGAGAGAGGAGGACGAGAGGCAACGAGAGAAGTTGACGGTGTGTGAGGTATGGTTGAGAGAGTGTATGTGTAAGAAAGAGAGGGGAGATGGAGGAGTTCGTGACGCGTTGGGAGGAAACCGAGGGCCAGGTTGTCGCATCAGGAGTTTTAGTTTTGGAAACCTCTAACGATTTACCGAATTTTAGGAACGTTGGAGGTTCCGAGATGCGACGGAAGGGGCCCACTCGTCTATGTAGACTTACTGAATAGTATAGCATAGCCAGTACCGCGAGAGGCATCAGAGAGGGAGCGGAGTTAAGGAGGATTGCAGGAATCACGAGAGATAGAAAACCAGAATAGTGACGATCATCCGCAAGACCAGAACGGGAGATATTTCAGAGCAGAGTAGGCTGAATAAAAGAATTGGTGAGAGATAGGGAAGTGATAGGGCAGAAGAAGGGATTGAAGAGAGCTGGGTCAAGGTCGAGCGTAACGAGAGAGCAGCTGAGGCTAGAAAAAAAGGAATTTGCGAGAGACCATCGTGCAAGAGCAACGTAGATCGCCCGAGGCCGAGAGCATTGCCGAGCCGTCACGACAAGTCAGACGAGTTCCAGGTAGTCTTACCCTGCAAGGATAACCAGGAGGTAAGTGTGCTGTAAACAGTACACCAGGTAGTATACGGGATAGTGTTGGGACGATCCGAGCTGGCGCGGGTGAGTGTGTGTAGACGTGATAAGGGGGTGTAGTCGTGGGTAGAGGTGTTATCAGAGTTCAGGGCACTCGAGAAAGGTCGAGAGACACGAGGTGTGAGTGGGGTTGTGTGCGAGCGTGTGTGTGTGAGTGAGAGATTCAGGTACGGGTCACCGCCAACCGAATAAAGGTCAAGGCCGGCGGAGGACGACCAGGAGGCGCTCACTTCAGGACATCTACCTCGTGGACAGTGGAACAATATATATTTACACATATATATATATATATATATATATATATAAATACATACCTACACAGAGAGAAAGCGAGTGAGGTGGGACTTGTAAAGAGTAGAGAAGGGAGAATAAATAGCACGCACGCTGTGAAAGTGATACCAGGGAGTTATTTTTTTTTGTAGTTGGTGCCCCGAAGTCCCCTTCTAGTTTTCTCTTCAGGAGTGTTCGGCGTTCCCGGACAGACCTCCCGGAGGAGAGGAATCTAGAGGAGAGGGACGAGGAGGAGTAAGTAAGCGAGTTTTTGTGAGGGAATTCGGGACGGCTGTTTTCCCGGCCGAAAAATTCTTGCCACAAATGTGTGACGTGATAGCTTCAGCTACCACGTCACAGTGTGTGCGGGCGCGCGGGCGCGTGCGCGCGCGCGCGTGTGTGTAGAAATATAAAGCACAAGGAGCACAAGCAGAACCGCAGAAGAAGCGCTCTCAAAATTAAGTGGCTGCATGCCCACAAGGGTTATGTTCCCATAGATATAGGAAAGCGCGGTGGCTAAGTCGGCTAGGTCGTGGACGGCACGCGGGAGACCGTGGTACGGTTCCCGGCCAGTGCGACTTCCGTTGTCCCTTTCCCAAGTTCTAAGTGCCCATAGTAGTGCCCTTATTAAAAGGAGCTGGACGTACAGCATAATAATATGAATTAAAAAGATATAGATATACAAGCCAATGTTGTTTATGCATGCTTTCTGCTTTCATCGTTAATAGGGCCCTCATTAGCAGGCATGTCTGTGCGCATTTCACTTTTATGGCTGGCCGACTGGGTATAGACTTAACTATCTTACCCAATTGAAAGTGTTGAAGAGACCTTTGCCTGAGACCTTGTGATCCTGGCCGACCCTACGTATCAACGTACAACTTACTGTCTTGTTTTGTTGTCAACTTTCTTTCATCACCGACAGGTCGTGAATTAATGAAGCAATCGGTATTTCGCTCTTGGTCCAAGGCCCCCTATACGCTAGGTAACTACCGCCGACAGTGACATTAGTCGTCAAAATGACTCGCAACGTCCTATAATCACGTAACAACTCAATAACAAAATTGCTATTTTATAATAAAAAACTATTTTCAATGGTTATAACATACCTATTCTCTTACCTCTCTATTGACAAATACATCCGTGAGATGGCACTGGCGTTTCACACCATAGGTAGTTACCTAATACCTAGCTGGCTGTGTACTTCAATTACCTTGTAAAGCCAATAAATCCATATATATATACAGCTACCTAACGCGTATGTTATAGAAAACGCCTCTGACGGAGGAAGAAGCCTCAAGAAACTGCCACAGTTGGAAGCGCTGCGGTGCTGTTATCTCTGCTGACACACCAAGTAGTGCTTCCACTGATGCGGTTGAAAAACGCGGACATCAGTTTGCCGTACCTATACCTAAAATTTTGCCTAACAGAGACCACATTAATGGACGTCGAGCAAAAAGAACGGCTGGTGCAGGAAATATCTGAACGACCGGCGTTGTGGAGAAAAAGTGATCCCTATTATCATAACTCCAAGGTCAAGGCAAAAGAGTGGGACAACGTCGCTAAGATTTTGAGAGTCGATGGTCAGTTGTTTAAACGGTCATATTTGATTTTAAAATTCATACGTAACCTTAAATGTCGCTCGCAGTATCTTTGCAAGCACTTTTTGACGGGAGTCAACGAAACTGGTGATTTGTTTTCTTGTTTACGCACAGTTAACGATAACAGTTTCTTCTTGCCTTTTTCTTTCACAGTAAAAACTGTCAAAAACAAGTGGCGGTGCCTTGTACATAGGTTCAACGTAGAGCTAAATTTCGAAAAAGCTGAGAAATCAGGAAATGGTCTTGCAGATGTATATGAATCGTCTTGGCCACTTTTCGAGTCACTGAAGTTCTTATCCGATTCTGTTACACCTCGACAGACCACGGGTAATTTGGACACTACTTTAAAGGCAGAAAACGTCAAACAACCTGCTGTTGAGTGCAGCAGATCCACCACCATTTTGAATAATTCTTCAAATCTGAGCCCCATGGCTGGCACAATCCCATCCATTGGTGGAAGCACAGTTTCCTCAAACCAGACAGTTTACATGGAAGAAAATGACAATATTATGTATTTCAAAACGTTGTTGCCATCAATAAAGAAAATGGAGCGCCATGACTTGCTCACTCTCTAAATCTGAATAAGTGAAATTCCACTTAAAATAAGTGAATAGTCACTTATTGTCGTAGTCATAAGTGAACAACGTAGAATAAGTGAATAGTCACTCTATCAATAAGTGAAAATCTTCACTTTTTGTATAAGTGAATAGTCACTTCAAAAATAAGTGAAATGCAAACCTTTTTCCTCGTTTTTAAAGTCACTTTTTTTAAATAAGTGACAATACACGTATTTGATAAGTGAATATCAACTCAATCATTAAATTTAAGATCTGACGCTTATAATAAGTGGATTGTATTCTTTTATTAAAAAAAGGAACACAATAGCCTCTCATTTTTTTTTGTTTTTGTATTTTAAAGACAATATGGACATGCGAGTGTAGGTTAAATTTATTATTTGAAAGTGATTGTAGTATATTATTTCTGATTCACCATGGTGATTCATACAGTTTATTATTGCTAATTTCTGTTAGGTAATTTATCACAAGTCTGTTGTTGAAATATCCAAAAGACAATAGAGTAAATTGATTTTTTTTTATTATTTAAGCAAAATACACAGTGCTTACAGCCAAAGTACTATCTATATATGAAAATTGCACACAGAATCTCGTTTATAATGCATATTATATGTTATAAAATTATAATAATATAACTAAAATTCGTTAATAACATGAAAAAAGTATTGTTAATTTATATAATTACGGTTTAACGTTTCTGAAGTTAACTTGCAGCGATACGACAATGCCACTGGGAGTTTTTTGTGTCGTATTGTAAATTTCTGATTCAATGAAACTGTAGAAATTTGTTAGTGAAACTGGATATTCTACGTTCAAAACGTGATATAGTTTAAATAATANAGTATCAACCCCCCCCTCCACAACAACAATATCCATTTACTTCTACGCAACATCAGGTTCTACAAAATTCTTCAACTGCTCCTCCCAGCTATTCAGTTGGACAGGGTACTTCCAACCACAATCAAAGCACCAACTATTATATACCACCTTCATCAACTGCAAATGACACTACTCAGACTTCTTCGATTCCAAGTACTTCGTCTGCCGGCCAACTGCCCGGACAAACTGATTCTAATTCTAATAATAGTTTCCCACCTACCAAAAACCAATGCACTCCTATTCAACAGTTTCCATTGACTGGAAATGAAAATTATGCTAGTTCAACTCTACAATCTGTGGGACAAAATGTAGCTGATGCTTATCAGAACCAATCTACAGTACATCAAGTGAAAGTTTCCGACACTAATCTTTAATTTTCTACTTATATAATTAATAATCAGCATCACCAGTAAGCGGTAAAAAAAAAAAATATGTATATATATAGCCGCACTGACTTTATAATAAATACAAGTGAACTTATCTGCATGCTTATTCTTACATGTTCTGTTTCTTTGTGAATTATTTGTTATCAACAATTAAAATTCTTATCAAATATAATAAATTTACTTATGACGAAAATACTGTTTTGCACATGTAAACATTTTCTTCTATTTATCCATGCACGCCGAAAATGAATATTATTTTTCATGCTATCGTTGAACCACGGAAATATATACCTTACATTAACTACATGAAAATACAATCAGCTGAGGATTTTTTAAAGCAGCTAGAAACAGTAGGTTTTAATTTATTTTTACTAGAACTTGTGTGAAGAAAATTACTGTGTAAAACATATTGAATAATTTATTGCAAATATTAAATACCTTCTAAGATATCCAATGCATCCTCACAGGAGACCATTTTACTCAGTGTTTGTTTCAGTTCGGAGACATTCAGTCTTGAAAATGACTCCATGCTCGGGCCCTATTAAATAATTTATTGCAAATATTAAATACCTTCTAAGATATCCAATGCATCCACACAGGAGACCATTTTACTCAATGTTTGTTTCAGTTCGGAGACATTCAGTCCTGAAAATGACTCCATGCTTGGGCCCTATTAAATAAAGATTTTTTATCATAAGTTCATATACTTTTTTATCAATTATAAATTTCGTTGTATCTTTCACAACTAAATATTCAAATACAGTTTTTATTAGATACTAGGAGGCTCCGTCAATTACATTTACATTACGAATAAGTAGGCTTCACCGTGTGACCCATTAATCTTTAAAAAAAGAAATATGACATATACCGTAAGCATGCTAATTTATAACACGAATCTGTAACGAACATCACGTACATGCGATATGTTACCTGAGGTGTAAAAAAATCAGACGTAAATTCTCAAAGTTTCCGAGTAGAAAAAATTTGAGGATTAGACTCCAGGTGTATGCACTTCCATCCGTACCGTAAGTATTCAGTACAGTGGAAACCGAAATACGAATGTGAACCTACATATCCGAAAAAAAACCGGTCAAGTTGCTAATCCAGCTTTACAGAAAACATATGTTATTGGCAGTGTATGGGTACACCCAACCTTGCATGTGCACATACATAATTCCCTACATAGGT
>NW_019379652.1:345241-367746 GCF_000648655.2 Copidosoma floridanum
TCAAGCTTGAATCAGATGGCGCCAGGGCACGTCGCGGCTGTCATGGCCGTCGCACTTACACACCGTCAAATTTACAGTTGTGTATTGTGTCCGTGAGCCTATCTGTGTGATGAGCAAAGCAGAAGACATAACCTTTGTAAATGATTGCTGTTGTTTGCAGACAATTTTTGTTTGCATTTACGTTTAAAGATAGTAGGAAAAATGAAGTGCAGTGTAATATCCTGCGATAAGAAAGTGAAATTTAAATTTCCTTCTGATAGTGTGATAAAAAAAAAGTGGCTCGAAGCAATTGGGAGACCAACATTTTTGCCGCTCCCAAGTCATGGCTTATGCCTCGACCACTTTGCCTCCACGAGTTCTGCTTTTCTTCCACTGACTCTTGCTCCTTTCCCTTTTAAAAGCTTTTTCAATTCTGAAACTTTTAAGCTCCCATAATATTCTTTCTTGTCTTCCTTATTCATTTCAAAATTTCAAATATTGCGCTTTACCACTACACTTTCATTTCCTATATACATACAATACTGAAAAGTAATGTTGTGTGAGTGAGACGGCCATGACAGCCGTGACGTGACCTGGCGCCATCTGATTCAAGCTTGACTGTAAAAGAGCCTCATACGTATACGCCGAGTAAATTTTATGCTGTCTGCTGCCATAAGACAGATATACATGTACACCACTACAATTTTCAGTATTTGTGTGCCTGTGGATGACATTTGTATAGGTATTGGCATGCTATGTAACAGCAGCAAATCTGCTGCTGCTGTTTAGATGGAAGCCAAAAACAACAAAAAAAAAAAAAAACATTTATTATTTCATCAATTTACATGAGCATGGGTTCTAAACCATTTCACCCTCTATGGCCAAGTAATCAATAAAAAAACTGAACTTGGCAACAGCACTGATCCTCGGCAGTTAAGTATCACATTGTTCGTTGGCTTCCACAGGCATATATTTCAGTGTACGACAGAATGTTAGCAAAAAGTACAATAAAAACTTATAGACTGATGACAAAGGTGCAAAGGAACTTTTTCAAGATGAAGAAGAAACACGTATGAAATACAACTTTCTTTCAACACGAACTGCACGATACGAAAAGTATTGCAGAATGCTGCGGCCCCAAGATGGATGTCGCAATAAAAAGGACAACCTTGCGCAGACGCAGCCACGGACCCCTTCCACTACTTCCACATATTTAAAAGTGATATTTCACTTATTTGAATAAGCCATACATGTTCCACTTATCTATAAGAGAAATTTTACTTACTGTTGAGATATCATAAATTTCACATAAATATAAGTGAATTTTAACTTATTTATAAGTCAAATCTACTTTTTTATGAGTGAAAACAAATTGACTTATTTAATAAGTGACTTTTTCACTTATTCAGATTTAGAGAGCAGGTTTAGAAACTGCGTGACTAAATTAGTTTTCTACTTTGCATATCCAAACAAAAAGTGGAAATCCGAGGATCCAGCAGTTGATAATATTATCTCACCAATGAAAAAAAAACAGGAGCACCAAGATTTGACGGAGACGAAGCGCAGGAGGAGTAAGGAGGACCAAGGTACGTATTGTAATTTTCATTTCATCGTGCTACAAGTAATGACAATGACAAAACGCTGTGCTTACAATCAATATCAATTTTTTTTGTAGAAGTTGAAATTATTTGTATCGACGAAAAGTATTCCAAGCCTGTGAAAATTAAACAAGAAATCCAAGTAAAAAAGGAACCTATTGATTGGATCAACAGTACGGCAGACTACGGAGGGGGCAAACCAGGTGCCATTTTAATTATTTTTTTAATTGCGTGATATGTATATTTTTAAAGTAAATGGTTCACACAATTTACTTTTTTTTTTCATGAAATTACAGGTGCTCATGGAGTCCACGGGCCTGCAGGTGCTCCAGTCAATGCATTCCCTTCATGTTGCTCTTGCAACGCAGCGTATCCCTCAGCTTCCACCTACTACCAACACCCATTTCCGTTGCACTACAACCAAAATCCGTACAGTCACCCATTTCCGTACCAGTATCAACCCCCCCCTCCACAACAACAATATCCATTTACTTCTACGCAACATCAGGTTCTACAAAATTCTTCAACTGCTCCTCCCAGCTATTCAGTTGGACAGGGTACTTCCAACCACAATCAAAGCACCAACTATTATATACCACCTTCATCAACTGCAAATGACACTACTCAGACTTCTTCGATTCCAAGTACTTCGTCTGCCGGCCAACTGCCCGGACAAACTGATTCTAATTCTAATAATAGTTTCCCACCTACCAAAAACCAATGCACTCCTATTCAACAGTTTCCATTGACTGGAAATGAAAATTATGCTAGTTCAACTCTACAATCTGTGGGACAAAATGTAGCTGATGCTTATCAGAACCAATCTACAGTACATCAAGTGAAAGTTTCCGACACTAATCTTTAATTTTCTACTTATATAATTAATAATCAGCATCACCAGTAAGCGGTAAAAAAAAAAAATATGTATATATATAGCCGCACTGACTTTATAATAAATACAAGTGAACTTATCTGCATGCTTATTCTTACATGTTCTGTTTCTTTGTGAATTATTTGTTATCAACAATTAAAATTCTTATCAAATATAATAAATTTACTTATGACGAAAATACTGTTTTGCACATGTAAACATTTTCTTCTATTTATCCATGCACGCCGAAAATGAATATTATTTTTCATGCTATCGTTGAACCACGGAAATATATACCTTACATTAACTACATGAAAATACAATCAGCTGAGGATTTTTTAAAGCAGCTAGAAACAGTAGGTTAATCATGTAAATGTATAATTTTTTTTTTTTTTTAATGGAAACAAAGAGTTACATTACGCCTTCCAACGTGCAATACCGGGCCACCTGGACGATCAACCCCGAAAATACGGTGTCGGGCTTTTCGGCCCTCCGACAAGTTTGGCGGTGACTTCCGACAGCAAGACAGCAAGACAGAGACAGCAAGCAAGCATCTGACATCGCTGCAGACGACGTACAATATACATATGAGGCTCTTTTACACGAATCAGATGGCACCAGGGCACGTCGCGGCTGTCATGGCCGTCGCACTTACACACCGTCAAATTTACAGTTGTGTGTTGTGTCCGTGAGCCTATCTGTGTGATGAGCAAAGCAGAAGACATAACCTTTGTAAATGATTGCTGTTGTTTGCAGACAATTTTTGTTTGCATTTACGTTTAAAGATAGTAGGAAAAATGAAGTGCAGTGTAATATCCTGCGATAAGAAAGTGAAATTTAAATTTCCTTCTGATAGTGTGATAAAAAAAAAGTGGCTCAAAGCAATTGGGAGACCAACATTTTTGCCACTCCCAAGTCATGGCTTACCTGTCCACGAGTTCTGCTTTTCTTTCACTGACTCTTGCTCCTTTCCCTTTTAAAAGCTTTTTCAATTCTGAAACTTTTAAGCTCCCATAATATTCTTTCTTGTCTTCCTTATTCATTTCAAAATTTCAAATATTGCGCTTTACCACTACACTTTCATTTCCTATATACATACAATACTGAAAAGTAATGTTGTGTGAGTGAGACGGCCATGACAGCCGTGACGTGACCTGGCGCCATCTGATTCAAGCTTGACTGTAAAAGAGCCTCATACGTATACGCCGAGTAAATTTTATGCTGTCTGCTGCCATAAGACAGATATACATGTACACCACTACAATTTTCAGTATTTGTGTGCCTGTGGATGACATTTGTATAGGTATTGGCATGCTATGTAACAGCAGCAAATCTGCTGCTGCTGTTTAGATGGAAGCCAAAAACAACAAAAAAAAAAAAAAACATTTATTATTTCATCAATTTACATGAGCATGGGTTCTAAACCATTTCACCCTCTATGGCCAAGTAATCAATAAAAAAAAAATTTTTTTTAAGATAAATAAATTATTGGAAATTTATAAAAATATCGTGTCAAGTTCTCTCGTACTATTTTTCCTGGCACAGATTCCACATTGCTTTCATCGTTATTCATTGACACCAATCCTTCACTATCTTCCGAATTATTAATCCTACTATTCTGATTGACTTTTTCAACATCAATTATCATGTTATGTAACACACAAGTACTTTTCACAATCCAATCGACAACTGTTGGTGTTTTCTCTATTTTAGTGTAATATATGCGCCAAAGTTGTGACGTTCGAGCAAAGCCATTTTCGGCTACAACTCGAGCTCTTGATAATCTTGCGTTGAAATTTGTTTTTTCTGATGACACATTTTTGTCCGGATATGGTTTCATAACGTATTCCAGTAATGGGTACGCGCCATCGCGAACAAAAAAATAAGGTACTGACATGTTAGAACCTGGTAGTTTACTTGAACGAGGAATTTTCAAAATATTCGATGTTAGGGCTTTGTAAAAATTTGAGCTTCTGAAAGTACCACCATCACTCTGGTGCCCGTAATTGCCCACATCAATAAATAAATACTTGTAATCTGCATCGAACACTGCCTGGAGTACAATGGAAAAAATTTTTTTATAATTGTAGTATAATAATCCAGAATGGGCTGGCCTTTTTATCCTTACATGACGTCCATCTATTGCGCCTAAGCAATTAGGCATATCCCACTTATCGTAGAACCTTTTGGCAATTCGTACAAAATCCTGTTCTGTCGGTACTGGCATGTGTAAGGGTTGCAGCTTTGACCATATCACCTTCATGCACTCAATGACTATCGATGACACTGTAGAAATACCCGTTCTAAATGTAAACGACAACTCGCTATACGTAGATCCTGTTGCTAACATTCTACAAAAATCAAATTAATTACAAACAAATAATCGAATGTTGTAATGCTCATTCGTAAATATTCTCTGAATTTATCTGGATACTTTCTTAAAAGTGGGAAGAGATGGACATATTCACTAAAACACTTTCTGCCCTGGTTAATTTCGTGAATTTGAAATCAACGGATACTACGTATCACTTCTGGAAGTGAATCATTGACATACGTAAACATGTTTTTAACATGAGTCTTGCTCAACGCAGCCACGTTAGCCTCTATACTGTGTATAACTCGTTCTTCGAAAAAACTAAAAAAAATATATATTTAATTAATAACTAAATGACTTACATATTTTGCTCAGTATGACACAACCATGATGTAATTATACAGATGATGCACATTGCTTTACATACCTCTAAATTAAGAGACCTTGGACCAAGTGATAGTTATTGCTGCTTTGTATTTGGCTTTGTGGTTGGTCTCCGTCACTTGGCTGCAGTCACATGGAGCGCAATATATCGTGTAAGATATAATTGTCCCTATTACAGTACAAAGATGTAAGATATAAAAGCTATTTCTTTGTACTGAAAAAAAGTAATTATAAGTGGCGATGTTTTTGGCGATTTTTTTTAAACACAGTGGCAGAATTGACAAATTTTAAACCTTCAGATGGCGAGAGAGGCTCAAGGTGACTTTAGATAAAGTCTGAAAGTTTGCAGACTGGCATTGAAGCTCATAAGAGTGAGAGAGAGGGTATATGTGGTCACGTGATGAATCTCTCTCTCACTCTTATGAGCTTCAGTTATCTTATTCAGTAGCGTTCATGTTAAGTATACCCGGCTCGCCCGTCAAGAACGCCAAGAGCAGTGTTGCCAGATGGGCGTAAGGGTGAGTTTAGATGGAGTCCGGGAGACTGGTTGGAAGCTCATAAGAGTGAGAGGGAGGGTATATGTGGTCACGTGATGAACCTCTCTCTCATTCTTATGAGCTTCCAGCCAGTCTCGCGGACTCCATCTAAACTCACCCTTACGCCCATCTGGCAACACTGCTCTTGGCGTTTTTGCAATCTATTACATTGATGGATGTGCACTGCGCATGGTTCAAAATTTTTCGAAGTCTTTTCCCTACATCTCTGCAGTGGTGCTCCTAACTATGTTTTATACATTATGGTACTTACTTAAACGTTTGAAACTCCGAGAGATTGCAATATATAGGCTTCTGAGTTATGATCCCAATACGAAAATGAGATTGAGAGATACAGGGTTAGGTTTCTCAGAATCACTCTCTATTTTGGATAATATCTTTAAAATCATTATACCTTGAAGTACACCTGATAAAACTAATAAACAAAACATTTTGTTGTTGAATATTGTTTTGTTTAACAAGACATTGTTTTTCACTGCGGTCGCATTTCTGTCCCATAACAGTTTTAGTAAAATAACAAAAAAGTGCAAGCGAACGCCAGCGTTATACGAGCAGAGGCGATCGTTCGCTAGCGCACGCAAGCTGTGCTAGCTCCCGCGAGGGGACGCCCGGATTGAGCGCGCGCTCGCTGCACCCACGTGCGGCGCGGACGGCTGTAGCGCGGCCCCTTTTGTATGTGTTCCGAGATAAGAGTGTTATTAATAAATAAGAGTGAAGTTATATTTGACGTTTACGCCTTCTTCTTCGTCCCTTAGAAAAAGACGAATTTCCTCCCCCATTCCCCTCCCCCCTTTGTTGCTGCGTGAAAGCCCCCCCTTTTGATTAGAATTCCAGGGACAAGAGGACGAGTGAGGAGAGCAGAGAAAGAGAGAGAGAAGAGCAAGAAAGTGAAGTAAGAGAACTCGTAGTAACCAGCTTCCCTGCACCATTGACCCGGACCCCTTTCCCCCTTTGTATTTTACAGGTCCCGGGAGCTGCAATGTTACAGCCGATGGTAGCAAATAAGGGCCCCTTTTCAACAAAAGCTTATAGTACATTTTCAAAAACCTTACAGTTTTTGTATGTTTTTCTAACATTCTTTTTTAAGAACGTACGTAGAAAATTATACAACTAAGTGTAGCGTATAAAAAATTTACGATACTCTCTGAAGATACCTCAAATGTTTGAGCAATCAGATAACTTTGATTAGTTAGGAAAGGTTTTTTGTAAATTTTTTATTGGCCCGTATTAAAACAGAGCTAAAATTATAACTAAAGGGATCCGTGGTTAATGGAAAACCTAACTTCTCCATTTACTTTTAAATCCAAATTAAGTTTAATTCAATACAATCTTATTAGTAGCTATGTAGACTTTTTTCAAATTTGTAATATGATTCGAAAAATCTTTTGTAATGCTGTAAAAAAAAACCTTACTAAAAGTTAGTAATTTAGAAGATATACTGTTTGATTAAATATTTTAATCAAGTGCATTCATTCGTTCGAAAATAATTATTACATCATGTCGTAGTTGCTCATATTTAAGTTGTTATTAACAAAGAATTGTCATTTGATTTACAGCTTATCTTGATTAGATTGGCTAACTTCTGGTGTGTACAAAAAATGGTTTTTTTTAATTCTTACAAACAATAAGAGTATTTAAAAAATAATGTAAAAACATTTGAGAGATCATGAATTTTATAAATTTGTCTCAATAATGTTTATCTTAAATGTTATTTATTTTGGATTATACGTTTTTACATTTAATAAATAGTTACAATTTTACTACTGTATCATTAGGGCTTTAGAAGAGTCAAGAGTTATATTCATATCGTCTTGTTTTATTTCTAATTTTAAGACAATATGCAGATATTGTTTTTGAGACAACAATAAAATAATACTTTTAAGAATATTGAATTAACAATAATTTTTTGTATTCCTAACGTTTGTACTTAAAACGTATTCATATAAAATATCATTTTACTGGCTAACTGAACAAATACTGTTATATAATAATGTTGCAGTGATCAATTACCTGTAAATTTTCATAAAATGGTAATGTTCATAGAGAAGAACACAATTTTCTGACATAATCTAAATGTGACCAGTATAATTGTCATCTTTTAAAATACTTTCAGCTATGAACCTACAGAAAACAAAGCTTTAACAGAAGTGATTTAAAAAAAATGTTTTTGTGCCATAGTTAGAGCTGCTTAAGATGATAAATGACCTAAAATTACTGACAAATCTAGTGTGATTATCTTACTACGAATCATTCATAAAACAATAGGATGTACTCGATGATTTTTTCACAAATCCGTCGCTACTAACAAATAAACTTTTCCTGAATTTGAAATATGTTATACATTATATTTTTTTTGTCATCACGAATTTTTTAAGTTAACGTATCGATACTATTTTTTAAGATATTTGAGTTTAAAATACATTATTTACCATGGGTTGTAGTAAGATACAGCTGTAAAAGCTTTAAATCCATACGTATTCAATCAAACTATTTGTATAAAAAATACTGTACGAATATTTAAAATTTGTACTTTATTTTAGTCCTTTTAAATTAAGGTATGTCAGCACAAAAGAAGACTCAGTTTATTGATTAATATTTTTCCATTACAAAAGTATACTGTCATCAACTATAATACTATTATCATACGGTAAATGACACACTTCTTTTACTTGATTAACTCGGTGCACGGATTTCCTACCTTACTATCTTTAACGCATATTGAATCAAAATTTAGAAGTTTATCATAGACTTAATTTTTTTAATTAAAATATTCGTAATTATTTGAGCTATGCAATACATATTTAAAACTACTCTTATAACTTTTTAGTTCTTGGTTTTTTTTTTTTTTTAACTTTGATCCATATTTGTCAAAATGAGTAGTATGTTTTGGTTCATGTTTTTTCTTATGATTAAATTATTTTAATGTTTTATAATTACATTTTTTTAGACTGGATATGTTTATTCCAAGTTATATATATTTAATTAATAACTAAATGACTTACATATTTTGCTCAGTATGACACAACCATGATGTAATTATACAGATGATGCACATTGCTTTACATACCTCTAAATTAAGAGACCTTGGACCAAGTGATAGTTATTGCTGCTTTGTATTTGGCTTTGTGGTTGGTCTCCGTCACTTGGCTGCAGTCACATGGAGCGCAATATATCGTGTAAGATATAATTGTCCCTATTACAGTACAAAGATGTAAGATATAAAAGCTATTTCTTTGTACTGAAAAAAAGTAATTATAAGTGGCGATGTTTTTGGCGATTTTTTTTAAACACAGTGGCAGAATTGACAAATTTTAAACCTTCAGATGGCGAGAGAGGCTCAAGGTGACTTTAGATAAAGTCTGAAAGTTTGCAGACTGGCATTGAAGCTCATAAGAGTGAGAGAGAGGGTATATGTGGTCACGTGATGAATCTCTCTCTCACTCTTATGAGCTTCAGTTATCTTATTCAGTAGCGTTCATGTTAAGTATACCCGGCTCGCCCGTCAAGAACGCCAAGAGCAGTGTTGCCAGATGGGCGTAAGGGTGAGTTTAGATGGAGTCCGGGAGACTGGTTGGAAGCTCATAAGAGTGAGAGGGAGGGTATATGTGGTCACGTGATGAACCTCTCTCTCATTCTTATGAGCTTCCAGCCAGTCTCGCGGACTCCATCTAAACTCACCCTTACGCCCATCTGGCAACACTGCTCTTGGCGTTTTTGCAATCTATTACATTGATGGATGTGCACTGCGCATGGTTCAAAATTTTTCGAAGTCTTTTCCCTACATCTCTGCAGTGGTGCTCCTAACTATGTTTTATACATTATGGTACTTACTTAAACGTTTGAAACTCCGAGAGATTGCAATATATAGGCTTCTGAGTTATGATCNAGCAATATTATTTTAAATAATCGAAGAAAGCATGTACACATTACTTGTACTTAAACGAAACATTTTTTATAATAAGATTAGAAAAGAACTGTTATGGAGTATGACTTATTTCATATTTCATCATTAATTCTTTAATATATTTCAACAGTTATTATACTAAATAATAAGATTTTGTTAGAATAGTACTTAGTTTGCTAACACACTTAAAGGTGTAGATTACATTGAACTTGTTACATTGAAGTTATTAAATGGTTGAGAATTGATTCCCATACTTTGAATAGCCGATGAAAAAGAAGTTACTCATACTGTTCCATTAAAAAATGAAACTCTCTGGTAAAGCAGTACCGCTAAAAGCTTAGTTTGCATGAGAATAATTAATTTTACTATTTTAGGAGGCTCAGTGCTACAAACATACCTATTGCCTCCTTCTTTCTTAATTTAGGACTGTTTTTTTTGTTTTTCGCAATAAGTGTGCGAAAAACACTTATTTTCCGCACACTAATTGTGAAAAAATTTGTACGCAACTCGTAAATAACTATAGGAATTTTCGTGTTTTACTAAATAGTATGTAAATTTTCTCATGGAGGCAAATCGAGACAAGATTCCATACTTTTAAATCATGGATATAAATTCAAAATTTATAGGCTGCCATGGACTTAAGCCTCAACTGTATCCAAATGTGACTGAGTTAGAAATAAATGAAGGAGAACCCCTAAACATTACGTGCACAAGCAACAGCTATGTTAATTTTTATTTTCCTACCAGTGACAAAAGGGGTAGGGTAAGTTGAATGACTTTACCATTGCATGTTTGATGGGTTGTAGAAAAATCATACTTAAAGGAAAAATAACCACTAACTTTTGCATTTAAAAAAAAAGACCACCTCTCAGCCCCTTATAACACCAGGAGTCAGGAGTACCCACAAGACATTTATAAGATTATCATCCGTTTTTGGAGACACTGGCTGGTATGGTTGTGCTGATGAAAGCAAACAAATAACAAGTTTGACGTACAAAAACTACAGTGACTTAAGTATCAGTTGGGTGTACGTTTATGTGAAATGTAAGAGTATTGCGCATTTTGGATTTTTTTTTTTTTTGTAAACTAAATTTCATTTAAAAACTTCAATAATACTAAATATAACGCTTATCGGAAAATGGTTTATTTTCATGTGCAGCCAATAAAAGTTCATTCGTACATATAAATAATGATGATAATTATTATTTACTGACTTCGGGATGTTCTAAGCAAATTATCTTATCATGTCAGACAACATCCCCTGAATTTAAAGTGACTCTTCGAATAAATGGACATATAAAACATACTTCATGCACGATAAAAACTTATACAGAAAACGACGTAAAATTTTCAATATTTTTAATTTTCTTAAGTTTTCGGACTGAGCAAAACCATCACTTTCGTCTCAAAAATTGGTTTTGTCATTAAAGAAGCAAATTGGGGTATGGACATTGTATATACTTGTACAGTTAAAAATAAAAACATTTCACATGCAATAAAAATAAAAGCTCAGAGTACTACCTTTTATCCATGTATGAGTATCTTAAGAATAGACGATGCAAAATCCGTCTCCGTAGATTCCAGACTAAGTATCAAATTTTCAGCTGAAGTCAGAAAAGAAGCCATTTACACTATTTCGTGGAAGATTCCACACAACGTGGTAAATTGAAATTAACTACAACTTAATCTGCAGTTTTGTTTTATGTCCTAAAATATAAATAATAAGATATTTTAAATATGGTGCTAAACTTATAAAAAACATGTACTTATAAGACTTCCAGAAAAATTATAAATACCGTTCCAGTGGAAGAAAAAGGACTTTATAATTAAGTCAATCATATAACGTCTGAGTGTATTATTAACAATATTACTCGCGATGATAGCGGTAACTACACTTGTAAAATAAGATCTTCGTTTGATAAAAAAGAGAGTCTTGATACTTACGTTTGCGTGTTTGGTGAGTGATAGATAAATTTTATTTTGCTCATAAATATTACTGTTATTTATATTATTGTTCTTGTTGTTGACTTTATTTTTATTATTGTTATTATTATTGTCATTGATATTGTCAGTAATATTATTATTTATTTATTTTTTTTTTCAAATGGTACTACGTAAAAAATGAAACTCTGTTTATTTAATTTTGTAGATACTAACAAACCATACATTAATCTACTTCTGATAATCTGAATATACACTTGGATGATGGTAAATCAGTGACTTTTATGGCTCTTGTTGATGCATGCTCAATACCAACTTTGAAGTGGTAATATTTTCATTTATATTGCTTCGGTATACGTAAGTTTATTCATTTTTTTTAGTATTAAAAAATCTTTTACATTTTAGGACTCACCCTCGAGGTTATATAATTCGACCCCACTTGTGGAAAATAATAATGTCCGATTACGGAACGATAAGCCGATTGACTATATTAAACATTGATGAAGATGACACGGAATTTTTTACGCTTACAGCTGAACATGATAAAATACTAAAGGAGTGGAAATTTTATCTTGACGTTCATGGTATATAAATATGTTAGATTCTCACGTGACATAAATATTTTGAATGGACAGAATTAAAAATTAAAAAAGATTAGAGATACCATTTTTTCCAACAGTTTTATCATACAGTTTTGAGTATTTTAAGTTCAATATTATCAAAAATGGAAATAGTCTGTAGGCAGTCGTGATATTGTTATTTTAACTTTAGACTTGCTGCACCTGAATAATAATGATTTCGTAGTATTAGTTTTGAGTTTTAGGGAGTCAATAATTTTTTATTTTACAACATATGCTCCGATTACAAGGAAAAAAACGTCGTCTTTTATAAAGATTTGACACTCTATGATTTTTTTGATCTACATAATGGTATTTAAATACTGACCTCACTGATAAGAAATCATTCCTTCTATACTTTTACAATTTTTAAAAAATTGGCACTTTCTAATTGTAAATTAGTGGGCTTGATAGAAACTATGTTTGAAATTGTGTATTGAACTTATGTGTATACTTTTATGTCAATGAAAGTTGCAACCATCTACACTTATAATTAGTATCGCACATTAGAAATATAATTTAAATTGTGACTAGCTTTTTTTTAATCATTTACAGAAAGAGACCAATAAGACTTATCAAGCTCATACGTCTAACACTAAGTAGCCCATTCATCAAAAAATAATCCATAAGACATTCAAAAAAATAATGGACTGCAATTATACAATTTTTGAATAAACAAAGTTCCAAATAAAATTAATTTTGTTTTTAGGCTTTAATGTTGTAGATTAAATAAATATTAGTCGATATATACTTGCTTCGGCTCAACATTTGTACTTTCAATCTACCAATTTAGATAAAACAGTTTTGTTTTTGTAACCATTATGACTATATAACTCTTTGAAATTGAAAAATGACATTTTTAGTTTCTAACTCCTTCCTGTAAAATGGATGACTCTACTTTTAAACTGTAAAGCTTATTCATAAAGCAAGTTTGTATTCAGTAAAGTAAAAAAATTTTTTTTTATTATCTTGCAGTTCTAAATACTTATGCTGCTTTTTGTTATATAACTCTATGTTAAGCATTCGATTTTTTTTCTTGCAGGTAAGCCAACGGTCAGGTTTAACAAAACTTACCTAACATCTTACTACACTTTTAATAAAACTGCCAAGTTTGTTTTCCTTGTCGATCGTCATCCTAAGTCGAATATATCCTGGACCAAAATTAACTATTGGACGAAAACGTTGACACTTGACCTTACAGAACATAACTTACAGGTTTGTTAGTTACTATAAAAAATAATTTGTTTATCTGCATTTGTACATTTAAATTATTATATGATTGTAACTATAGAAATAACATTTTCTGAATATTGACTTATTATTCCAGGGAATAGAAACAGATGTTTAAAATAGCAATTTCAAACAAAAGTCCACGGTAGAACTGAAACAGCTAGTAACATCTGGTGTAATGACATGCAAGGCTTGCAATAGTTATGGATGAACCCTGCGTCAAAGGAAATTCGCATAACAGGTACATAGTATTAATAATACCCAGTGTTTAACTTGGATTTTTATCCATCTTTTACTTTTTTTCATGAGTTACTGTTGCATGGATAATTTTTTTTTTTCTTCGGATGGGGTAGCCAATGCATCTTTTGGAATCATACAACCAAATAGAAGTTTTCAGAGAGGTGACAATATTTCTTTAATATGTGCTGTTGTGACTAATTATTTCTCCATCGTCGTATGGTATGATGATAACGGTCAGGTGATAGATACTTCCGGTCAGTTTAAGATTCATATTTTAAGAGTCGTGGATGAAAACATGCAGTATAGTTTGACCAATCATACATATTTTTTAAAATGTTTAGAAAGGATCTACGTTACAACGAAGGTAACTGGATTCATATATCAAGCCATTCTTACGATCAACAACGTCAGTGTATCAGATAGAAAGAATTATTATTGCAAAAGGATAGAAAGATACAATATATTTGTTGGAAATCCTTCGTGCAAAATACCTACAAAATCATACTTTGTTAACATCAATGGTAAGAACGAAATTGGTTATAGAAATAGTTACGATGCAGAATGTCTGTTACACTTGTACGTATAACTCTATTGATGGTAATTTTTGTCGTATAGATCCACCTTTTTTTATGCTTGTAAATATGAATGCTACAGAAATAACAGTGCTGGCAAAGAATTTTGAGAATCCCCTGACTTTATTATGCCACGTTGGAGGGATTCCAACCCCTAATATTACGTGGTCAAAAAATAATGTACCTCTGAAGATGTTATCACAGTATACTTTCGAGGACAACTATCAAAAAATAACTATAAGATACTTTTTTGAAAAAGATTCTGGTAATTATTCATGCCATGCTAAAATCGATTACGGAACAGTGGAAAAATCCCAAATTATTGGCGTGAAAGGTAACAAATATCATTGCCAGCAGTAATTACGCACTCCTTTATTCCTTTTTTTATGTTTTCAAAACGTACTTTAACGAATAAAATTAGTCTGTACTATACAAAAGTACAAAATATTTTACATTAAATTATATTATCTAAAACTATGTAAGGCATTATTGACTTCTTAAAAATAAAGTACTGAATATCAAACAAAATATAAATCGTTTTAATCAGTAATAAAAAAGAGTTTGATGAACACAATTTTATGTCATGCCGAGTAGTCTCCTATTAACACACTTAACAAGTTTTTTAAATAGTAAAGCTCGTGAGGTCTTGCTTACTTCTATAATAGAAAACAAAATAGGTGTAATAATCCTGCGCCTATAAAAGTATATATAATGCATTTGATGTTTTTTATCGTTGCTTAAATGTGAAGATATAAAGAGTCCATAGTTTTAAAAAAGGTTGTTCATAACTCCTGTAAAAACATCGATTGGTTAATGCAAAAGTTGGTAACCTCATGCCTTACTCTAGGGGCTTAACATTATGTATTCGAAAATTTTATTGCTTTTTGTACTATTTTACAGAGAAGTAAAAAACAACCCTTCCAAAGAAATTGATTTTATCTAGTTTACTGAATTTATGTAATCAAAGTCGGGTACATTACTGTCTGCATGTATTTATTTGTGTGTGTGCATTTAATTAGTTAAATCCTAGGATTTTCATAATCAATAATAACTTCTGTTTGGTTACCAGTTACTTAGAAATAAAGTTTTGTGTTATTTTATAAAAAGTCCATAGTTTAAACAAAGTTGTTTATAATATCCGCAGAACCATTGATTATTTATTGCAAAAACTTTGTAACCTCATGCCTTGCTTACTTCAAGGGCTTTGCATTATACGCATTATTTCATTGCTTTTTTGTACCAGAAATTTTACAAAGAAGAGAAAAACTACCCATACAAATAACATGATTTAAACTTGTTTTCTGAATTTATCTAATCAAAGTCGGGTACTTTAGTAATAATATTTATCTGTATGTGCGTTCATGTATTTATTTGCATGTGTGTATGCATATAATTTGTTATATCCTAGTATTTCCATAACGAATTTAAATGCATTTTTGGTTGTATTTGCATACCTGTCATAGCTGAAAAAAATTCAATTTTATTATTGTTTATTTTATATCTATTTTATCAATTGTAAAATGATTTCTTGGAAAAATTACTACCCTTAGTTTTCATCGATGTTTTAGGATATTATAATGACAGAAAATCTAAAATATTATCGAATTTTCTAGCTTTCTGTCAAGAAATGTTTTGAAAATTTAGATTAAACTTAGATTATTTTTGTTCGTTTGTAGATCTCTTTTTTTAGTTACTTATGTTTCAATGCCAATTACTCGAGAATAAAATTTTGTGTTATTTTTCTTCGTCTTATTTTGATCTTGCCATTTTTCAAAAACCAATTGTTTTGTTTGATGATTTTTTACAATGGAAACTCTAATCAATAGAGATCAGAAAGCTTGCGATAAAGTCTTACACAAAAAAGAATTCATTCACTTAAATTTAAACAAAAATTCGGTTTTCCGGATAGGATAAGATCAGAATTTTCTTGCGTAAAATGTTATAAGATAGAAAATGAGAAAAACGGATGTACCTTTGAGTGTATGTAAATAATATCTACAGGATTCTATCAACAGGAGTTGTATATTAATAGCAACTGAATTATCGAAATTGGGCTTTTTTACCCTATGACCTTAAAGTATTTAAAATTTTATACATAAGTAAAATTTACCGTTCGCTACACTTACTCAAGTAACTCTTACCAAGATCATGGAAATTATATAAATGTATGAGTTTTTACTTCAACATAGCAGTAATTTACTGTGATGTATACTACTATTGACTGTCTTGTGAGCCGAAGACGCGCTAACACAAACAAATTTTCTTACTGGACCAAAATTAACTATTGGACGAAAACGTTGACACTTGACCTTACAGAACATAACTTACAGGTTTGTTAGTTACTATAAAAAATAATTTGTTCATCTGCATTCGTACGTTTAGATTATTNCGATAACGATGACAATGATAATGATATTGATAATGATGATAATGATGATAATGATAATGACGATGACGATGATAGTGATGGTAATTAAAATGATGATGATGATAAAGATGTTGATAAAGATGACAATGATAATGATGATGACAATAATGACAATTACGATGACAATAACGATAATGATAACGATAACGATGACGATAACAATAATAATGATAACGATGATAATAAAAATAATGATAATGACGATAATGATGATGATGATGATGACGATGATAATGATGATAATGAAAAAGACGATAACGATGACGATGATAGTGATGATAATTATGATGTTAATTATGATAAAAATGATGACGATTATGATCATAATGTCGATGATGATGATAATGATGATGACGATGACAACGACGATGATAATGACAATGACGATGACGATGTTTCGTTGTAGGAAATCCAAATACTAATTTTTATATTGGAATAGTAGTATGGTTCATCGCAATCCTTACTTTTCTATCAATTTACTTTTACTTACAAGTCCAACATGGAAAGGTAAATAAAAAAATTTGATTATTATCAACACACGTACATATCAAATCAAAAAACTAATTATATAGATAAATTACATTTTAAGTAAATAATCTTTTCCAGTTTAAAGAAAAACTTTCATTAGAATCTAGTCTTACCCTGTTTACGGAAGGGAAACTTGATTTGATGAATCCGGAACTTACAGTAGATGAGCAGGCAGAACTCCTTCCGTACGATATAAGGTGGGAGTTTCCCAGAGAAAAAATAAAATGAGGTAAGAGATTATAAATATTTTTTCAAAAAGTATAAGATTAATTTGATTAACATTAACGTTAAATATATTTCTCTCCCATCACATAAAGATAAAAAATTAGGAAGTGGAGCTTTTGGAGTCGTGTATAAGGCCGTAGCTTATGAAATATTTGCTAAAAAATCTAAGACAACTGTAGTTGTAACAACAGTTCGCAAAAATGCAGATCCAATGTATATTACTGCATTGGCAAAGGAACTAAAAATTATGATGTATCTGAGAGAACACTCGAATATTACAAGTCTTTTGGGAGTTTGTACAAAAAATATAGGCAAACGTAAGCATTCGCGCAATACTATGAGCAATCACATGTAAAAGAAAGTGTATTTATTACATAAAATTATTCTACATTTCAGGTGATTTTTTGGTGATTGTTGAGCTTTGCAAATTTTAAAATCTGCAAAATTACCTCTTGTATCATCAAAAAACTTTTATTAATCAAATTAAATCAGTTAAAGGTAAAATCGGCTCTTGTGCTAGAAAAAAATCTGATAGGTACTAATTTTACTGATTATACGTTTTTTACTTCTTAAGTAATTATACGTTAAGTAGACCAAGTACAAAGGATATAGGGGAGGGTGGGGCGGCCATGGCACTCGAAATTAAATCAAATGTAGAAGTTACATTAAAGATGAATTCAATATTTAAAAAAAAGAAACAAAAAGAAAAATTGAAGTAGAATTGTAATCCACAGTCAAAAAATTTTATTTTTCACATTATTGTGCACAAATGAACTAAAAATAATATACTTAGAAAATGCTCCACCTGCCCTACTGTTGGGTGGGGAGAGGCACCCCGTGGGGCAGGCGTAGCACAGTCACAATATCTCATTTTTAGATCGAAATTTTTATGGCATTTTTCTATCTGTTTTGATTAAGTAAACATCAGAGGGTTGTCATAAATTTGTTAAGTGTTGTCTATTACTATTTATTTTTATTAAAAAAAATTTTTTTTTATTACAGAAAATTAATTAACAAAACCTAAAGTATTACTTAAGCATACCGACATATGTTTAATTAATTGCTAAATCACAATATAATACTTCTTGTTGCCTTATTTAAAATTGTTGCACTCAAGAATTCTTGATTAAAGGATCTCTTAGATAAATCTCATCTATCGATAATTTACCTACAACAACTTAAGTATTGCACTTCTATGGTGTGGACTGTTTACATCAGGTTTATAGGTAGGTATACCTATAAGTAACAGAATAGGTTAGACGTAGTCAGCTGATTAAGTGCAGCAAATATATACCACAGCTGCTGACCGTGCTCCGCCTGCCCTACCCTCGGTGCTATGCCTGCCCATTTTTAATAAGGTTTTATATTGTTTATAACATTGTTCAGATAAATTAAAAAAAAAAATAGCACTTTGAAGTTGAAGACTTAAGCTATTAAATGCACTCATTTTCGTTATAAAAAATCTAATATTTTCGAGTTGTTTCAAGCCAATAAAAAAGAAGCCAACTTTTTCTCAACAGTGAAATTTTTAAAATTACATAATGAATCGGAAACGTAATTTTTCGACATAGAAAGCATAGAGGATAATAGGATAAGTATTTCTTATTACATTTATGGCAAAATTCGATTTTTTAAGTCTATGATTATTGATATTATGAGTGTGCCATGCTGAGCCACCATGCTCTGCCTGCCCCACCCTCCCCTACTTGTATTTTTCTATCGGTACGTTCATTCAAACTTATTTATTTAATAGAAAATACAAGAAGCATTGATTTTTATCTTAGTTTTGAAGAAAAATTAAAGATATACAAATGTTAAAACAACAGAACGGATGAACTGCGTGGTAAATACAAATACACGTTAGTAGATAAGCTATGGCGATTCCAGACCAGGTGCAGCGCTGTTTGAGTTTATGCCCAATGTGCATTAGCGCCTGTAGCGCCGTGTGTGCCAGCTGGGGACAGCTTGTGCACATGGTAGTTATATGCATACAAAAGTTAATTGTGTTAGCGAGCGCGTTGCATGAAAATGTAGGATATGGAGTGGTAGGGAAATAATTGTTAAACATTTTTTGTTTTATGTTTAAAATCAGTTTAAATTACATTAAGAATGTACATGATTTACAAAACAATTTTGTCAAACATCTTATTCTAAAAATACAATACAATGCATTTTTACAGCTCTACATTACTGTCGTTATCATCAACATCCACCCATTCCATATTAAAGTAAAATTATTTTAATTGCTTCACATTATGAACAGCGCACATGGATTTGTAGGCTCTGTGTTATGTGTGCAAGTAGTAACCAATTTTAGGAGTTCAAACGGTGGATAGTCTGTCATATCAGCGACCTTAAAGCCAAATCTTTCAAGCCACTTTTTTTTTAATCTCCAATGACATGTTTCTTTGTAGCATTTTCAAGATTCTCCCATAAAATCTTTCCTATCTCCGTATACTTAATTTTTCCTGAGTCCCAGGTTAGTCCGTGATAGCTAAGTTCAAGGTACACATTTTTATGTTGATACTTTTGTGGTAATTTTCGCCAGGTAAAGGATGTTTCAAAAAGAAATACTTGTGCTTCTGCATCGTTAGTATTTAGCGGAAAGATAGCCAATCCTTTGAGCACTTAATTATTACCCGGTTTTTTGAAACCTTGCATGTCCACAAAATACTCTATCTTTCGCTATTATAGTTTTTAATTTTATTGTTTTTTTATTTTGTCATAACCTTCATTTTTAGGACAAGATCCTTTGTTGGTCAAATATTTATCGACAAAGTTTTTCACCACGAATTTCTTATTTCTATCTTCATCATCTTTTGTTGAGATTTTTTGATACTTAACATTAGTTGTAAAATTACTCGTACACGGTTTAGTCTTTATCTTTCGATTTTTCCTCAAATTTTGTTTTTTCAATCTTTATGTCTTTCTTTTCGTTTCTCCTCATAAATGTTTTCCATTCTTCTTGTCGTTATTTGTTTTCTGCTTCTTCTTAACTCCAGCTGTTGCTTCGAACTTTATCCATGGAGGTGGATATAAACTGATGCTAGCAAAGCCCTGAATTGACTTTATACATCTCTATTCGTGTTTCTTGACATCCCCGCTCATCGGACTATATTGAACTATACGGTCGTGCAAAATTAAACAATAAGCTGATTTATTGGCAGGAAAATTTGTAAACGGTTTAAACTCTAGCCTCACATCTACTGGAGCATTTTTCAATGACTACTTTTGTTTGGGACAATCGAAACCAATTAAAGGTATTCGACTGAAAAAGTGATGTTTGCCTAGTAAAGGTGCACAATCTTTGCCATAGTATGAATTTTGAAAATTAGTATACATATGACATAGCAGTGCATACTGATTACGCGTTATATCAAGATTTAGATAGGCATAAGGATAATATTGTGAATTTAAATAGAGTTTCACATTTCTTATGTTGCAGTGATCAAACATACTTACATTATTTTAAATTATTAGTGCTTATATGATTTTTACGGTTAATTTGAAAGGCTAAAATAATGTAACGTGGCTTTTCCAACTGATTTGATGTTTTAACTGTCCATATATGTTTGGAAGTGCTAGATAAGAGGGGATACTTGTATAATTCCCAAGTTCGAAAACTCATAGGTATAAACTTGTCTTTTTGCAGATGATTTAATAAACGAATTTTATGAGAATCTGACATTACCACATAGGTCATACGCCACTCAAGCTTTAATATTAATATTTTAAAGTCTTCCCAAATAGCTGTGGCTGCAGGATTAGCAGCATTGGCATTAACTGGAGTTTGCAACACGGCATTTATATCGTTTCTTGCTCTTGTAAGTATAAGTTTATGTTTTACATTGACGACTATCTTGCGATAGTCTTTAGCAAAACCTAAAATTATATTCAGTGGAAGTATGATATCAAAGTAGCCGTAATTAGTAAGANATTTTATTTTAGTTTCTTATTATTATTATTATTTTCTTTTCATCAGCACTGCGTTATAAATTAAGGCACTTCTTCCTCGAGAGGTACACCATCTAGCGTTAATTGTATATGCGTTACCGTGCTGGTAAATGAGTTAGCAAATCATTGGGAGTGCAAACTTGGCAATCATATACTTATTTCGCGAAATGAGAGTAACAGTACGTCTGTGTATATAATAGTTCGTCAGCTGATTGTACAAGACGAACCTTTCATAATCTTTATTCTTTGATGTAAATAAATAATTAGAACTGGATCATTGGTCCAAAAACCAGTTGCGTGTATACGGAGGAGAGTTTGTTCGTAAAGAAAAATTAGACAAAATCATTCGAGGAAAAAAGGGTATGCGTCCCGAAAACATTAAGACAATGGATACTAAGAAGAAAAAGTATAAGCCCTGCCTCCCAGAGGAAAAAGTTTCATTCAAAGGACGTTGGATCGAAGATGTAGACATTTTCGCCAGAAGTTCGTTTTGTTTACGTTGTACCGAACGATTTTTTTTGGAAAATACTGTCGAGGAGAAAAAGTATGGTGTATTATCCACTTTTACAATCTAGTGCTTAAAATAATGTGCTATAACAAATGTCAAATCTGTCAAAAAACACCAAGTCCCAGCAGAGCTGATTTCGTCCCGACAATCAAAGAAATTTGTGAATCAAAGTTTCACCAACGAGATATTGGTTCTTGGTAATAAAAAAGTCATATTTGTCATTAAATGATTGTGATAATTTTAATATTTTTAATAATATAGGTAGCATAGAGGCAAAAATTGGCTGCGAGAGGTTAATCGGCTTTTAGCAGGTTTAAATATGCCGTCAATCGACCACAAGTTGTACGCAAGATATTTGACTTTTGTTGGAGCTGCAATAACAAAAGTTGCCGAAGGAAGTTGTGCTAAAGCAAGACAAAAAGAACGTCGGTTGGTCATTGAAAATATAAAAGACCTTTGTATGGAATTGTGAGTTTCAGATTGTGTAAGATTTTTGTTTATTTTGCTCAATGTTAACAGAATTTTTTAATAACCATTTTAATTTTTTTTTTTTTTTAATGAGGTAAATAAAAAAATAGTATTAACTAGTATTTTTCGTAAGCTTTATAGTATATTTTTTTATTTATACACTTACTATGTTGTATACTTTTATTTTATA
>NW_019379652.1:391560-409356 GCF_000648655.2 Copidosoma floridanum
TCGAAATAAGCGCCTTTCAAAACCATTGATACGTCCTTTAACTCTATTCTACATGTTTTTTTTTTTTTTTTTAGATGTATTATTTAGAAAACAAATACACAATTTATCATGAATTGAATGTATTATCAGTGAATGCATATAAAAATGGAATATTATAGTTACGAACCAGACGATCAGTACAAGACACCGAGTATCTATAGCCGGCAGCGCTCGTAGCAGAGTGAGTAAGGTACTTGACTCACATGCAAGGAGGTCGGGGGTTCCAATCTCTTTATTGGAAAATGTTTTTTTTTTTTTTTTTGATTGTAAAAGAAAAACATTGAAAGTGAAATGAAAATGAAATTGAAATTTGTTTAAAAATTAATTGCTTGGGAGTGTCAGGGGGAATGGTGGGCAAAGGTGTGCAGAAGAGTAACACGGCACGGTTGGCAGATATACATATATAGTGGGGAGAGGGGAAGTGTATAGGAAACAGTAGGTGAGGGGGACGGGGTAAGGAGGGAAACATGGGAGGAAGAGACTCTGGGTAAACCACTTTCGTTAAAAAAAAAAAAAACTGTCGGTTTTAAAATTCCAGCCCCCTGAGTAACGCAACATAAAGAACTTTGTTCTAAAAAATTAGACAAAATCTTTCGAAAAAAAAAAGGTATACGTCCCAAAATCATGAAGACAATGGAGACTAAGGAGAAAAATAATGAGCCCTGCCTCCCAGAGGGAGAACTTTTATTTAAAGGACGTCAGATCGTAGATATAGACATTCTCGCAAGAAGTTTGTTTTGTTCACATTGTACCGAACGAATTTATTTGGAAAATATTGACGAGGAGAAACAGCATGGTGTATTATCCACTTTTAAAATTAAGTGCTTAAAATGTTGTGCTGTAACAAATGTCGAATTTTTTAAAAAACACCAAGTCCCAGCAGAGCTGATTCCACCCCGACAATTAAAAGAAGTTGCGAATCAAAGTGTCACCAACGAGATGTTGGTTCTTGGTCATAAAAAAGTTATATTGGTCATTAAACAAGTGTCATAATGTTAATATTTTTAATAATATAGGTAGCATAGAGGTTAAAATTGGCTGCAGAGAGTTGAATCGGCTTTTAGCATGTTCAAATATGGCGTCAATCGACCACAACTTGTACGCAAGATATTTGACTTCTGTTGGAGCTGCAAT
The DNA here is from genome assembly GCF_000648655.2 of Copidosoma floridanum. Next base: position 392,734 of record NW_019379652.1, read on the forward strand.
AACAAAAGTTGCCGAAGAAAGTTGTGCTAAAGCAAGACAAAAAGAACGTCGGTTGGTTATTGAAGATAGAAAAGACCTTCGTATGGAATTGTGAATTTCAGATTGTGTAAAATTTTTGTTTATTTTGCTCAATGTTGACAGAATTCTTTAATACGTATTTTAATTTTTTTGTTTTTTTAATTGAGGAAGAGAAAAAAATATTATCATCGTAACTAGTATTTTTCGTAAGCTTTATCGTATATTTTCTTTATCTATACACTCACTATATTGTATACTTTTATTTTATACTTAACTGTATACTTGTTTCATATATACACTTGTTTTATTGTATATACTTTTATTTGATTTTTTACAATGTCGTTTGTAAAATATTTCATATTATGTGTCTTGTACAGTATACATTGCTACATTTATTATTAAGCAAATAAAGATGTACAAAACGTAACATGTCTAATAGAGAAAAAAATTCAATTTATTGCATGACATTTCACAGCAGCCTTCTTTTCTATTTCTTATACAGTCAAGAAGAAGTGACAAAGAAAATATATCCGGAGATGATGGCTGCCATTGAAGAAGAAAAAAAAGGTAGTATCACCGGATTCGATGCTCACGTCCTTGACGTAATAAATATTATAGTATCTTACGACATGGGCTGGAGTAGGAGAAGCACCGGCAAATGTAACGACTCTTTGAATGGGTACGGGGCAGTTATTGGTTTGTTATCGGGCAAAATGTTGGATTATCGCACTCGAAACAGGAAATGCACAATGTGCGAATATGGCCATGATCTGACTGATCACGGTTGCCACAAAAATTATACAGGTAGTGCCAAATCGATGGAAGGTGACGTACCCGCTGAGTTAATAAATGACAGTATGTCTTTAAAAAAATCACAAAATCGAAGTCAGAGTCGTCATTGGAGATGAGGACGCTGTAGCCATCGACAAGATGAGTAAAGAAAATAAAAAAAAAACATTTAAATTTGCAGACAGGAATTATCTGAAAAAAAATTTTATCTAGAAATTGTATGAGTTACGAAAGAAACACAGTGAATTTGAGACAAAAAATGTCATCACACACGTGAAGAAACTTTTTAATTTTTCTATTTATCAAAATGATAGAAAAACGTTGAAATTAAAATCAACATTAATTTCCCTTCCAGATCATTTATTTGGTTTACATATTACTTGCGGTATGTGGTGTGCTAGTTCTCGAATTTCTAAGGTTAATTTTCGGAAGTTCAATGCTGTCACTTTTAAAAGCCAAAAATTGTACACTGATATAAAAACTCTTTTTGAAATTTACGCAGCTAATGCTCAATTTTGCATAACAGCTATGGGTCGACGCAATGTATGCTTGAACAGCTTCATAGTAAATCATTTTCCAAAACATGAAAACTATAGTTGTAGTAAACAGGGTGATATGCGTGTCAGTACCGGAATTATGCATTTTAATTTTGGATATAAATCACTAGTACGAGTGAAAATATTTTGCAACATTCAGGTGATAAAAAAAAATAAGGGAGGGAGAACTAAGATCAAAAAAAAAGTACAAGTGTAAGAGAAGTCTGAATCACAGTATTAGATAAAGTTGTCGAGTCAGAACTGAAGATGTCGAAGGTCCGAGCTACGAGTCGGATCTTTCAATGACTAATGTTTAAAGCGAAAATTTCGAAAATTTTACAACTACAGTAATTGGTGATTACGTTGTTGCATATGACGACTTAGAAACGACGAACTTTAATATAGATTCTTGTGATATAATTCAAATTGCTGCCAAAACTGGAGAAGCACAATTTTCTGTATATGTTACACCGACTCAAAATATCGACACAGAAGCATCTATAGCAACAAAATTAAGTAACAGAAGACCAAAACTTTATTTTGATGGTGTTAAAGAGAAAACGATTCCGTTACCTAAAGCACTTGCTGGTTTACTTGATTTTATACATAAACTAGCAGCCCCCCGTCTCGGCTTCGCCCGAGACCTACTAAATAAAACACCGTAGTGTGTTGACATGTAATGTAAAACATTTTCAGTGAGAAATTTTACACATATTCCTGATACATCACAGAACAAAAATCTTCTTATTAAAAACATATTTTTTCGGAATTCATATAGTTTATTCAGTCAAATAATAAGGTGTACAAATTAAAAAAAATAATTATGCTGAAACGTACCGTGCGTTCTTTATGCCATAAAATAATCGGTGGATATAAGAAGCCGTTGATTTACAGTTTCTCCCGTGTAATTCACGAAAACGGCTATTTTTTAAAGCTGTTAAGATTTTAAACCCCCAGAAAATTTATATTAAAAAAAAAAATTTTTTTCTCATATCTCACAACTTTATCACCAGAGCAACAAAGTCCTGGACCTTAAACCCTACATTTTTATTGTCACGAAAACACAAATACATTTCCTACTCATTTAAAAATCTGAAAGATTTCAGAGATTGCTGTGAGGGTACAATGAAAAGCTGATCTCTCACGTAATGGACTCTTTAGTTGTCGATTTTGACGCTGCTCTTTCAATCTCGATAAATTTTCTGCGTCAGTTTCTTGACGCCTAAGTAAAATTGTATTTATAAGATACACTTGCAGTTTTTCTTCCAATTCACCCTCTTGCGACTTTTGGCCTGCTTAAAATTTTTGTGACCCCTAAAGGCTGTTTTCTGTCAACTTTGTTAAGTTCTAATATATTTGTTGGCAAGGTAGTTCGACGTTCGATGGTCCTAAAAAAGACCGGTGAGCTTCTCAAGTTAACTCTTTCTTGACTGCAGTTAACAGCAATTGTGACTGCCTGGATACCTCAGGGTGATCTTCTCTGGCCTGCTGTTGAAGACTTAGATTGATTAGGAGAAAAATTACAAAGTCTGAAGCTTTGGGAATAGTTGTAGTGCTCTTACCCAACGTCTCCCGGTATAACGTCGGAGACGTTGGTGTCTTAAGCACCTTTTTTAGTTGCAGTTTCAGTTGTTTTGGTGATCTTAGATGGGGAGATTGGTTAGTGATACTTGTCCAGTGGAGGCTGTCCCGTTGGCTCAAGTTTTTTTTACTTTATAGCTATTATAGGTTTGCCCAACGCAGACCTTGAAGAGGATCAGTGATTCCTGGTTGAATGCTTAGAGTCGAGAGGGTAGTATAGGGTCGTCGGCCACCGGGTTTTCTAGCCTTGCGAAGAACAACTTCGCATGTGACGTCTGTTAGTGAATGGCTGACTTGGTTTAATAGCGCCCGTCTTTAATTAAAATAGTCTTTTAGTCGACAAATCGCTTTTGGAAATGGTAATAAAAATGTATTTGGTGGCAAGGCAGTTTACACTTAGGTGGATCCTGAAAAGAACCGATGAAATTGATGGTTAAGTAGGAAACGTAAATACTTATAATGGCCCTAAAAAGTGCCAGTGGTGAAACTTCCAGGCTATTCTTTATTATTATTCCTTATGATAAAGAGCTGGCTATGGGTTGCTTGATTCTTACCCTGGAGGTCTCGATGTACGGAGGCTGTGATGGGGGGAGGTACGCCGCTGACCAAAGAATATCTCGTCTCGGGTCATTCCCTGGATAACCAACCGCTCATTGTTAGACGGGAACATGTAGGTAAGCGCGTTAGGGATGCGACGATTAAGAGGGCAGTCGTTGTAGCTGCCCGTGCCCCTCAAAGCTGTTTTTCCTGGCTTACATTTGTAGCCACAAATTCTCTAACTGCACCAGGTGGGATGGTGGGACTGCCAGACAACTCTGAAGAGTTGGAACAGATTGTGGTCTAGTTAGATATGTCTCCTGGTATTGTGGCAGAGACGGCATCGGTTGGAATTAATTTTTTTTTTTTTTATCGCACTCGTCGAGATTCAGGGTGAATGAAGGTCCCTTCCCCCTTAGAGAAGAGTGTCTTTCGCAACCGGGATACCCAGCTGCAAGACTGTCATCAGCATTCTTTATACAGCTCGTTGAACTGCCGAAGCTCGACTACATCACTATGGAGACGCTTCGGCGTATTATAACCACACTTATTTAATTATGTTGCAGGTAGCTTCAATTTTATGTCGACGCCGCCTAGCGGATTTTACTGAACTAAAGTGAAAAGCTGGCGTATTTTTGCAAAACTTTGAGCTCATTCATTGCTATGGTTAATTAATTTTTTAAGATAAAAACTGTACTAAAACCATCTAGAAAGTATCATGAACCAGTGTGCAAAATTTCAGCAAAATTGGTTCAGTAGTTTTCGCGGTTAGCGATTACAACGGTTTTAGTGAATTTGCTTTATATATTGGTAAGATTAGGAAAAAAGTGTATTGTTAGTGCTTATAATGGTAGTCATTTTGATCATACGTTACTGATAAGGGTTATTCAAAAGGAAAACTTAAGAGATTATTTTCAAACTATTGTACATGGCTTGCAAAATTTAATTAATAATTTCTCTACCTTAAAGTTATGTAATTTATGTATTTACTACAATGTAACTAAAATTAATAAGTGTAAGTTTAATAATCATAAATTTAAATATACAAATATAAACAAAAATCTTGTTATTCATAATTAGTTCCGTAATAATGATAACTATTTACCTCATCTGATTCGTTATTATTGGAAAAAAAATTTTGCGCAAGTATTTTGCATACCTATGTGCGTAATTCAATTTTAATGTGGTGCAGAAAATACATGTTGCCAACTGCGTTTCACCAAATTATTTCGCGACAAAAGTTACCTCTAATTTTCGTTGCTTGCTACTTTAAAATTTAAATTACTAATAGAAGTAAACGTACAAAGTGTCTATTTAATTGACTAAAAGATTTCTGTAACCCACAACTATGTGGTGATGGTTTTTAATCAAAGACAAATAATTTATTTTCCGAGTAATCTAAAAAACAGAGCAGTGAGTCGACAGCCATTGCCGTTAGACACCGTGCGTTAGACCAAGAGATGCATACGAATTTGTCGAACTTTAAAATTGTTTTACGCAAAAACTAAACGTACAATTTAGCTTAAATTTTTTAGAAAATGTGTATGAGTACATCATCTAGCAATAAAGAAAGTTTCAAGCCAATATATAATAGTTCATTTTTTGGGAGAAGCGCCTTAAACTGTGTATATTCTGATGAATTTTTTTTTATTGCATTGAACAAACTATTTCCAAATTTAATTTCTCACAATCCAAATATACTCTCAGAGGATGATAAATCAGTAACTTTGGTGGTTCTTATTGATGGATGACTGATACTAACTTTGGAGTGGTAATATGTTTAGCTATTTCTTTTGCTTTGCTATACAAAGGAAGTAGTTTTTTTCTAGGTTTTTTTGTAAAATTTTTTGTATTTCTGGATTTTCCCTTGAAGATTTAACATTTGTCCTCACTGAACAGGCATAAGAATATTCGAAAGAAAATGATAAGCCGATTGGCTATATCAAATAGGGATACAGATGTTATATGATTTTGACTGTTAAAGTTAAAAATGATAGAATAGTAAAAGAGCTTAAAATATATGTGAAGCTTACACAATACATAAAAACTGTTGTGTATTCGCATGATATAAATATTTCAAACCAAACGAGATGCAAAAATTCAAAAGTGACGAAAGTTTATTATTTTTAGTAGAAACATAGCATTTTTAATTATTGAATAAGTCCAATACATTTAAAAACTGGGAGCATTACATTGTATTTTGCAAGTCACGGTGAAAGTTTTATTTCAACTCCAGACTCTCGACAGTTGAATAATAATGATCTCAAAATTCTACAATTTTAGTTTTGAGTGTAAAAAGGCGAGCAATTAATCGTGCTCTTTTTTATTACATCATGAAATCTGGTTACTAAGTAATTAGACGCATTTTAATTAATTTTTAGTGAATTTTTTAAATACAAGATACAACTTGTAAAAAATGGAAATGTTAAAAAATTATGTTTCTAATGTCACTTTTTATGAACAATTGTCATTCTTTTAACCTATGAAAGGCATTTAAATGTTGGTGAGATTTTTGCACGACTACACAGCCACTCTTCAGAAATCAAGTGATAACAAAAAAAAAAAAAAAACAGCGAATTTGCTTAATTACTTGTCCTATTTTGTTGTGGAGGGCTATCCGAAGTCTGCTAACTTAGTTTTATTAACAGCAGTACATTCTTAAAATTATTACAAACGTCATAAAATACTTAAACGCATAGTAATTAAGGTTCCAAGATGTCTAAAGCTGTAGCTTAGTAACAGAAGGAAAGGGGGGCTGTACAAGGAGTTTTTAATTAAGACAAAGACAGGTGATTGAAAGCGGGAATGAGCTTAATTGCTGTTCAACTAATCATAATGACGCAGCTATTAGCAGTGCCTTGATGGACGTAAGAATGTCCGATTACGGAACGATGAGACGATAAACTATGTAAAACATCGATAAAAATGACACGGGAACTTTTACACTAAATATGATAAAATAGTAAAGGAGTTGAAATTTTATCTTGACGTTCATGGTACATAAATATGTTAGATTCTCGCGTGACATTAATATTTTGAACGGACAAGATTAAATATTGAAAAAGACTAGTAAGACAATTGTTTTTTACAGTTTGATCACACAGTTTTGAGTATTTTAAGTTCAATATTATAAAAACTGGAAGTAGTCTGTAGGTAGTGGTGAAATTGTTATTTAAACTCTAAGCTTGCTGCACCTGAATAATCGTGATTTCGTCGTATTAGTTTTGAGTTTTAGGGAGTTAATAATTTTTTGTTTTACAATATATGCTGTGATTACAAGGAAAAAAACGTCATTTTTCATTAAGATTTGAGACTCTATGATATTCTTTACCTATATAATGGTATTCAAATTCTGACCTCAGTCATAAGAAACCATTCCTTCTATACTTTTACAATTTAAAAAAGATTGGCACTTTCAAATTGTAGATTAATGAGCTGAATAGAAACCATGTTTGAAATTGTGTATTGAACGGATGTTTATACTTTTATGTCAATGAAAGTTGCAACCATCTACCTTTATAATTCATTAGTATTTCTCATTGGACATTAATTTAAATTCAGACCAGCTTTCTTTGCATCATTTAAAGAAAGAGATATAAAAGATTCATCAAGTGGTCCAAAAATGATCCATAACACATTCAGAAGAATATTGGACTACATTGTTTGATTTTTGAATAAATATAGTGCCAAACAGTATTTTTTATATGGTTTTCATATTTGATATTAAATTAATATTTGTCGATGTATACTTGCTGGGGCTAAAAATTTGTACTTTCAATCTAACAATTTAGATCAAATAGTTCTATTTTTGTAACCGTTACGACTGTAAAACTCTTCAAATTTAAACATGACATTTAAAGTTTCCAACGTTTACCTGTAAATATCTGATTTTATTTAAAAACTGCAAAGCTTATACATAAACCAAGGTTGTATTAAGTAAAATAAGAAAGTCAGAATTGTCTGTTGTCTCGTGGCTAAAACTTTGGACATAAACATTTTTTTTTTGTTTTTTACAATATCATGCAGTTATAAATACTTATGCTGCTTTTTAATACGGAACTTCATGTCAAGAATTTAATTCTTTTTTTTCTTGCAGGTAAGCCAACAGTTTAGTTTGACAAAATTTACTTTTAATCTTACTACAGTTTTGATAGAACTGCCAAGTTTGTTTGCCTTGTCGATCGTCATCCTAAGTCGAATATATTCTGGAATAAAATTAACTATTGGACAAAAACGTTGACACGTGACCTTACAGAACATATTTTATAGGTTTGTTAGTTACTATAAAAAATAATTTGTTTATCTGCACTCGTACGTTTAGATTAGTATATGAATGTTACTATAGAAATAACATTTTCTAAGCATTAATGAATTTTTCCAAAGAATAGAAACAGATGTGCTGTAACGGTGCCCCACCGTTAGGCCACGTTAGTAGGCTAGGGCAGGTAGAGAAAGGGGGAAAAAGAGTTCAAGGGACCTAAGTGGGAAAGCGGGATGGGAAAGTAGGGGTAAGGGAAAAGAGAGGAAAGCCAGGAAAGGAAGCAAGGAGAAACAGATTAGTTTGGGCAAGCAAGCGCGCGAGAAGCGTAGAATTTTGGTGACTTCGGGTGCGACGTCCAGAGAATACCAAGTGTGTGCTGGAGGGTGCTGAGAAAGCAGGCGACCTGTGCTGGAGGCTGCTGAGAAAGCAGGCAACCCCGAGTTCCACGAGAGGCGGAAGGCTCCCCCAGCCAGAGGGTTAACGCGAGGCTAGCGTCAGTGACCTCAACTTCCAGACACTGCCAGTAGGGACGCCTACTGGCCCCAGCGTTGGCATGACAGCCCCTTCGAGACTCAGAGAGTCGTCACTACCTGCGACCGTGAGTACCGGTCCTTAGGCGACCGTTTTATTGTAAAGGGCAGTGGCCCTCGATTAGCCCGCGTAAGTCTGCCCGGTCTGCGTTTTCGCGCCGCGAGCTTGTCGAGCAATCGCGCTCGACGTGCGAGAATTCACACACACACACACACATACACTACACACCCGCGAATATTTTCGTAATTATTTTATATTCTTTCGTAATTATCTTATATAGTAACATCTGGTGTAATGAAATGCAAAGTTTGCAGTAGCTATGAATGTACCTCTACGTCAAAGGAAATTCGCATTACAGGTAAATAGATCTAAAAAATACCCAGTGTTGAACTTAGATTTTTATCCATCTTTTACTTTCTTTCGTGAGGTACTAGTGCATTTATAATTTTTTTTTTTTTTCGAGGTGGGGTTGCTAATGCATCTTTTAGAATTATACAACCAAATAAAAGTTTTCAGAAAAGTAAAAATATTTCTTTAACATGTTCTGCTATAATCAATGATTTCTCCATCGTCATATGGTATGACCATAGTCGTCAAGTGGTAGTAAGCTCTGGTTAGTTCTAAATTAATTTTTTTAGTATTATGAGTCAAGTTTTCTTGTACAGTTTGACCAATTATACATGTTTTCTAATGTATATAAGAAGAAAATACGTTATATTGAAGGTAACTAAATTTACTTACCAAGCCATTTTCACGATCAATAACGCCAGTGAATTAGATAGAAGGAAGTACTATTTAAAAGGAACGGAAAGATACTACGGATTTGTTGGAAATCCTCCACGCAAAATACGTACAAAATTATATCTATTTAACATCAATAGTAAGAATGAGAAACAGTTATGATGTACATTATCATTTATAAATCTCAACTATTTTTACTTCGTTGATGGTAATTTTATTGTGTAGATTCACCTTCTTTTACACTTGTAAATTTGAACGCTACAGAGAGAACAGTGATGGCAAGGGACTTTAAGAATCCCCTGACATTATTATGCCATGTTGGAGGGATTCCAACCCCTAACATTACGTGGTCGAAAAACAATGTACCTCTGAAGATGTCATCACAGTACACTTTCGAGGACAACTATCAAAAATTAACTATAAGATATTTTTTTGAAAAAGATTCTGGTAATTATTCATGCCATGCAAAAATCGATTACGGAACANGCAGCTGTAAAAACACTTTGCAAAAATGCAGATTTAATGTATATTACTGTACTGGCAAAGGAGTTTAAAATTATGATTTATCTGGGACAACACTTGAATATTACAAGTCTTTTGGGAGCTTGTACAAAAAATATAGCCAAACGTAAGCATTCGCGTAATACTATTATGCCATGTTGGAGGGATTCCAACCCCTAACATTACGTGGTCAAAAAACAATGTACCTCTGAAGATGTCATCACAGTATACTTTCGAGGACAACTATCAAAAATTAACTATAAGATACTTTTTTGAAAAAGATTCTGGTAATTATTCATGCCATGCAAAAATCGATTACGGAACAGTGGAAAAATTACAAATTATTGCTGTGAAAGGTAGCAAATGCCATTGCCAAAAATAATTACACAATTCTACATGTTATGTTTGTATCTTAAAAAATAAATTATACTGAGTAAAACTACTACAGTTCAGTAAAATTTACATTTGGTTATACTATTTAAAACTATGATAGGCATTGTTCAGTGCTTAACAATAAATTATTTAATAACAAATAAAACAGAATATTGTTTCATTGAATTACAAAATAAGTAATTAATTAATATAGTTTATTATATACTAATCAGTCAACCAAAGAAGCACTTGACAAATTTTTTACTGAACAAGGCTGCTCGAGTCACGCTTGAGTTCAAAACAGAAAAAGAGGTGTGTTGAAAGTTGTAAAAAAAGCTTTTTATGTTTACTGTTGTAGAATCATGTTTTTGATGCATACAATTAGTAAAATTATGCCTTAAGTATCACTTTTCGTGTAGAAAAATCTTATTACTTTCTCATACAAGAAATGTTACACAAAAAAAAAATACTCATGTACAGAAATGACATGATGTACACTTCAGAAATAAATTAGAATCAAAGTAGTGTGCACCGGCAATTCTATAGGTATAAGTGTGTTTGTACATGTGTTTGTTTGAATGTGCGTATGTGTAAATACATTACGTCTGGACGTTACAGAAGTTTCAGGTTATTAAGTATATTGAATACTGTGGAAAAAAATAGTACAGCTATTTTTTTTTTCTAACCACATGTCTTCAGAATTCTAACTGACATTATAAAAAAATACTTGGTTTCAAAACGTGTAGCTGGATTTTCTAATAAAAATTTTTCTTTGTATCTTTAAGGACGAGNGTACATGTGTTTGTTTGAATGTGCGTATGTGTAAATACATTACGTCTGGACGTTACAGAAGTTTCAGGTTATTAAGTATATTGAATACTGTGGAAAAAAATAGTACAGCTATTTTTTTTTTCTAACCACATGTCTTCAGAATTCTAACTGACATTATAAAAAAATACTTGGTTTTAAAACGTGTAGCTGGATTTTCTTATAAAAATTTTTCTTTGTATCTTTAAGGACGAGCGATTTGTACAAAATTGAATTTTGGTGTAGCAGAAAAAAGAACTTTTATTATTTCAATTAACTATGATTTTTCTATGATAGTACAAAATAGAAAAGTTAATATTAAGATGTAATAATCATAAAAAAGTATATTTAAATAAAAATTTGATAATAAAGAGTAAATAACATTTACAAATAAGTAATCTTTTAAAGTTTAAAGAAGAACTAATATTAGATACTGGTCCTACTTCGTTTAAGGATGGGATTCTCAGATTATTAAATTTGGAATTGACAGCAGACCATCAAGCAGAATTGCTTCTAGATGATAGGAGGTTAGAATTTTCGAGGGAAAAAATAAGGGCAGAAATTATAAACAGGTGTATTAAAGAATTTATGTTAACTTGATTTATACATCAACGTCCAAAATGATTTTTTTTTCCGTAAAGACAAACAAGTAGAATTAGCAATGTAAACAATTTAAGAACTGTATAAAAAACCCTATGTCTCCTGAAATAAAATCTGTCACAACTGCAGCTGTAAAAACACTTTGCAAAAATGCAGATTTAATGTATATTACTGTACTGGCAAAGGAGTTTAAAATTATGATTTATCTGGGACAACACTTTAAATTACAAGTCTTTTGGGAGCTTGTACAAAAAATATAGTCAAACGTAAGAATTTATGTATGAGAACTTTAATCAACCATACATCAAAAGAAAGTTTTCCCAGGGATCATTATAATTTATGTTATACTTCAGAACTCGTTTATTAAGTAATACAAGTTGCCCCTAGGTGACGAGCGTAACAATCTTCAAAATGATTAGAAGATGCTATTGATGAAGATGACAAGGCAGTTTTTCTGTAAGCTTAAAAATGATAGAATATGAAAGGAGTTAGTTATATCTAGAATTTATGGTACATGAAAACTGTTTGGTAATATTATACTGAATATTGCTAATTTGTGATCGTTAAATCTTCACCCTGAACATTGTCAATTTTAAAAAGTAGGAAAAGATTTATTATCTGCAAAAATCTTTAATTTTTTTATGATATTGGTAAGGTAATTTGATATTTAAACAAAGATACTTTAAAATTATTACTGATGCCATCACGTATAGATAGACAATTATTTAAATTTCAAGTTACGAAAAGGTGCAGCTTAGAAACAGTTGGTGAAGGAGTTGGTGGCTGCAAAAGAAGTTTTAAATTAGGACAAAGACAGGTGATTAAAAGCGGGAAGTAGCTTGATTGTTGTTTAACAAATAATAAGCACACACCTGCACGTAGCAGGTGACAAGACGAAGTCATCTTCTATCTTTGCCGAATAAGTGTAAGGCTTTCCCATTTTACGTTTGACCACTGCAGTGAGGTACGAAGGCTCTACTTCAATAAGCGGTATATCTACTAGTCGTGTATTTTTCAGACAATACTTGCATCAATTTACCTTTAAAATAAATTGAGCTAAAGTCTACATTTTTTCAGCCCTTATTATTAACTTTAATTACAAATACTCGAACATATCTACAGGTTATGATGTCGAGCACTCAAGGTTGGAAGGATCCGCCGACTTTTTTTCAGTGGTCAAAGCTACTGTGTTTTCTTATTGCACTTTCAGGTATGTATACATAAAAACGTAAACTTTTAATTTATAACCAACGCTCTAGTTGTATGAACAGCACAATTTGAAAACATAAATTAAAATTATTGATAGTAACTGCAAAAAGTAGCGTGTAACCCAGTGCCCCATCTAAGATTTTTGGTCTCATTCTATGATTTATTCTTCTCGCACCATAGTTTTAGAGATAGATCAATTCAACCGATTGACGAGGTAGTGCTGAAATACAAAATAGAGAGCTTCGACTCCACGGGTTCCACGGTTCTCTCTTTTATTTGGCCTATTTATAAATTTAAAACATTTATACTTAAAACAATGATACGTACGCTCAACGGTCAAAGTTCTAAAGGTTGTTTCCACTTACAAATTAATGATGAGATCGAAAACCAAAAAATAAGTATTAATGTACCTGTAATGAAGCTCTAGCAAGTATTGCTAAATCAAGTTGTAGGTAAAGCTATGCACAGTGAATTTTTTTCAATACAATTTTTATAGAAGCTAAATGAAACATTACGTCAGTAGGGCATAAACTACAAACACATGAGCACTCGAAGAGTGCGGTTATGGTATGTTTCGGTCCAAGTCATATATTTTGTTTTTCTTATCGAGGGTGCAATTTTGCGCCCTTTAACACATTTTGGGCCTAGTCAGAGAAGTGCTTGGGCCCGGAGGGTGCAAAAAACTTTTTGCCGTTAGGTCCAAAGTGGTTACAAAGGCGTAAAGTGTGGCCCGAGGGCACAAAGTGGCAGTTGTTTTTTGGACCGTGTAACGAGGTAAAACTGTGATCTGCCGTTTTACTCTAACGTCGCGCCTTTTCTGACGGGCCACCGCCTATCGGATCTTTCGCAGACTAACGGCCGCGGGCGATATGGAGAATCGCCCTGTTATTTCTTTTCTTTTTCATGTGATGCCCCCCCCCCCCCCGACCAATGGACGACGAGGTAGCAGCAGCACAGACAGCACGACATCAAGGAGCGACTCTCAACGAGTGAGCGCTCGAGCCCTGCCAGCATGCTTTTAGGCCGTTCGACCGATACGACTGCGAGAGAAGATGCGTGGACTTTGCGGCGCAGCGGTGCACCCGATGTATGCGAGATGCGCGGGAGTCAGTCGGGATTTGCCGTTGAGCCGGCGACCCAGCGTGCGCTTGTGGTTGACGGTTTTTTTCGCGCGTTTTTTTCTGTGTGTTCTTGGAGAGTTTTGCGGAGAGTTTTCTGGGTGTACAGGAGGTGGAGAAAGTGAGTCCGTGGAGAAAAGGTAGTGCACGAGAGAGAGTAGGGAGGAGTTTGAAGAGACGTGGATAGGAAGCGTTATACGAGCATGAGCGAGCGTACGCCAGCGCACGTGAGCAGACGCTAGCGTTATATGAGCATTGGCGAGCGTACGCTAGCGCATGCGAGCTATTCGAGCATCTGCGAGCTCCTGCTAGCTATGCGAGCATCTGCGAGCTCCCCCGAGCTGTATGCAAGCATCTGCGAGGTCCCGCAAGCTGGGCAGCCTGGGTAAGCTGAACGAGCTACACAAATGGACACAAACGGGGTAATGTAGGCTGTTGCGATCTGTGAGAGCCATGCGCGCAAGGCACAGCTAGACAAGCGAAATACAGCCCGGACAAGGTGCGCTAGACACGGGACATAAAAGGGCTTTACGGGACTAGCTGTATATAACTTGGTATAGCTTGCGTATACTGAAGGTACCAGTGATACAAACAAATTATTGATGCATAATTTTTTATACAAACCTCTGCTCCGGCTTACACTCATGCCCAAGTATACGAACAGTTCTCCAAAAATAAAAATTTTCATGGCCAACCCAACACGGACAGTCCAGAACATGTTACGTTTTCCAACTTCGTCTGTTACCTACGGAAGCCCGTATGGGTCCGCACGCACCAGGTTGCGCGTGCGCACAAATTTTGCTTGCTCTCGGCTGTGGGTGCACCTTTATAATGCTCTTTCTAAGTTGCTAGTGCGGTACTGCAGTGGCGCCAGCTTACTTCGGGAGGTCTGTGTGAAACTACTCTTTTCCGTGGCTCTGGCGCTGAGTTGGCGCGTTTTCTCTAACCTAAAACCTCTCGTTGTATGCTCGCTTTGAAAACAATGGCATTTATAAACGTTTCTGGACCAGGTTTAACGGTTAAAATACCGTGCCAAAATAATTTGGTTAGTATAAGAAACGTCCAAGCTTATTCTAAAGACGCCACTGCTGTTTTGTATTCCTTAAATAACAAAAAAGTCGGCGTAGAAATCATAAACAAATGCTTCAAGGTCGGTCCTAATGTTGAATACGAAGTTTATGCTCATCAAAAGAAAAGTAAGATTTTAATACTTTTCAAGTCACTTNGCTCGCTTTGAAAACAATGGCATTTATAAACGTTTCTGGACCAGGTTTAACGGTTAAAATACCGTGCCAAAATAATTTGGTTAGTATAAGAAACGTCCAAGCTTATTCTAAAGACGCCACTGCTGTTTTGTATTCCTTAAATAACAAAAAAGTCGGCGTAGAAATCATAAACAAATGCTTCAAGGTCGGTCCTAATGTTGAATACGAAGTTTATGCTCATCAAAAGAAAAGTAAGATTTTAATACTTTTCAAGTCACTTTTATCTTAAGGTTTCAATTGTAAATCACGATTATTGTAGATGTCATGGTTGGAGAAAAAGAAAATCAGCGTATTTCAGAAATTATGAAAATAATTAATGATGAAGAAGAGGAGATCGTTAACGATGAAGAAATGAAACATTTGCCCAAAAAACCAAAACCATCAACGAGGTCCATTACCATAGAATGGAAGCATAAGCACACCGATAATGGTAAATACGTTTTAATGAACGAAGATTTAGCTGGCTCTCGAAGCAAGCTAGCGCCACGGCAGTACCGCACTAGCGACTTAGAAAGAGCATTATAAAGGTGCACGCAGCCGAGAGCAAGCAAAATTTGTGCGCACGCACAACCTGGTGCGAGCGGACCCATAGGGGCTTCCGTAGTTACCGCATCTCGACGCACTTGCGACAGACAATATGCCGCGTGCCATCTTGCTTTAGTTAACCGTCATGGAGCGCATGTTGGGTACATTTGCAGACTTTTCTACTCCATTACTACTGTGAAACCACTTTAACATACACACACTTGCACTCCGTCCGCAGTCCCACACACTACTGTATTCTCTCTCTCTCTCTCTCTGCCCGGCTCACTCTTGCTCTCTACCCTCACATTCTCTCTCTGCCCCACTTGCTCTTGCTTTCAACCCTTACACTCTCTTTCTCTCTCTGGTTCACTCAAAAAAGCTACAATCTCTCTCTTTATCTCTCTCTCTCTAGTCTCACCTAGTCAAAAGTCTGCGAGTTCAGCCCAGCGCAATGTCGTCCAGGGTCCTCGAGCGCGTCATTCGTCCTACGGCTTCACTTTTTCTTTTCTCTTTCTCTCTCTTACCCTCTTATTCTTGTCTCAGCGGCTTTCACAGTCCTCGACCTGGACACTTCGTCATCCTGGAAAAACACAGCAGCTGCCAGACTTGTGCTGAACTCTCTCTCTTCTTCCAACGCTCTTCGCACCTTCTCGACTACTCTCTCTCGCTCTCTCTTTCAACTCTTGCCTCAAAACCCGCGAACCGCCGAAACTATCGCTGCTCGCACCCAGGCGCACAGCTCGAGACTCTCCTCCAGACTGACTCACGATCTCTCGCTCGAGCAATGTCCGCCGCTACTGCTGCTGTCACGTATCTCCCCTTGCAGTCACTCTCGACATAGCAGCTACTGTGTGTCCCAGTAGTTGCGTTTGCGTTTTCTTGTCTTTTCCTGCTGGCACTGCTGTGTCTCTGCAGCTCAGCTCGTTGTTCTTTGGCGTCCTCTTCTCCTTCTCTCAGCGTATATACAGCTCCCCAAAAACAAACAAATTCGGAGAAGCTTCGACTTTCTGCTTCTTGTATATACGTTGCATCAGCGAGAGCATTTTAGGACGTGAAAGCTATTTTTGCATCGTTACAAACATACTAATTTCCAAGTTTTCTGAAAGAACAATTTAAAAAAAATTATTTTAATAAGTAAATTATTTATTAATCCATTTTATAAAGAAACCAAATAAGTTAATGTACATTAAATAAAAATTTCTATGAAAAATAAGTTACAAACTGTAAGATAA
>NW_019379652.1:412977-443688 GCF_000648655.2 Copidosoma floridanum
AATTATGTTGAGGGAATAAATCTAATTATAGACCGATCGATTATTAATAACAACATTGTAAGCTAATTTCGCCCACTGGTCTGCATTTATTATTAAATGTAACAAAACAAAAATAATTTCGTGATACAAAGAAATTAGCTTATAATCGCGTACATTTTATTCATCGACGCTTGAGAGAGAGAACTTTGCTAGTGCTAATCTGCATACCTCGAATTTATTATTGCTTGATGTTGAGGCTTCTTCTCTTCCGACGATGATCTCAATCACCGCTAACTGCACTGTCGTTTTAGTTTGAAGTTTTGTAAATTCATGGGGCCGGTAAATATATATATCATCCTTGGGATAATTTGCCTTGGAGCTTCGTGATAGCCGACAGCATCCAAAGGTCCGTAGTCGTCACTTCGGTCGTCACTACGTCGAGGCGGGGACGAGCTATGCTAACGTCACCCTGGTTTGCTGCACTATCTCGCGGCCTTGGCTAAGCTGCAATTATCGTGAGCTGCCTCGCTGATCTTCCAGAGTTCTTGGCCTTAAAATCGGTGAAGAATCACTGACTCCTGCTTGTCCTGCGGAGCCTATCTCCAAGAAAAATGACTCGTCTCCCCTCTACCTTTCTCGTAATCAAGTCTCCTTTTCCATTTATTGTACTCCTTTTCTTTTGTTACCCGCGTCTACCATATATTGTATCTCCTGATACTCTCCTCCTTCACCTAATATTATCATAGTTCTCTCTCTCTCTCTCTCTTGTTCTCTCTCTCGCTCTTATTCTTATTCGCTTGCTCCTCTATCTTTCAAATTCGTATTGAAGTTTGGGCGCGTGTAACCGATCTACACGGTTACAGGTTTCATTTAAATATTTACTTTTAAGTTGCATCACTACTTTTCTACTAAATCCTTTTTTTAATAAATCAATAATATTAATCGACTAAATTATTGTCTAGCATGCCAGCAGATTATTATTTTTTTCTGAAAATTGGTATACTTATGTTTTTTTAGTCGCTGAATTGGAATTTGACATAAAAATTTTAAAATTCAAAATGGCGGATCCAATATGGCGGCCGAAAAAATAAAAAATTGGTAAAAGTCCATGAAAATACGTACATGGGGGTTTGTTGGGGTGCTGATTACGAATCTTTTAACAAAAATGTAGAATTCAAAATGGCGGATCCAATATGGCGGCCGAAAAAATGAAAAATTGGGAAAAGTCCATGAAAATACGCACATGGGGGTTTGTTGGGGTGCTGATTACGAATCTTTTAACAAAAATGTAGAATTCAAAATGGCGGATCCAATATGGCGGCCGAAAAAATAAAAAATTGCTGAAAGTTCATGAGTATTCGTACATGGGGGTTTTTTGGGGTGCTGAATACTAATCATTCAAAATGACGGATCCAAGATCTTTTAGATTGCAACAATAACAATTTGTTCACTGTAGGAAAGGATACTGTTTGTAATGCTATATACAAATATTTGCTAGTTGTAATTAAATAAATTTTCTAATTAATACTCAGCATACAAGTGAACTACAATGTCAAGGAAGAGTACACGTTATTAATTTACAATTCTCAAATGAAGCTTTTTGTTTCAAGTACGAGTGTGTCAACCATAAATTGCAGTAGTCGGTCTACACATCACAACATGAATTCGCATTATAAATGAGTCTATAAATTTTTTTTATTTATTACGTATGATGATTTCATCTAGTCTCATCTTCTTTCGTAAACGTACTTATTCCTCTTCACTTTTATCTTCAATATTCTATAACTCGTCGCCCATCTCATAGTAATTGTCATTTTCTCTATAACATTATATTAATATTACGTTCTAATATTATGTATAAAATAAAGTTAATTAAGAAAATTTTAATGTTAATCTACTGCTATTTAAAATAAATCTTGGCAGAATAAGACTTAAAGATATTTCTTATTGTAATATTTAATAACATGATAGANAGCATGGCAGTTTTGAATGCAGAAACAACGTATTTCCTTATATATTCTTCTTTTGACGATAGTTTGTTTGTTATCTGTATGAGGATTGATCAGGATTTTGTCGAAGTTATAAAAATTTGAAAGAACAAGAAAATTGAAGTATAAAGCACTTTAAATGTTATTGTTTATCTTACAAGTCTCTAATTTCCTTTACATTTCGGGATTTAGCTGTGTACAGAAAAATTTATCTTTTTCAAGGATTGGTTTACCTAAATTTACTAGAGCACAAGTAATCGCGACAATCTGCTCATAGTTGGAAACGAGACTTCGAGGCATCTTCTCTCCTACTACCTTAAACTCTCTTATTTGCTGGTTTACTCTTTCGACATGGACACGAGCTGCTACAATAGAACTGTTATGAAGAGCTTCTTCGCGATTAAATTGCTTCTTATCCTTAAGAAAGGGTGGTCTTTTAAGCTCTATATTATACTCTTGTTTTTGAATAGGAATTTCATGAATAGGAATTTCAGTAAAATCAGCAATAATCCTTGTTTTTTTGAAGTCTGAAAAACAGAGACACATATTTTGCAATATTCTTTCTTTTGTTGGCCACATAATAGCAAACTTCAGATAAACTCTAAGTATGAATGTGATTCGGTGCACTATATTAATACAGATTCTTTTTAAACATCACCTAAACACGATATTTCAAACACAATAGCTTATACTATGTTTTAACATTGTCACTGCCATCATAATTTGCTCACAATGAAAAGTGAATTTTGTAAGGTAAAAACAATATCTATCAGAGCAGTAAGGGTTTAAAAATTAGGTATTCCCGTTAACGTGCTCCAATCACGATTACTTGTTATATAATCTACGAAACAATAGGTATGTTTACCAACAGGTCCAGCGTTACTTTTTATAATCTCTGGTTCCAAGTTTCTACGTTTTCTCGCTTTATCTCTTCGTTCAACATGTTGTTTTCTTTTGATTTTTTTCTTACACTTGTTATTTTTATCAAGTGCTAGTAATCCTACTGAAGAAATGGTCATTTTAATATCCTTTTTCCAACTTTGTCTGAAACATATGCATATTAATTTTATCATACTCATATAAAAAGCAAAGTCTCAAGAACTGTTGTAATCGCTAACCATGAAATCTACTTAACTAATCTTGCTAAAATTTTTCATACTGATTGTTGACATTTTCTAGATGATTTTAGTACAGTTATTATCTTACAAAAAATTAATAACAATAGTAATATCAAATCTCAAAGTTTTGCAAAAATGCGCTATCTTTTCACTTTAGTTCAGTAGTATCTGTTAGGTGGCGTAGAAGTAAAATTGAAGCTACCAGCAATAGAATTAAATAATTCTGGTTATAATATTCCCGAGAAAATTGCCTAATACCACAGTTGTTCACTAGATTGCACTAACTATAGGGTTGTAAATCATGCAGCTGGGTATCCTGGCTACCAACAACACTCTTCTCCAATGGACATGCTACTTCCGTTAAATACCACCTTGATTCATCAAGACTAACAAGTTCAACGAATGAAAGGCGTCCAAAACGCTAATATCTCCGGCGTAATGCCAAAAGACGTCCATAGCCAGAGAACAATCTATTCTAAATATTTAGGATTTCGTGCCCGTTCTTCCGACCGACCTGGGGCTACTAGAGCAGATTTTGATACGACATCAAGTCAGGGAAAAGAACCCTGAAGAGTTTGGTCAGCCACAATGGCCTCTTCCTTAGCGGTTGGTCCTAACGGCACACAGTGGGCAAAAATGTGTTTTTTTTTGAATCAATAAAATAGCGGCTGCTGTATTGAACCGATCTAGATGATTTTTTTTGGAACATTAAGGTAAGATTGCGTAGAATAACAGAAAATTGGTCCAAATAAAAAAAAAAAATACTTACGGGGGTGGAAACCACCCCTAAAGTCACCCTCCAGCACTGGTAATCGACTAAATTATTGTCTAGCATGCCAGCAGATTATTATTTTTTTCTGAAAATTGGTATACTTATGTTTTTNTAACTTTAAACACTTTTTTTAACACTCAAACAAATAGTACAATAACATACACAAAAGCACTTGAACTCAATAATTCCAAAAACAAAATTTATTTCAAAAGTTAAATTAAATAAATTAGCACTTTACTAAAATTTCTAGTATAATAACGTTTATTGACGAAAGAATAATGTAATTATTTACCAACACAAACCCTCCATAGGTTTGCAACTGTCCTTTGTGGCTCCCAGGAATGCTTGGCTTCTACGGTGGCCATCAAAAGACTTTGCAAAATTGTCAGATGTAACCGACAGCTTAGATCACATCCAACTTATTTCTTAAATAAATTTATCATCATTTTTGTAAATGAAAATGTAATCACAATATAATAATCTTACCTCCAACATCTAGGTGAGCAAAACAATTTATATAAATTTAAACTTGCGGGTGAATTATGTTGAGGGAATAAATCTAATTATAGACCGATCGATTATTAATAACAACATTGTAAGCTAATTTCGCCCACTGGTCTGCATTTATTATTAAATGTAACAAAACAAAAATAATTTCGTGATACAAAGAAATTAGCTTATAATCGCGTACATTTTATTCATCGACGCTTGAGAGAGAGAACTTTGCTAGTGCTAATCTGCATACCTCGAATTTATTATTGCTTGATGTTGAGGCTTCTTCTCTTCCGACGATGATCTCAATCACCGCTAACTGCACTGTCGTTTTAGTTTGAAGTTTTGTAAATTCATGGGGCCGGTAAATATATATATCATCCTTGGGATAATTTGCCTTGGAGCTTCGTGATAGCCGACAGCATCCAAAGGTCCGTAGTCGTCACTTCGGTCGTCACTACGTCGAGGCGGGGACGAGCTATGCTAACGTCACCCTGGTTTGCTGCACTATCTCGCGGCCTTGGCTAAGCTGCAATTATCGTGAGCTGCCTCGCTGATCTTCCAGAGTTCTTGGCCTTAAAATCGGTGAAGAATCACTGACTCCTGCTTGTCCTGCGGAGCCTATCTCCAAGAAAAATGACTCGTCTCCCCTCTACCTTTCTCGTAATCAAGTCTCCTTTTCCATTTATTGTACTCCTTTTCTTTTGTTACCCGCGTCTACCATATATTGTATCTCCTGATACTCTCCTCCTTCACCTAATATTATCATAGTTCTCTCTCTCTCTCTCTCTTGTTCTCTCTCTCGCTCTTATTCTTATTCGCTTGCTCCTCTATCTTTCAAATTCGTATTGAAGTTTGGGCGCGTGTAACCGATCTACACGGTTACAGGTTTCATTTAAATATTTACTTTTAAGTTACTGACTAAACAAACATTTGTAATTCGTAAAATCAGGGCTTAAGCGAGAATTTAGGGGATTTCCAAAATTATTTCAGTTCACTTTTATTGCAATTAATTAAAAATAACTTTTAACAAAATTTCAAAAAGTATACATGTTCTGTCACAGAATTCATACACTTATAATTCTCAATTGTTCACACATATATGCTCATTGTAGTATTGGACTATATAAAATTTTGCATAAGTTCTACATTCTTTAAATCACTAAAACTACAATATTTTGGAATCCAAGCTAAAAAAATATATGTTTATATAATAAACTTACGTTTGCACTATATATTTTTTTGCCTCTGTTATCAACTCAAGTCTTTCCTTTGCTTCTATGCGCTTCTGAAGATTTATCAACGATATCATCGGATCACTCATGCAAATTGCTCTATCGAATGTATCCTGCAGTCGAGATTTTCTGCTAACTTGTCGAGAAAGCATAATCAGATTTCTTCGATGACATCGATGCCATGATTCTTGAGCATCTTCTGCGTAGAAGGATATTGGTAGAGAAAATTTTGCAGCGATCTGGCAACCGTGTTCCAGCAGTTTGTGCACGGTTGGACTCATCCTGGCCCATGGAAATTTTCGGTAATATATTTTGTATATGTGTCTGCAGTACTTCTCCAGATCTTCCAAATTGAGTTTTTTTTTCGACTTGAATAATGTCAGAACAGTTGATATTCCAACTACGAGTTCAAGGTTTATATCTAAAGTATTTACAAACTTCTCGGGATCACTGAAGCATTTACGAGCAAGATTGCCCGTGTTTGTGGTCCCGTGACCCTGAAGTACCTGATCCACCCGTATAGAAAATGCTTTAAAAATCTTCTGTTGAACAATTTTCTTATGTTGTTCATAAACACCTGAAATTACAAAATCCAATGTTTTCACGAAGTTACTGCAAATTCTCCAATTTTTTAGTAATTTAATTAAATAAATGTCCACTATTTACTGTATTCATTATTATACATAAAGTATTAAGTATCCGTTGCAAGGCCACTCAGTTTTAAGTTTTTTTTCAGAAAATATAATTGTATTTTATAACGCAGAAAATGGAATCGTATTATTGTTCGGCTGAGAAAACTATTGACTCATAAACACTCTCTCAACAAATTTTAATAAAATAACACACGTAATTGTATTACCTTTGTTATTTTTTGTTATCTCCCATTCTGGTGGTTTCATCTTTTTTTTGTAAGACGTATGAAGTAGCAGCTCGAAAGCCTTGATTTCACAATGTAGTAAGCCGAGTCCAAAAAATAAGGACGAGTCTATTGGTGTGAAATCGCTTTCTATTTTACTAAATTCGTGAGTAGTGCATAGGCACATCGGACTATCGGTCTAGCATTGTTATTGTCACACNTGCCATTGATTTGTTAAACGTAGCAGAAAGCAATAATGATGAATATTATTTTACGAAAAACCCTTAACAACAGGCACGCACTACAAACTTTACCCGACCAATACTGTAGACTAAGTAAACTATACGGTTTTAGGTATAGGATCGTTTAGCTGGATTAATTATGACTAGCGTGGTGTCAGTTTAAGTGTATGGTTACTAAATAAGAAATTTTTTTTTCTAATTTGGGAAGTATTATAAAGTCTACAGTAAAAAATGATTAGTCTGAATGGATTTCAGATCAAGCCCTACTGATTTTTAATAAATATTCGTTTTGATTATTTATTGATTAAAAACGTATTGAGTAAATATTGTAGAATCTAATAAGAGGAAACTAGCACTTCCAATTAAATTAATAAATAGTACTTTGATTTTAAAGGCAGTATAATCTGATTGCAAAACTAAAATTTCACATAAATTGAGCATTATTTATTACAAGTCAAAATAAACATTGTAAACATTTTTTATTCGAACGAACTTTACACTACAGTACTTGTACAAAAAGATCTTGCAGGAAAATTCACAGGATCTTTTGAGTACGAAAGTGTGACATTTATTAAGAATAATATGTTTATGTTTTTTATTAAAATTATATTTAAACAGTAAATTCGAAACAACAAATTGGTAATTAGGGTATTTATTCACAATGTTTTTTCCGATTTTAAATATTGCGTATTAAGATACTGTCAAATACAAAATGCATAATATATACTGAAGAAATCTTGACAAGTATGTAAAACGGGGCTTCAGCGAGAACAGCATAATGGCTACCTGTGATATTTTGAAAACTGTTGAGGACTTGCTGATTTCAAAGATATTATTGTTTACCTCTCCAACCATCGAAAATTGTAAGATATTTCATCTCAAAGTTATTATAACATAAAAACCTTTATTCGCTTGTGTTTGTTTTTAAAAATGAACTATTTATCGAGGAGTTACCTCATAAACTAATACGTAGTACTACACCGTGTGCATTTTTGGAAAGATTCACAGTTTGTATACCAAGGTAGTGGTAGATTTTTTTAAATTATAAACGACCCCAAAAAACCCCCATGTACGTATACTCATGGACTTTCAGCATTTTTTATTTTTTCGGCCACCATATTGGATCCGCCATTTTGAATTCGACATTTTTGTTAAAAAATTCGTAATCAGCAGCCCAACAAACCCCTATGTACGTATTTTCATAAACTTTTACCAATTTCTCATTTTGTCGGCCACCATACTGGATCCGCCATTTTGAATTTTAAAATTTTTATGTCAAATTCCAATTCAGCGACTAGAAAAACATGAGTATACTAATTTTCAGAAAAAAATAATAATCTGCTGGCATGCTAGACAATAATTTAGTCGATTACCAGTGCTGGAGGGTGACTTTAGGGGTGGTTTCCACCCCCGAAAGTATTTTTTTTATTCGGACCAATTTTCTGTTATTCTACGCAATCTTACCTTGATGTTCCAAAAAAAATCATTTTGATCGGTTAGGTTACCAGAGGAGGTATTCTCCAGGCTCGATTTCCTGACCAACGGCAAACATTTGGTTATCTAGAGAACGATCCAAAAATGAGATATTCTTTGGCTAGCGGCATAACTTCTTCTAGCATGATCTCCGTACTTAGAAACTCCAGGAGTAAGAGTCAAGCTACCTGCAGCTGGCTCTCCATGATCGAGAATAATAGTAAGGAATAACTGATAGTATCACCACTAGCCCTTTTTAGGGCCATCATTAATATTTACATTTCCTAATTGATCATCAATCTCATCGATTTTGTTTTGGGCTATCTAACGTCAAATTTACTTGCCAACGAATACATTTTTACAACCATTTCCGGCCATTATTAAACCAAGTCAGCCATTCACTGGCAGATGTCACGAGCGCAGTGTTTCGCTGTGAGGCTAGATACTCCGACTTTAAACAACCCTTAATTACCCTCTCCAATATAAGCAGTTAATTAGGAATCACCGATGCTGTCTGAGATCTGCGTTGGACGAAACGAACTGCTATGAAAGAAAAATTAACTTTATTAAAGGGGCAGTCTCCAACAGGCAAGCATTACAAACCAATCTTCCCATCTTGGATCACCTTTTGGTGACTGAACTCTGCATAAAAGAAAGTGCTTAACAAATATATTAGAAATCAACTAAGTTGAAAAAAAAAAACAACCTTTAGGGCTCACATTAGTTTTAACTATGCCTATAGTCGCAAGAGGAAAAATTGAAAGTGTGACACTGCTTCTTGACCTGCAATGAAAAGAGGCACCGACGCAGCATTGCCAAATTTCGATCACGTTCGTCACCTTTGTCTCTCTTACCTCTTGGGTTTCTGCTCCTGAAAAAAAAAAATTGGCTCGGGAGTTCTCCCGTTCTATGGGGATAACTAAAAATTAATGCACAAACAAATACTTTTCACTATTTCTTCTATTTAAAACACTTAACACTAATACACAGTATCTCTTTTCACAATACACGACACAATGCTTCACCGCGTCCTTTACACTGCGCTGCAGCGGCTCCGCCTTGCACTACACGAGCCGCGAGCGCATGTCCACCACGTGGCCCGGCTCGTCCTGGACCAGGAGGGGCTCCTGCTCGCTCTAGATCCACACTACTATGCACACACTCACACTCCGTTCTTAATCTCACACACTACTATACTCTCTCTCTCTCTCAACTCTGCCATCTACCCTTACACACGACAAAACGCGCGAACAATGGCGGGACTCCCAAGCATGCACCTCGCGGTCTCTCGTACACCTCGTCTCGTCAACCCAAACGCTATTTCTCTCTCTCTCTCTCTCTCTCTCTCTCTCACTCTGTCTACACTACACTCTCTCTCTCTCTAGCCTCACCTCCTGGTCAAACGTCCGCGAGTTCAACCCGGCGCGATGTCGTCTGGTGTTCTCAAGCGGGTCATTCGTCCTACGGCTTCACTCTTTCTCTTCTCTCTGTCTCTCTCTTACCCTCCTCTTCTTCTCTCAGCGGCCGTAGTCCTCGACCTGGAGACCTCGTCGTCCTGAGAGAACACATCATTGTTATTGGGTTGTCCATTGGCGTCCTCTTCTCCTCCTCTCAGCGTACACATACCATATAAAGTTGTAACTGAAACGATGAGGATGAAAAAAGACTTTTGTTGACAATTCGGACCTTCATAGTGGAAGTAAGAATCCACGAAGCCTTCAGGCCTTTATGAATTCTCTGCAAGTAGCACGAAAAAATCTGTGGCTAAGAAAAACAATGATATTTTATTTAAAAATAATCATGAGTTAGTAATGCTGTCAACATACTCCATACAAAAATTTATTTTCTAAGAGATATGGTATTCCTTTGTTCAGGTAAAAGCATTGAGTCACCTCTAAAAAAGGGCAACACGACACAAGAAGCACAGATGTCCTCAGAGGACAAGGAGAAGTCAGATTTACTTAATTAATTGGCCATATAATAGGTGGTAACCCCCTTACATACCAGGTACTGGAGGATATTTTAACCTTTAGTACCTGATATTCAACAAGGTAATTGAGTGTTATTAGGTATTATGATTGAAACTACATCTACTGTCATCCATACCTCGTTCAGTACCTGGTATGCAAGAAGACCCTGACAATACTTTCTATAGTGCCTGGCATTTTGAGAGCTTTCTTACCTTTTTCAGAGTGTAGTAGACAGGAAGACATTACGATAGTCTTGTCAGCAAGCGTACTGTAGTTTCCATTGAACCTGGCACTTTGAGAGCTCCTATAAGTATTATAGTCAAAACTAAGTATACGTCATGCATACCTCCTTTAGTACCTGGTATGCATGGAGGTGATCGAGTGTTAATAGAACATAATGACTTAAATATCTGATTTTTGAATACATCAGATTTGGTGTATAATAATTTTAAACTTTTTTTACTTGTAGATATATTGAAAATTTATTTTAATTTTCCGATGAAAAGATTTTGACAAAACTACCATTTTTAAAATTAAAGTATCAAACACTGAATAACAAATCATCCATCACAGAAGCGCTGAAAAAAACATTTAAGAATAGAAGATTTTGGATGGACAATGATACTACATTGGTCAATGAAGTAGTAAAAAAGTATCCTAGACTTTCTGATTACGATGAAGGCGTGGTAAAATAATTTGTGATATTAAGAATGAGCACTGATAAGCATATTTGGAAATGATCAGTTTTTATCTTTAGTTTGATCTACAGTTTGAAATGTTGTTCCGTCAGTGTGGGGATAATTTTATTACAAACTTTACAACTTACGTCAGTAAAATTTTAAAGTACACTGAATCTGAAAAGACTACTTGAATAAATGAAGATTCTTCTTTGAATGATGGTAAAATTTAAAAAATTAGTGTGCCTATGATTTTTAGGAAAACATTAGACTGTAGTTTTACTTATAGTATTGTTTTTTTTAATTATTGCAAATGCTCTTAAAGCTCTTTTTACTCTAATTGATCTCTTACCAACACCAAAAAAAAGCGAAAGAGTTAAACAAAAAACGGAAAAACCAAAATAAAAAAGTAATCGTGAAAACAAATATTCCAATTAAATAGAGATTTCCCAGTAAGTAAAGATTTGTAATTTAAAAACAATTCTAATAAAATTTGTATGTAATAATTGCAAACTACTGTTTTCAGGCTAACACTGACATCGAGCTTTTTGTCAAGTCACGAAGAAGTAAAATTTGCGTACCATTAGAACCATACATCATTTGTATTGATAAAATAAAAAATAAAAAATGTTATCTAAATAGATGAGTGGATGATTCACAGGTCCACGATCGATAGTATCATAGCTAGTATTGACTTGCTTTTGGAAATTTTTCTTTGCATTCAGTTAAGTGCTTAACAAATATATTAGAAATCAACTAAGTTGAAAAAAAAAAACAACCTTTAGGGATAATTGATTTCTCAACAGTATAAGAGGTTTTGGATCAAAATCGGATAACATTCAAAAAGTTAACAAGGGCAAAGTAGATTTTCTTCAAATGGCTATATTGTTATAAATATTTGAGCGTTTTGTTTAAACAAAATTTAGTCTGGGTTTAACAAAACTATATCTTTATGATTTATAAACACTGTTATATTCAAGTAGTTAGAAGACTTGATAAAAAATTTTGTTTCAAACATGCACATTAGCGTAAAAAGGATGAGCTATACAAGCTTTAAGCAAGATAACGACCGAAAAAACAAAATAATGACGGTAAAACAAAGTTAAATTTTATAACAAAATATACTTTGAATGTTTTACCATTTGATCTGCAGCGCAATTCGATAATCATAATATTTGTCACCATCAATGACAGCTCACTATTTTGCATTTTGTTTTCAGACTGCTCACATTTTTGATGCGCATTAACATGACCAGCAGATCTGTCGAACCCACCAGTAACAGTAAGTTTCAGATTGCGTAGATGATCTCGGTTCCATTGTATACATACGGTCTTACAAAGTCACTCTGCAGATTTGTTTAGTAAACATTGCAGAGATACTATAGCTTCTATTTCAGACACAGAATAATTACTAGGTTTGCAATCAGCCATAGCTTTTTGAAGGGAAGTGTAGGATGGGTAAATATTAACATTTCTCGATAACGCGTCTTTCACATGAGCTACGTATGTTCTTTTACTAAAATCAGATTCCAAGTAATATGCTAAGCCAGACTCGTTGGTGTGTTTGATTTGGACTTGCACTTCATTAATAACGTCATCTGGATTTTGTTGATTAATTTTTTTTTTACATAATGTCAGAGCTAGCTCCAATAGTGCAACATTGTTATCAGCTTTTTCAAGTATGTCGTGTGCTCTATTATATAAAACACGCTAACACGCTTTTTCAGTTTCCACTCTCTTTCTGCCACCTTTCCTGCTATGTGGTCTTTTCAATTTTTTAGGACGGCCAGCACCTGGTGACACCTCAGTGCTCTTTCTTTTACATCGTGGATTCCTAGGCATGTTTTTAAATAAACCTCCTTTACAGCATATTTTATTTCTTAAGAAGTGATCAAAAAGTATCCATGTGTGATAATTATAACAAGCACACAGGCAGTATTATTTTTGGCTGATATCAAACTATTATTTTATTGTTATTACTGCCATTGATTTGTTAAATGTAGCAGAAAGCAATAATGATGAATATTATTTCACGAAAAATCCTTAACAACAGGCACGCACTACAAACTTCACCCGACCAATACTGTAGACTAAGTGAACTATACGGTCTCAGGTATAAGATCGTTTAGCTGGATTAATTACTACTAGCGTGGTGTCAGTTTAGGTGTATGGTTACTAAATACGAAATTTTTTTTCTTAATTTGGGAAGTATCATAAAGTCTACAGTAAAAAATGATTATTATAAATAGATTTCAGATCAAGCCCTACTGATTTTNATAAAAAGTATCAGGGTTAGTTCCATCGGTTCGTACTAGTATTTCGTCAGTCATCTAATTATATACGTTACAGATTGTTTTCACAATTTTCTTTGAATTAAATCTACAATAAATAATTGTAAGCGAATTAGATAAAATTTTGTTCTATATCCATTACTTATTTACTCATTCACTGTTACACTTTTTAAGTTGTGAAAACAACTTAAGGATTTTTTTTATGATTTATCAGTATTTATGTGTAGTTTGATTTGTGACACAGCTAAAAAACATTCTAGGATAATAAAAGCTGTAAAAATTTCTATAAATGTTTGTCATTTGATAGAAACAAAAAGGAAAAAAATGCTCATAGGTGATTGTGATAACTAGTTGTGAACATTTACAATACAAGTGTTAACTTTTTTAGAACAATAAAATATTATTTAATTCACCAGAATGTTTACTTATTCATGAAAATCACTGACTGCATTGTAGTCGAAAAACATTATTGATTTTGTACAAAAAGTTTCCAGTATGATGTAATACATGTACAGAGAAAAAACAATTTTAAGATTAAGGATTAAGACAAGATCACCTTTTCAATAAAATTAATGAGAGAAGTGCTGCAAGAATAAAAACAAAAATAGTTCAAATTATTAAACTAAAGATATTAATGATAAAGTATAATAATATTACGTACAAAATGTAATTTTGTATGTATAAATTAACTAGAAGCTTCTTATTTCATGATTTTGACTTTTAATTTGTCTAGGGTTCATAATATAATCAATTTCACTGTTGTATTAACTGTATCGTTTAATTTATATTCACTAGTCGTAACAGTGAATATGGTTTCACTATTAGTGACTTAATTTACTATTTCAAAGTTCTATACTTATAACTTTTTGAAATAGTGAATATTCAATTTACTATAGTGGTTATTCACTATTTCAAATTTAGAGAGTAGGTGATATGTATTCGCTGTAAATCTTAAAAAGTTTATCATTACGCTATCTACCCTGTCCAAGTCAAAAAAAGCGCCAGAATTATTTAAATCCTTATCAGTCCTTTTTTCTCATGAAACTATACACAAGCTCATAATTTATGACAGCATCTATATAGGTTCGTGCACGCGTGGGCAATTTTTGTCGATTTGTCGTAGTCTATCATAATATTTACATATGCATATGCAATGTGCACATAAACGTGTTTATGTATATATATATATATGCACGCATGTGCCGAGTCGTTGCAGGATTTAAATGAGGGAGTAGGGATACCGCCACCATATTAGCGATGACGATGATGCTAAATGCACAGGCGATATAGACTGTACAAGCCCAAGAGGCGAGAAGAGAGCATATATTCGGCTGTCCCATAGGACTCTCCACCTATCCAAATCGCATTACCAATGGGCTGCCTGTCTCTTCTCTCTTGCATACATATATATGTAATAATACGTGTGTACCTACGAGCTCCCACCGCAGTCGCTCGATTTGATATGCGTGAGTTAACCGAGTTAACAATCGCTCGAAATGACAGATGGTGGCTGCAGCATAGGTACCTATATATACATATAATAACAGTCAAGGCGTAGCGAGATCATTTCTCTGTGCATATCTGAATGTGTTCGGTATTGCACGTGTAGTACATATCCACGATATGCAGATAGTATTATCTGAATTCACATGCCAATGTTCACGAGATAGAGCAACAGAGAGATTCTTGCATGTACATTGTAGGGACGTGCTGGGAATCACGCATACATCACGCATTTATAATATTATGTAATAGTTGGCTACATTAGATCTTGACTACTTAAGTTTTTGTGAAAAATATATTTATTCTCAAATACATCGAGCTTATTATCATCAAACATATATTATTATGTTAAAGACGAGAAAAATTGAATAACATAAAAATGAAGGGGTCAAAAACGGATGAATATAAAATTACTCAAAAGTATATCTTATAACTTGTAGGTAAGATCCGACTCAACATTTCCATATTTTGTTAATCAATTTAGTCATTATCCTTAAGAGGAAAAAAATTAGGTATGTTAGACTTTTCACGAAAACTACGTGTTATCTGCAAAGGAAAAATCATTTTACAATTAATGACAAAGGAAACAAGAAATTATAGTTAAACATTCTCTTGTTCAAGTATCCAAGGAGAGAAAACCATTAAACTGCTTTTCGATCTCAATGACGACAATAATGATGGCGATAGTTCCCATCTTTTTAGATATTTATACCACTAATACGTAAGAAAAACGAAATGAAGGAAAAAGAGCTGCTACGAGTTTTTTTATGGAATCCGTTGTCCCAAGAAAGACGAAAAAAACTAATAGAAAGAGAGAGAAAGAGAGAGAGACAGAGAGAGAGAGAGAGAGAGAAAGAGCGCCCGCTCCACCCGTTTGCTCGTTTATTGACGCGTTTTATTGCTGAGAAAGCTCCAAAGAATATAAGTAAGTACCTGAGACAGCACGTTTGGCGTAAAAATTGGCAATTCGGCGCAAAAGACGAGAACAAAGTATTATAAGAAAAATAAATTTCAAATGGAAAACGTGTAACATAGAGTAAATATGCACAAGAAAAGTAAAGTGATCGAAGAAAGAACAAAGAAAAAGAAGATTAAAGTAGTATTGTTCTCCTTCTTGGTGACCACCAAATTTATTTTTTGATTGGAAAAATAGGCACAAATGCATGTACCTATTGTGAGGTACATGGTTTTCCTGGGTCCAACGCATAAACGGTGAAAGACTTGCGTGTATTTTATGCCTAGTAATTACACATTTTTGAAAGCTAGAGGTCTTCAGGGTTGCATTTAGTAAAATTTAAGAGTATTACAGAGTGCTAGCTTTTTTTTAACGATCTTGTTATTTACTATCTTCTAATACCTTTTTTTTGTACAAATTACAATTTTTTGATGATTGATAAAGAGTTAATGTTACCAATAACTTTGTTATTATTTCTCTTCACTAGTTTTGATATCTGAGAATGTAAAAAATTCAGCATTGTCATAAGCAGTTTACTACAAAAATGCATAAATACTGGTGAATACTGTTATTTGAAATGTTGTCCATTGCTATATAGTTTGTTCATTTTTTTTACACTTTTTGCGACAGATTTTTGTTAGAATTGAGGACTCAAGTTGTCAATTAGGCTTAAT
This sequence comes from Copidosoma floridanum, assembly GCF_000648655.2. Next base: position 429,203 of record NW_019379652.1, read on the forward strand.
AAAAAAAAGTTTTTGACGCTAATTATTTTGTGCTGTTAATTTAAATTCAAAATAAGAAACACTTTATTTTAGGCACTTCTTAAAAACACTTTTAACTTTTATTTTCTGTTTCCATTTTTAATAATAGTGCAAGCTTAACGACATGTGTACATTTTTATTTACCTCTGCTATATGTCTGACACGATGTTACAGTTTTTTAAAATATGATAAAAATGGAATATTTTAACCGCAGAAGCAATGATTTTGGGGTAAACATGACACGATCTTTCCATTAATCACCAAAAAAGTCGATTTTCCAACGGAAAATTTGAAAAACTGTACTTACGCCTTTTGTTCAGCTTAATTTCCTTCGAAAGAAAGATGTTAGGTGCACTTAATGACTTTTTTAGCTGCAAAGACCCCCCGGAAACCAATGCGCTTACAATACAAGAAAGTCATTAAGTACAACCACACTCGTAGTCGTCATCTGCTCTGCACTTACGGTCTTTTTCTTTGTAAGTAAAGCCCCAGCTCATGCCACTTCCAGAGTAAAAACCTACTTAAGCAGATAAAGACTTTTTATTAGGGAATCCATGCGCTTAAATTTTTTATCAGTACATTTTTATGTTGGTTACCCTTTGTTTAACGTTTATTTATCATACAGATGTATAAAAGAGATTTTTCAAATGATCGTAAGCCTGTCTTAATTTTAGTAGAACAAACTATGCTCCTGATTTCATCAACATGATTAGTTTCATACATAAAATGTAAGCAGATTATTTACACTGTTTATCGAAAGAAGAAAAATTTCAAACCATCTCAGCTTTAAAAAAAATGTATGTACAACTTGTACTGCACTAGATTAAGCATATGGTTCCGAAAAAAAGTGTTATGCAAAATAAATCCTCATTACGAGACATGAAAAAATCTTAAGGTTGATGGTAGCTATTGTAACAGTATAGTTAATAATATATGTTGTGGAATAGTAATACTTACACGTGATGTTTCTGAGGTTCCTGAATCCATTCAATATATTGTATTTTTAACAATTCAGGCGTACTTCATCGACTGAATGATATTAGAGATGCAATATACTATAAATAGTATGGGCTTTGGCATAAGATTAAAACCTTTAACAAAACAACGTTGATCTCATAATGCTTTCTTACTTTTGAAAAACATACCCAACGGATGTTAAAAAAATATCGTGACTGCCAAGACTTCGGTACACATTGGGAGAACAATTTAAGTATTTAAGCATGCACCAGAGGCATAAAAAGTGTTTGGGATTTTATAACATTCAACTTTAAGAAACTTATTTCTATATTATTAATAGTTGCATGACTGTAACTGTAAATTTCAGAAATAAAATGTCCATAAACAGTGCATAAAATACAAGAAAGTACTAATGCTTTAAACGGCTTATTTGCGTACAGAATTTCTACTATTATTATTATTATTATTATTATTATTATTGTTATTATTATTGTTCTTATCAAAAAACTAAGCATACGTACTTAGCAAAAAAGTGACTAGGTACATCGGTATCTTAAGCATTATTCGAAAATTTTCCAATTTTGATAGCAGATAAGGATAAAACCTTTTGATGCTGTCTATTAGAAGAGAAAATAAGGAGGATAAAAAAGCAAGGAGAAGAAAAAAATTAACAATTACAATAACGGATATTCCCTTAAATCTTCTGTCAAATAGGGATTATTAGATATTCATAACGCATGTGCATATAGTGGAAAAACTTGCTTGTATTTACGTGTGTGAGCTCTACTTTGTTAGGACCTACGCATGCGTGATAATAAGGTGGTACGAGCTGCTTTTCTGTTTGTAACGTATAATAACCTACACGCCAGCTATATAACACACAAGTTTGGGAGAAGAAGAAATATCTTGAAGAGCGTGGTAGTGGCAGCTTTTGTTTCTCTTTCTAATAATTTTGTGTAGACAGACTTACTTGACTGTACGCATGTGAGAAATACACATCGCGTGATGGCCAAAGGTTATGAGGACGCATCGGTTGTTGTGTAAGTCGAGTCCGATCTCCCTTAAGTGCATGGGAAAAAAACTGTTCAGGTATTTATCTACACACGGTAAAAAGGGTAGAATAATAATGGGGAATTAATTTTCGAGGTAATCGTGTGAATATTTTGGGCCTTTTCAATTTAAAGTAATTCAAAGCTAGCTTTGCTAGGCTAATTTCTTAACACCCACGCCTTACTCCCACGGTAAAGATTTTTAGTTCGTTTGACTCCTAATTGCTCTGAAATGCCTAACTTGAGCAATTTATGCAAAGGTCAACAGGTTGTTCACATGCTTTTAGTCTGATAATGTATGTATACAAGACTGCATGTTTCTTTTTTGGACCAACTTTTAGCGCCACTTTAACGAGGATAATGACAGAAAGTGTTAGTTTGGAGCAGAAAATTTTTTTGCATAAAAATGTCCTAAAAATACTTTTTGATTTTTTTTTTTTTGATAATTCAGAAATACTATTTATATTCAAAAATATTTTTGTTACAAGTAATTAAGTACGTTGGAAAGTGTTTTTAACAACAATTAGATGAAAAGAGTTGTAAATTCACTCAATATAGTTATTTTTATATTAAAATACCAAGAATAGGTGTGTTCGAAAGATTTTTCCGATAATCAGAAATTATGATCATCTACATTTAAATTATCAATTAAAAACGTAGTTCTTATAGTTAGAATATTTTTCTGATCAATGGATGTAAAAAACGTCATTTTTGTTAACTTTGTAACTTGCAACGTTGGACGGTATATCAACCTTACAGTTATCACTAAAATCACTGATATCTTTCAATGCATTTTAAGAATGTAAAGGTATTTTCTCCAAGTCTCAGGAAAAGTTTCAAACATACTCTAAGTAGGACTTTTAGTTTGGAACTAAAACATCAATTATTATGATTTTAAATTTGGTCACTTTTTGTAACTCTTCTATATTAAATACGTTAGACAGTGTGCAAGACTTGTAAGAGTAGAAATGATTACTACTTGAAAGACATACTTGAAAAACAATTTTTTAGTATTGATGTACTAAAAATGGTACAACAATCACTCCTCGATAATGTAACGAAAAATCTCTAGATTGTAGAACACAATTGAAATGCAAAGTTACTTTGCATCATCATCATCATAATAATCAATGCACGAATTAGCTCTTCTTCTCGCGTTTGCGCTAAACATGATTAAGCCTTTACAGAACTGTTGTAAAGAAGAAAGAGAAAGCAGTGCAGAAGGCAAGAGAAAGAGATACACGGCCATGAAGAACCCAAAATTAGGGCTATAATCCTTGACGGGCTCGGTGTATTACTGCTCCCTTGGACTAAACATCATCGGCGTTGATACTGCGCTTGCTTGTGTTTACCATTAGTATTTTAACCCTCGATTTGTTCTCAACAGCTCTACAATAAGGGAGCCCACTAGCTCTCTACTTTTCATGTGTCTCTCTTTTTCTCTGTATCCATGGTACTGAGTTCCACTGGGAATGGCATCAGTAATTTCTAGTGGTACCGTCGAGGCTCTTTTTGACACACACGTGTGATGTCGAGGGAGAGAAAGGGGAGGGCTCGTGTGTATAAGTACTTTGCAGCACACTCGGACAATCGAAAGTTCTCGTGGGTTGAGATCAAAAGTGAGCGGTAATGGATCGCTCGTGTAATTGAGTACTTATTTTTTAATTCTATCTTTGATTTTTGTCTGATGAATGTGCGTTTTTGTTATGAGTTTGAATTCAATATATTTAATTAATTTCTAATTGATTAGTTTTATGTTGTTACCTGTGATAAATATGATTCAAAATAATTAATTATGATTATCTATAGCAGATACCTAGGAATCAGAGTAATATATCGAAATAGAAGCATATACAACAATTATTTTTAGTGGTATAAGATTTCACAGTACAAATGACAACATTCTTGTATCAATCTAAACTATAAATGTTACGGATAACTTAAACCTAGCACTTTACTTAACTTTAAACCATAAGGCTAGCTTAGTCATATAACTGTTTCTCAAAATGAATAATATGGCTCACTTTTACAAAAAAATACCCGAATAATATAAACAAATTTTTAATGAAAAGAGACAAAAATCCTATGACTTATTTGTACCATACTCTGCTACATTGAATGATTTTTTGTAGTGTAACTCTTGATATCTAGTTAGTTAAGCGCGTGATTTCGTGCCGATATCTGGCTATGATATGAATACAATACAAATATTAAATAATTTTCCAGATCATTAAATTTGTATCAGTATCTTAAAAAAATGCAAAATATCTCTTGAATTTTATGGTTACAGTCTTTCATTTTGTTAATTTTGGACAATGAATCTCACGATAAATTTATTTTAAAGCTTTGAGAGTAGAAATTCTTTATAACATAACGCAGTAAGTACTTAAATAGAAAGTAATAAAATGGAAAATTAATAATTTCTCAAATATGATTAATGTATCAAAAGTTTCCTTTATAAAACACCTAACTATTTTTGGTGTGAAAATGGTTTTTAACATTAAATAAGTGAAACTACAGATTATCCCACGGTAAATTTGTCTACGGATATACGAGAGAACGTAACCAAATTTGAATGGCAGCATTTAATTTATGATCGAACCTCATTGTACATAATTGGGCAGATCATATCCTCAAAAAAACAATTACTGGTTTTACTACAAAATTCTAAAAAACAAAATTTGTAATAAATTGCATTTAATACAGTAGTTACAATCCATAATCATTTATTAATTTTTGTGTATTTTTCATGTACGTTATTGTCATCAATGGTCTTCTAAAAAGTTGCAAAAGACAATAGTCAAGCTCTCATCTTGTGTATACTTGTCAGTACCTAAATAAAAAAAGAACCTTTACATATCAGCTACAGATTTGTGTACCTGTGCGCTATCCTTCCTATACAGGGAAACGCAGACAAGCAGACAGAAAGAGAGAGAGGGAGAGAAAGAGAGAGATAGAGATTAAACAGGAGAGGAGAAAGGACAACGTGTAACTAGCAAAAGAGATCAAAGGCGTCAGTAGCACCTGTCCTACAAAGCTTCTGCTCGCTTCGGCTTTTGCAAAGCTCCAAACTTGTCATGGATTGTGCCAGGGGCTGCCCTCAGAGAAAGGCGAGTTTTGGCATTTACCAGTTACAACAGCAGTCCAAGAGTAGCAAATGTCTATGAGATGGATCTGAGCTTAACTAAAGAGAAAGGTTGCAAGGGTGAGTGAGATGATGGGTTAGCGTAATACTTGGCTAGTTTTACTAAATATGTTGACAGGGGTAGCAAATGTCTTATTTTTTAAGTATAGAACTTTTCTGTGTCTTAAAAAATTACCATTCAACCAGGAAAAATAGTTTTAACATTCAATCACGACTTAATAAAAAAAAACAATTTGTTAATCAGTGAGCCAATCGCACATTGTTTTATTTTTCATCAGCTTTTCATAAAAGAATTTAAATTTTTACTCTATTAAAATAACTTTGTTCATTTTCTCGAGGACAGAAAAAAACTGTGCACATTTTCTATTACAATTAAAAATTATAAATTCTCTATTCCAAACTATAGTTGAAAATATTTACTTTCAAATAAATTTATGGTGCATGCTTAGTTGATTTTTACTAAAACATAGTATTGATTTTTAGAAGGTGTATTACACAACATTACAAAAAAAAAACCCTATTGATTCATTATGATCCTCGTAGCGTAATTCTTAAAGAAAACAGAGGAATGTAAAAAGCAGTATTAATTATAACCACACTAAAGTCTAAGGTACATATTAATGTTCATACAAAATACATACTCTTGCCTCTAAATAAATACCTTGTATAAGAGTAGTGATGAGAAATTTCTGGGCATGTCATGATTGCTGCGGCTACAATCACTCAGAATGTCTTTTTCGCTTATACTCTTATATGTTCTATACAGCAGGCAAGGGAAAACCCTTTCTAGTTTGCCACGTGCTTTCGGTCTCTTTTTTCCCTTCTCTCGCGCGTTGTCTCTCTCTCTCTCTTCCCCCTCTTTCTCTATGTTTCTGTCTCTTTTTTGTATCTAAAATTTTGTCCGAGGATTTCCAGAATTCTGAAAATGATAACTATTGTATTCTGAAGTCTTTGTATCTTTACCTCCTTCATTTTCAAGTTTTTTTGTTAAACTTATAGCATAATCTTTATCTTTAAAAAAGCTTCATAATATATGTATGTTCTTGTGTATTTGTCTAACAATAAATATCATAAAGTTTTCCGAAAGTGTATTTTCAGTGCATTAAATATTTTCATGCTTTCTGACATTTAGGTCCATTGAAAGTTTTTAAAGAATTATTTTTCTATTATTTTTTGTGAGAATTACATAAATTATCCTACCTTAAAAGATTCAACGTCACGTGATGAAGCCTTTTTATTCGTTCTGTGATTGGGCGAGACTCATAAAGGGCGGGTGAATTTGAAAATAAGTTGTAAAAATTGTAATTCCGAAAGCTAATATTTCAAATGATTATAACTTTATAATCTGAGATATCTAAATGGTTGATATTTTTGTATTTAAAAATAGTTCAAATAGTTCATTGAAAAAAATTATTTGAAGTATCTATTTTGGTAAATCGAAGTAATAATCATAATAAAAAATAAGTCTGTGCTGTAACGGTTGTGTGGAGTTAGATACTACTAATTTTGGTTGTACACTTAAATTTAATTGTCATTTTAAGAGTAAGTATATTACTTTACGAAGTAAAGATCATGAAGAATTTGTTATAGAGTCTAAGAATAACTAATAATTGTTGGTAAAATTATGAGTACGAAGAAAGGATCCGAGTAATCAATAGCAAGAAAATTAATTAATCTTACTTTTAACATGATAGAAATTGCAGGAAAATTGTTTTGTTTGATTGCATTTTACAATTGAATAATACTAGTGTTTAATTCATTAGAAAATCATGATGCTAAGTTGAGCATTTTGTACTAGAATGATTCGTAAATGATAAAAATCTTTAAAATTCAGATACTATGTAAATAAAGTATGTTGAATCATTTGCAATGAAGAAATACTTTGGTTAGCCACTTTTTTTATTAGAAAATTGCCAATGGAAACTAGTCAATTTAACACGTAGTCGTGTGGGAATTGTCACAAAATCAACTATAATTGTGAAAGTAAATGATAAAGCTCAGAAATTGAGAATACTAGTTTTGGAATTTATTTACTTTTTTTTTTTTAAGAGAATCAATTGAAGTCTTTAAGACGTGTAGTAAACTACTTTAATTAAGAGAAAATCAGTGATTTATTATTATTTTTTTTTTTTTAACATAAAGGATGGTGGTTGTATTGATAAAAATTTTAAGGATACCCAAAGGTGTGGTGCATTAAATTTGAAATCAGATTCACTAAACCAAATACTTTTGAACGGGAAAAACAAAAATAAGAAGGCAGTCACAGTTCTAATATGCTTGAAAGTGTGTAAAATCTGTGGCAGAAACATTTTACTCTCTGAATACTTCTAATGCCAATCATTGGAAAAAAAAGAATAAAGTACTTTCGTTCAACAAAACAGATGGAATATATAGTTTATACCCCATCGATTTAGTTGTTCTTGAAACGTTTATCAACGCTACTGTGATACAAAGGGTAATACACTTTAAAATCTCAGAAAGTTCTTATTTATATTATCGAGAAGTCTTTTTTAAAAGGGTAAGCATCTTACATTAGAGTTTGATTCAACATGCAACGTTGTGTATTAAGATCTTAAAATACATAATGATGTTTACAACATATGACTTGGAATAATGAGAATGCAGGTTTTTTGACAACGTATTGACACAAAAAAGGGGTAGTATTTTGTTCATGCTGGTGTTAAGGTGTGGCACTGCAAGATATTTAAAATGGCTGCATTGACATTGCAACAATTAGATACAATTGTTTTATAATTTCTTACGAAAAGTAAACATTGTGACGTTCTTTTTTGTTGTATGTGGATATTTGCTGAGAAAAACGTCAATTATATTGAATACTTAAAAAGTCGTGGGATCACAGTTCACTCTCATAAACAATGGAACAGCATTATGTTTTCATTACAAGAAAACTTTATGACAATAATTATGAAAAAATCACAGAGATATGTGCGAAGAAGTAACAGGGTGGGGTCTGGAACGCGAGCCTTCCAGATGGAAGTCAAGCTCTCAATCACTTAAGCTGGTCTTTTTCCTGATTAATGGATGTACACTCGCAGATTTCTCATTTGAAAAGTTGGATGTTCCAAGTATTCTATAATAAATAAACACATGAACACACAAAAATAGCAATATCTGTGTTCAGCACTTATTTTTGTCATAGTTATTACTGTTATGTTTTGTTACTTTTAAGTTATAGCTATTATTATTCATAAGATGGCCCTGTTTAGTTGATTGTTTATCGTTTTATTTTTATTTTGTGGTTATGGTTGTTGCTCATGTTTTAACGCAATAAATAATTTCAAAAATTTTACTTTTGCAGTTTGCGATTAAGTCACGGCCAGCGTACCTATTAAATCATTTACGCACACGATATTTTGATTTGTTCCCCACGAAATTTGAAAATTGCCATGTTGACCATCTTTGTTACATTGATTCTCAAATTAAATTTGAATTTCGTGGGGAACAAATCAAGATACGGTGTATATGTATATCCCTATAAAAATATGTACTATACGTTGGTAATATTAGTTACGTAGTTTATTAACACTATATTGAAGTATCGATGTACTAATTTACTACTTTACTCTTATAGACTTACGAATACACCACTTCATACATACGGTTAATTAGGATTGAGGACTGAATGACTTTGGCAGTGCCAGGCTCGCACTCTCTAAGCTTCACCCACATAAATATCTACTCGTTATTGTCTTACCACAAAATAAGATACTTATCGACCTTCAGTAAATAATTCCGTGTATATCTTTTTATGATCACTCCATGTTATTTACATCATGTGATTTACTGATGATAATTGATCAACTAAGTTATTAAAACAGAAATCTGCATTACCTACTTATAATACAGGCTCACAAGCAATAGATATCCCTTAACAATTACTTGAATGAAAGAAGATCCCAAACATACAACTATACTTTTGGAAGGGAATAAAATGATTACTTATTTGATACACTGAAAAAAAAAAATCGAAAATAGTGCAGTTCCGAAAATGGTACGTAAGGGGCACCACTCGTTTCGGGACAAGCAAAAAGCCCTGACTGAGCTGGTTTTAAATCTCGCTCTAGAGACTTTAGTATGGTACAATCGCGTCAGTCACTGGATCGAAAGTAGTCGCAAAGCGGCATATACGAGCCTATTTGTGCTCCTGTATGGAAGGCAAGAGAGTAATGAAGATTCGTAAGTAAATACGGTGTGAGTACATAGCAATGTCATGTATATATTTATTATATGGATGATTCTGCCGTGAGTATCCAATTTGGTGTCCAGAGCTTATGCTACTACGAGAAACTAAAATTCAATATTCAAGTTACGTGAAGTTATGTTAAAAGTGTTAAACTTTTTTGGGAAAAACTTTCAAGCTGATACATAGATTCTTCGAAGACACAATCAAGAAAATATCGTCAAAATGTCACTTCCGTACCCTGTCCCAATCTCAATTTCGCACCTTAAAGCTCCTACTAGGAAAAATAAGCTTTTCTGCCATGTCCTCGCACACACATCGTCAAGTATAGAAGTTGTACGTTATATTTATGTCATAATAACGTGCATTCTTAATCTTTGGGCAAGAGTTTTAACCAAATTTCAAATGTCCTACGATTTAAACAAAAATGCCGCTCGGAAAATCACACTACTGTACTTCGTAACACCTTTTAGTGGTCACTTTTTTAATCTCACATTATAAGAAGATAAATGCACAAGTTAAAGCTGTCCAAAATTCTCATCTCTTTAATTGACTCATTTTAGTTTTCAATTTTCGTGTGCAAAAATTTTGGTCACTTCCATCCCCCTGGCTCCTGCACTTTGTAACTCATACAGGTAAGAAACAAATTTTTTCTTATACTGTTTATTGGGGACATATGTTTCGTAAGCGGAAAATTGGTTATGTTAATTCTACGAGCCGCAATAGTACTCCAAAGCTCGAAATGTCACTTCCGTACCCTTCAATGGTAAAAGAGTCTTTTTTCTGGCTTTCGTGCATCCAAACTTTAAGAAACTTACTCTCCACAGTAATATTGAGATAAAACCTGAGATAAGTGTCTCGGTGTTTGGTCTAATTGGCCTTGTTTTGATGAGATACATCGATGAAATATCGATTTCTTCTCGAACACTAGTAGCGAAGGAGTACACTATTTTAGATAGTCTAAAATAGGCTCAAACGGCTATAACTTTTGAGCAGAGGCACTAAATGTAACAAAATTTTTCTAATCTATACAGTTTAATTTTATTTTTGATTTAATTTGAGCTAGATTACGTTACCCATACAAACAGCTTAGCTACATGTATTAGAAGCATACATATTTTTTCGAAAATGGTGTAAAATTGACTTATACTAAATATGTAGAATATAATAAATAAAAATGTTTTTTTTTTTTTTATGCGTTTTTTGATACATGTAATTGGGGTGCTAGGCAACCATCGCAGATGCAAAAATGCAATTACACGGCACATCTCTACAGAGATTTTGATTTTATTATTAAGAGTTAAATAAAATTTTTGTCGCAATTGAGGGTCATGGATTATGTTATGTAAATTTTCAGACTTGAATAATTCCATGATTATATGAACGTCAGTTAGAGAGTTTTTAGCTGTTGCTGAAATTGGTGACATAAAATTAAGAAAAAAACAAAAACAAAAAAAAAAACCGCAAAAATTGTGTCAAGCACACATAACCAAACTCATACGCGCTCTGTTAGAAAAATCAAAGAATCTCGTCGCGGTCGTGTAAGGTGTAAGGAGCATTTTGAGAACCAAAAGTCTAAGAAAATGTCAGAAAAACAATGAAATGGAGCAGTTCTCAATCTGCTGAACGGGTAGAAAAATAACGAAGCGCAAGACGATGTGTGAGACAAGCAAAATATGAGAAAATAGATCAAGCTTATGTGCTGTTGTATTATGTATAGGTATGCGAGTTTCTGCTGCTGCTAGTTCTGTTGTTTTTCAGCGAAATAAGATTGCCACTACTGCAAATCCTCGTTGATTTGTAACATTATAAGTGTGCACTTGGGTTTTAGAAAATGAAACAAAAAATAATAATAATAACAATAATATACACCACTCTTACTTGTCTAACAATCAAAAACACAAATACACTTAAAGTGAGTACTTACTTAAAGCAAACACGAAAGTAAGTGAATCTGGCACTACTGATTCGGTCTTGCTCCTGAAACTAGCTAATCTGATATATGTATACTTGAGATGCTAATAATAAAGTATTACTTATAGATTCAATTCGGACAAGTAATTACTTTGAGCAGTCTATGGCCCAAATCATACCTAAGTACAAACTAACTTAGCAGAGTTTACTAGCAGCCCTTTTCATACGCTTATGTAAAACAGAAGTCCTTAACTATTATTTAAGCGGATACGTAACTACGCACGAGGTCGTAAACTAATGAGTCAACCCCCCCTCCCTTCCAACCTTACAACGTGATAATGGCACTTTTACGTAATTCCCAAAAATGATTTTAAGCCCTAAATACGAGGCGACTATCCTGGCTGTAATGGTTATATTTAATGTATTCAATGTACGATGAAATCGACGAAGAATATTTTATTTTTGCCCTCCATTTTAACAAAAAAAAAATTTTTTTTAGGTTTACTCTTGGAGTATGGCTCATTTTATTCATGATCTCACCTAATGTAAGGAAAACATTTAAAATAAGTATTTTAAAAATGTCACTTCCAAACCCTGTCCTAAACTTAATGTCACGCCTTAGAGCTCCTACTTGGAAAAAAACCTTTTTTGCCATGTTCTCGCTCATACAGTGTTAAGTATAAAAGCCATATGTTACATTTATGCCATAATAACATCAATTTTCAATCAATAAGTAAGAGTTTTCATCAAGTACTAAACGTCCCACGATTTGAACGAAAATGTCGGTGATAGTAGGAATATTTTCAAATACCACACTAGTGTATTTCGTAACACCTTATAGTGGTAACTTTTCTAGTCTTACATCCTAACTAGACAAACGCACAAGCCAAAGTTGTCAAAAATTTCTATCTTTCTAATTGATGGACATCTCAATCTTCACTTTTGTGAGCACAAAAATTTTTGTCACTTCATTCCCCCCCTCCATCTTAGATCTACCGCTCTGTTACTCATACTTACCCGTATGTAAAATTTTTTTTCTTCTGTTATTCATTAACGACAGATATTCTTTTAGCATAAAATTGTTTATATTGAGTCTACGAGCCGCAATAGTAAGACAAAGCTCGAATTGTCACTTTGGTACCTACCCCTCAGTGATGAAAGTTTTTCTTTTTCTAGCTATCGTGAATTGAAAATTTACGAATCTTTTTGAAGCTAAGCTTTTTTACGCTGTTCTAGGGCTGGAAGTAAGCTGGAAAAAATCGACAGTTTGACATGCTTTCCCCACTCTGCTTAGTTGCCGCAGCAGTGAAACGTATATATAGCATGATATGTAACGGTGGCATTTCCCGAGAACCGCGTGTAGAGCGATTTTTTCTGATGCGAACCCCGTTGGAATTAATTTTTTAGGGCAAATAGCTTTTGAATAGAATCCGATTGAAAATACGTTCCAAACTACCCCTAAATGGGGTTGGAAGGCTATAGCGCGCCCGCATGAACTCGCGACGTTGCCACATTGTTATTGGAGCTTAGTTGGTAAGCAGTGAGAACTATATCCATGTGCGCACGCAAGAGCGTCAGCTACTGCTGGTAACTTGAAGGTTGGATGTAAAAATTTTGACCTTAAGGTAAATATTGTCTGCTCCTTAAGTTGTCAGTTGTTTATCCACGCGCTTACTGTCTTTCTCACTCTCATGTTGGACAAAAACATCTTTAAATTTTTATACTCAAGTAATGTTACCTCGAATGAAAGTAAAATACCATATCAGTAGGAATTTTTCCACTCTACACGATAGTATTTTTGCAAAAATAGTCGAGCTCTCGGTCAAAAATATTGTTAGGTATGTCTTGCTTATGTTCCCGGGTATGTCGTCTGTACACGATTTAGAACGAGTCCATTCATAAATTGCAATAATCAAGTACCCGCCAAGTGCCCAGGAAGTACCCGGTAAGTGCCCAGCAAGTGCCCAAAAAGTACCGGGGAAGTACCCGCCAAGTACCCGCCAAGTGCCCGTCAAGTACCCGGCAAGTGCCCGGGAAGTAGCCGGGAAGTACCCAGGAAGTACCCGACTGTATTGTACTAGGCGGGAACTTGGCGGGCACTTCCTCGGGTACTTCCCGGGCACTTCCTCGGGTACTTGGCGGGTACTTCCTGGGTACTTGGTGGGTACTTCCTGGACACTTGGCGGGTACTTCCCGGGCACCTCGGGTACTTGGCGGGTACTTCCCGGGCACTTGGCGGGAACTTCCTCGGGCACTTCCTCGGGTACTTGGCGGGTACTTCCCGGGCACTTGGCAGGTACTTCCTCGGGTACTTCCCGGGCACTTCCCGGGTACATGGCGGGTACTTCCTGGGCACTTGGCGGGTACTTCCCGGGCACTTCCTCAGGTACTTGGCGGGTACTTCCCGGGCACTTGGCGGGAACTTCCTCGGGCACTTCCCGGGTACTTGGCGGGCACTTGCCGGGTACTTCCCGGGCACTTGGCGGGTACTTCCCTGGCACTTCCCGGGTACTTGGCGGGCACTTGCCGGGTACTTCCCGGGCACTTGCCGGGTACTTGACGGGTACTTCCCGGGTACTTGGCGGGCACTTACCGGGTACTTTCTGGGCACTTGGCGGGTACTTGATTATTGCAATTTATGAATGGACTCGTTCTAAATCGTGTACAGACGACATACCCGGGAACATAAGTAAGACATACCTAACAATATTTTTGACCAAGAGCTCGACTATTTTTGCAAAAATACTATCGTGTAGAGTGGAAAAATCCCTACTGATATTGTATTTTACTTTCATTCGAGGTAACATTACTTGTTGAGTGAGTAAGGGTAGGTTACCTACGGTACACCACCTAATCAACAAAAATTGTACACGTCGATAAGTTAAAGTCTGAGGGAGTAAGGGTAGGTTACCTATGGTACACCACCTAATCAACAAAAATTGTACACGTCGATAAGTTAAAGCACGCACACATCAGACCGAATGATCAATATAACCTTGTATACTGCTTAATAAATGAAAAAAAAGGGGAAAAGAGAGAGCTGGTAAAAGTGGCTGCAGCTTATCGGGCGAGGTGGAGGAATCAAGGAATTTTCAATTCTATTGAGATGTATTTTATTTTTATGTACCAAACCCCTTTTTCTAGCCTAGAACTTCCTTGTGTTGGAGCCTCACCCTTCTTTAAAAAAAAAAATATATATATA
>NW_019379652.1:444195-493025 GCF_000648655.2 Copidosoma floridanum
GGTACTTCCCGGGCACTTCCTCAGGTACTTCCCGGGCACTTGTCGGGTACTTCCCGGGCACTTGCCGGGTACTTGACGGGTACTTCCCGGGTACTTGGCGGGCACTTACCGGGTACTTTCTGGGCACTTGGCGGGTACTTGATTATTGCAATTTATGAATGGACTCGTTCTAAATCGTGTACAGACGACATACCCGGGAACATAAGTAAGACATACCTAACAATATTTTTGACCAAGAGCTCGACTATTTTTGCAAAAATACTATCGTGTAGAGTGGAAAAATCCCTACTGATATTGTATTTTACTTTCATTCGAGGTAACATTACTTGTTGAGTGAGTAAGGGTAGGTTACCTACGGTACACCACCTAATCAACAAAAATTGTACACGTCGATAAGTTAAAGTCTGAGGGAGTAAGGGTAGGTTACCTATGGTACACCACCTAATCAACAAAAATTGTACACGTCGATAAGTTAAAGCACGCACACATCAGACCGAATGATCAATATAACCTTGTATACTGCTTAATAAATGAAAAAAAAGGGGAAAAGAGAGAGCTGGTAAAAGTGGCTGCAGCTTATCGGGCGAGGTGGAGGAATCAAGGAATTTTCAATTCTATTGAGATGTATTTTATTTTTATGTACCAAACCCCTTTTTCTAGCCTAGAACTTCCTTGTGTTGGAGCCTCACCCTTCTTTAAAAAAAAAAANTTCGACAAAACTGCAGTCAACTCGATATAGTAATCTGTGTAGAGTCCTGGCTTACCAACGAAGACAACATTCACCTTCCTGGCTTTCTTACACTCAGAAAGGACCGGACTACAGGAAAGGGAGGAGGAATCGTCTTTTTTATACGTAAAATATATATATGTATGTATATGTGTATGTATATGTATGTATGTGTGTGTATGTGTATGTACGTGTGTATATATACTATAGTAATGGCAATAATAGTAATAATACGTAAGACTAATCGTAGTATTTCGTGATCAGCATGTTGATGTTTTGAAGCAAAGTTGGTACAACTTACTTTGCAATAGTGTTTTGCGGGAAGTCCCGCACTCTGTATTAACTACTTATAAAGAAAAATTGATGTCTCCTTTTACGATAGCATGTACATAATTATTATTTTGCTAGAATTATGAAAGCTCTGGAGTAAATATTTATTACATATACTTAGCTACTTTAAGGTTATTTTTTGTAAAATATGACGGAATGGTTTTCTCTTACATTATACAGTGTGGTCAAATGGAGCTTCAGTAAATTACTTAAATATTAACTTTAGGACATGTGGTATAATAAACAGCAATGGTATGGTCATTGTTGTGCTACGTTTAAATAATGAAACATCATTATAAAAAAAAAAAAAAAAAAAAAAAAAAAAAAATACATTTAAAGCCAAATGGAGTAATGAAGCAAGAAACTAATATAGGTGATGCTTATAAAAATACATTAAATAATACAAATCTGGATTTTTCTACATACTTTCTGATAGTTATGTGAAATAAACGATTTTCTGCCAGCAATTCCCGCCCTTACTTTTTTTAATGCTCATAGATATTATCACTGATTAGCATAACACACTACTAATGTTATGTCTTTTCAAGAGGCATATGATACGAAATAAATGAAAGAATGGAATGTACTTACTCATTTCTGAAGAATTAAAGACATAATCCACATTTTAATTGATGATCACTACTTGCTCGGCTGTCCTCTTTACATACAATGATTAATAGAATCTTTGACGTAAGTATACCTAAAAAACATTAAAAACAAACAAAATTGTTTATGTAATACAACAATATTGCGTCACTTACATGAAGATACCAGAACTACTGAAACAATGAGTATATACTTTAGGGGTGCGTTTGCATTACCAGCGCAGCAGAAGCTATAGGGCACATAACTATTGTGAAAGAAATACCGCGAACCTAGTACTAGTAACAGGGAAAAAAAGTAGTAATAAGTTTATTATAATATACATAGCGATAAACCTTCTCGCATACCTCTATTTGTTCGTCATATCAAGTCTCAAGTGTCACTATGTACGTATAATATTTTCGACAATATAAGAAATATGTAGTTATAATTTTCGAAAGCCTTAGTTTAAGTTAAAATTTAGGTTAAGAGTAGCAAGGTAAAGGAAATAAGTGTAAAAAAGCCAGTGATTATTTATATATGTGGACACGAAATGATTTTGAACTTACTGTCTCCCAGTCGGGCTTACAACGGTTTTAATAATTGCAGCTGAATGATCAAGTCAATTTCTTCAGTCTTAGCGGAGCTTCGAACGAGTGAACACGCGTCTTCTCGTGGCTCCACCGTGTTTTGATTTTACAAAATTACAGTGCGGTCTGACGGCAAAGGGCAAAAAGAGAAATAAGAGCTACGCGGGCTCCGCACCGGTGGAGACCTCATATTAATATATACATCTTGAATTAGTTGGTCATCTCCTTGTCGAAATGACCAACACCAACGTGAGCAATCTAACCTCAAACACCTCCCAGACTCAGCCATCACAATCCAGGCCAACGTATTCGCAAATGACGCAACAGTTCAAGTACCCTACTAAAGAAGAAGCGATTATACTAGACTCCATAGAAGGAGTATCAATACATTCTTACACTATTGCATTGGGCACCATAGTTGAACCCAAAAATGTCAGATTTGTCTCACGCATATCATTAAACCGAGTTTGCATTTACTTAAGCGACAAAAAATTTGTTGAGGAACTCTCCGGAAAGGCGGTTCAGATAGAAAATTGCAATCTAGTTATAAGGCCTCTAATCACTCAAGCTAAGCGTATTCTTATCTCCAATGTCTGTCCCGTAATAACCAACGAAAAAATAGTTGAGGAACTAAATAGACTAAAAGTGAATCCAGTTTCACAAATAACGTTTATACGGTCAGGCACAAAGCTACCAGGATACGAACACGTCTGTTGTTTTAGAAGGTAAATGTATGTAAAACCAGAAGAAGAGACTTTGATCCCGCCAAGGCTCGAAATTCAACATGACGGCGTAGTGTACTCCCTTTATTTCTCCACAGAAAAATTAAGCTGTTATTTGTGCAAGGAGAAAGGGCACATTGCCAGATATTGTCAGTCACTTAGTCATTCCGTCAACCAAGCACAATTTATTAAAGAAAAGTCTACTGTTGAAATTGCTGACATCGAACCTTGTGAAGAGAGTACGATTTTATCGACCGCTGACTCAATCTCTGTGGGCAAAAAAGTAAACTCTCCATTGATACTCAACCAGACTACAAATATGACTCTGCCCGGAAACTCAGCCCTGAAAAGACCGACAACTACCTCGTCAATGTCTTCTCAAGACTCACACAATGTACATAAGAAACTTTTTATATCTCCTAAAGATTCCTCGAAACCTAAAAAAAAGAGACCACGCACTAAATAACAAGATCAGGCACGAAAAAACATCCTAGCTGATATCCAAAAACAAATGGAACCAGCCCTAGATTTTATCAAAAATAATAACGATCGATATCCTATTAATTCAACCTCCCTCGTAGATTTTCTCAAAGAGACTCACGGCTCCAATAGCGTTCTTGAGATTGCTTACAAATATACTGTAGACACACAAGGCCTACTAAAAATGCTATCAGATGCAAAAAATAAAATTTCCAGCACCGCATTAAGAGCGCGAATATCGAGGATGTTGAGAAAATTATCCAACCTTGAAACTCAAAGCCAATCAAGTGACTACTCTAGTGTTTCTGCAGGAGAAAACTAAACGAGATAAGTAAAAAGACTAAAATAAAAGTAAAATCATGACTTTCTTTCAAGAAAGAGTGCTAAATATCGTATGCTGGAACGCAAGAAGCTTAGTGCAAAATCAATATTCGACAAAAATGCAGTCAACTCGATATAATAATCTGTGTAGAGTCCTGGCTTACCAACGAAGACAACATTCACCTTCCTGGCTTTCTTACACTCAGAAAGGACCGGACTACAGGAAAGGGAGGAGGAATCGTCTTTTTTATACGTAAAAATATTTCATACGTAGAACTTAATCTTATTTCCCCAGATCCATCACTAGAACTATGCGGAGTTCACATTAAAAATGTCAATCCTGTGTTTGACTTGATTGCATGCTACAGATCCTCAGGTGTCAATCTAACGCAGCATCAATGGAACCTCTTAGCAGATAATATTAAAAATCCCAACACAATATTGTTAGGTGACTTCAATTCGCACAACACAGACTGGAATTGCGAAAAAATCGATTTAAATGGTGAAAGATTACGAAATGTTATCGATTCCTACAATCTTATTCTGCATAACAGCGATACACTCTCATATATAGAATTAAACCGCGATTACAGATCCAATTTAGATCTGGTTATTTCCACTCCCAACATCTCGGACAAAATTATTGTAAGCTGCTTGGATGACACTTGGGGTTCAAATCACTTTCCTCTTTTTATAAAATACTCGACAGAAAAAATTAGCTACATCAAAAAAAGTTTCAAACCCTACACTGTTCGCACAAACTGGGAAAATTTTAACAACGTACTTCAAAATTCAATAGTAAAATTTTACTCTCCCGATTTTAATTTACTTAACTTCTCTGAAAAATACTCTTTTTTTTACTAAACATATTACCAATTCAATTAAGTCAAGCACACCAGTTAAAAAGATAAAAATTGGATCGATCTCACGCAAACCTTGGAATCCGGTACCCTGGTGGGACTATGATTGCCATAAAGCAAAAAGACTCCGCATAGCTGCTTTTAAGAAATGGGAATTTTCTCACAATTTGGAAGATCTTATACAATATAAAAAATATACAGCCATAGCCAAAAAAATTTTAAAAATAAAAAAAAAACATTTTCGTGATTTTGCTGGCTCACTTTCGTTTAATATCAATAACACTTATGTATGGAACAAATGCAAGATTCTAAAAAATGGCTGGGTCAAAACGTATAATGAAAATCAAACGACTAACATGCATACACCTGAACAACTAGAGCAAGCTCTAAATAAAATATGTCCTCCTTGGGCGGAGACTGATCCATCTATCACTCCCCAAACTAGTAAGAATCCATTTTTTGATAATCCTTTTAGTTTCTCTGAATTTAACGTCGCTATAAACAAAAAAAATATCAAATCCTCTCCAGGTCAAGATGGCATAGACTACTTTATACTTAAAAATCCACCAATTCAATACAAGCTCCTACTTTTAGACATATTTAATTAAATCTACATAACTAATATTTATCCTGAAACTTGGTCTCATTCATACATACATTTTATTAAAAACAGTGACAAGATTAGTCTCCGCCCAATAGCCCTGACATCTTGTATCGGCAAAGTTTTTGAAACGATTTTAAAAAACCGTTTACAATGGTGGATTGAAAAAAATAATGTTGTTCCAAACAGTCAACAAGGTTTTAGACAGGGACGCTCGTGTAATGATAATTTAGTAAATCTTCTTTTAAAAATAGAGGAAGCATTTCTTGAAAAAAAAGAAGTCTTGGCGGTATTCTTAGATATTAGAGCTGCATTCGATAACGTGAACACGGACATCTTACTGTCTAAACTATCGGAAATTGGCTGTTCAAACAATATTATCCAATATATTAACTTTATCACCAAAAAAAGATACATCCACACGGACTTTCTAGGTGATGATAGTAGGATTACATACAGGGGAGTGCCTCAAGGGGGCGTCCTTAGCCCACTCTTGTATGTTATCTATGTTTCCAAAATTTTGGAAGGTGTGCCAAAATTTGTATGTATATCTCAATTTGCGAATGATATCGCACTATACATAAAATTTAAATCTGAAAATTACGGTAAAAACAGAATAGAAGATGCTGTTAACACTATCTTCTATAATCTGTCTAATATAGGACTAGATCTTGCTCCAGAAAAGTCTAAACTAATACATTTTAATAACAAAACACTCAAGCTAAGCGTATTCTTATCGCCAATATCTGTCCCGTAATAACCAACGAAAAAATAGTTGAGGAACTAAATAGAGTAAAAGTGAATCCAGTTTCACAAATAACGTTTATACGGTCAGGCACAAAGCTACCAGGATACAAACACGTCTGTTTTTTTAGAAGGCAAATGTATGTAAAACCAGAAGAAGAGACTCTGATCCCGCCAAGGCTCGAAATTCAACATGACGGCATAGTGTACTCCCTTTATTTCTCCACAGAAAAATTAAGCTGTTATTTGTGCAAGGAGGAAAGGCACATTGCCAGATATTGTCAGTCACTTAGTCATTCCGTCAACCAAGCACAATTTATTAGAGAAAAGTCTACTGCTGAAATTGCCAACATCGAACCTTGTGAAGAGAGTACGATTTTATCGACCGCTGACTCAATCTCTGTGGGCAAAAAAGTAAACTCTCCATTGACACCCAACCAGACTACAAATATGACTCTGCCCGGAAACTCAGCCCTGAAAAGACCGACAACTACCTCGTCAATGTCTTCCCAAGACTCACACAATGTACATAAGAAACTTTTTATATCTTCTAAAGATTCCTCAAAATCTAAAAAAAAGAGACCACGCACTAAATAACAAGATCAGGCACGAAAAAACATCCTAGCTGATATCCAAAAACAAATGGAACCAGCCCTAGATTTTATTAAAAATAATAACGATCGATATCCTATTAATTCAACTTCCCTCGTAGATTTTCTCAAAGAGACTCACGGCTCTAGTAGCGTTCTTGCGATTGCTTACAGATAAACTGTAGACACACAAGGCCTACTAAAAATGCTATCAGATGATAGAAATGAAATTTCCAGCACCGCATTAAGAGCGCGAATATCGAGGCTCTTGAGAAAATTATCCAACCTTGAAACTCAAAGCCAATTAAGTGACTACTCTAGTGTTTCTGCAGGAGAAAACTAAGCGAGACTAAGTAAAAAGACTAAACTAAAAGTAAAATCATGACTTCCTTTCAAGAAACAGTGCCAAATATCGTATGCTGGAACGCAAAAAGCTTAGCGCAAAATCAATGGGATATTCGACAAAACTGCAGTCAACTCGATATAGTAATCTGTGTAGAGTCCTGGCTTACCAACAAAGACAACATTCACCTTTCTGGCTTTCTTACACTCAGAAAGGACCGGACTACAGGAAAGGGAGGAGAAATCGTCTTTTTTATACGTAAAAATATTTCATATGTAGAACTTCACCTTATTTCCCCAGATCCATCACAACAACTATGCGGAGTTCACATTAATAATGTCAATCCTGTGTTTGACTTGATTGCATGCTACAGATCCCCAGGTGTCAATCTAACGCAGCATCAATGGAACCTCTTAGCAAATAATATTAAAAATCCCAACACAATATTGTTAGGTGACTTCAATTTGCACAACACAGACTGGAATAGCGGAAAAATTGATTTAAATGGTGAAAGATTACGAAATGTTATCGATTCCTACAATCTTATTCTGCATAACAGCGANAAAAAAAAAAAAAAAAAAAAAAGTCAATTTCTTGTTTTACTTGTATGTAACATGAGAGTAATACCCATTTGTTAAAGAACTATGGCAAACCAAAAGTTCACGTCAGGAAGTAATTTCTATGCTTGTGGTATTTCTGCATACCTCTGGTTTTAAAGTATTAAAAAAATTTACCTGTTTTTTTATTTACAAATTTTGTCAGCCATTTTTCAGTACAACTTCTTTACATAAGTTATTTTACTTTATTTACAATATCGTTTACAATTTTTATTTTTTTATTTAATATTGTAGGCTATAGATCATCATTGTTCTATTGCCAATAACTGACAAATAAATGTTATTCTTATAACTCTCGTCAAGAATTGGTCAAAAATTTATTTTGCATGTTACTTCAAAATACATGACAAACAAAACAAACATGCTAAAAGAGACGTACAACCATATAAGTTAATTATGTATTAATTATTATTTATTGTATTTCTCATAGGATCGTCAAGATGAAAAAAAAAGTAGGGTATATGAAGCACAGTTGAGTAGAGAAGAATGGCTAAAAATTCCTGCTTTTACCGGTTGGCTCGTTCTCCTTGTCAAGCGCTTGATAGTATGGTGTTCAGCGTGTGAAAAGGAACTAGGGGCTAAGTTTAAAACGTTGAAGTATCATGCCAGCTGTAATCGACATCTTAAAAATGCAGGGATTGAGGAACCTCCTACTAAAGACGATTTCAAACTACCAAGTGAGCCCTCCACAAAAGAACGTAAAATTGCAAAAGAGAAACTGAAGTTTATTTCAATGATGTTGTCGTTAATATACCTTTAAAAAATGCACCCGCATTATTAAAATGCATGATGTCTATGGACCAAACGCTATTAAAGGAGCTTTACGTTGGAGCAACAAGAGCTCATAACTTAAGTGTCAATGTAATTGGTGCTTTCCAAAAATATCGATTAGCGGAAACGTTGCGATCAAATTTTTTTTCGTCTGCCTCGATGAGGCAACGGATGTATCTAAAGATAAATCTCTTATTATAACTTTATGGTCCACTGATAGAGAGGATGGCCAGGTAAAGAGAGATTTGTGGGATTTATCACCATTGTACATCGGAGGTCAAAAAGATAGTGCTGGATCAGAACGATTATTTGAAGTTGTCCAAAACTCACTCATAGATTATGGTATCCCTCTCAAGGATATTTTAGAAATTTGTACCGATGGATGTTCTTTTATGACCGGACGAAAATCCGGTTTACAAGCCCGTATGGAGGAAGTAATTCCTAATATAACTAATATTACGTGCCCAGCACACAAGACACTTGGCTTCTAAACATGCAATGATGATGCTACCTGACGAAATAAAGTTATTGATTGAGAAAATATACATCATGAGTAACAAATCAAAAAACAAACATTATTTGAGAAATATTTAAACGAAGCTTGTAATACCTGAACATAAAATACTTCGATGGGTGAAAATAATATGGCTGCAATGGGAAGCATGTGTTAACCGTATTTTGGAGCAGTGGTCGGCTATTTTGGATACAGCCCAAGAGCTTGCTGCAAAAAAAAATAAATTAGCTGAGGAAGTTCTTGCTTTAATGAATAAAAGAGATATGAAATGTTACCTTTTGATGATGCAACACATTCTGAAGAAAATAAACAATTTAAATTTATTTTTTCAAAAAGAAGACATCGTCATTCACGACGCTAAACGTCAAATTGAAAGAACGTACAAAGATTTACTGTCGTGTGTAATGGATCGCACTGCTGTTCGTCACATACCAGCAGAAAAGCTGGACCCATTTAATATTTTTTGTACGTACCTTTTGCAGATTTTGACTTGGGTGAAGAATTACGTCATGACCTGATGTCATCTACTTCTGAATTACAATCGTTTTACAGTAACACATTTAATTTTATGATTGCTTTGGCCGTAGAAACGCGAGAAAGGTTTGTTGACAATTAAGACACTCTGTATAAAAGTATTAAACCTCAAATTATTAATTGTTGTTTGAGTCCTGACACTTATAATTATAATTATTTTGATAAACAGTACGATACTCTTTTCTTAGATTTGATGAATTCCACTACCCAATACTCGAGGCCACTTCCTGTCTGGATCCTCGCAATGCTGTATCAAGAGAATTTCGAGAAGCTAAGTTCTACGTTTGGTACATTTCTAAAAGTTTTTCAAATGGTAGTGAGTGAGGTGGAGGCTTCATTAATAGAAGAACAATGGAATCAACTACCATTCATTAATCACTGGGTACATTTTGACATTAAAAAGCTTAAAGTCAATGATTTCTGGCAGTTTATAAATACAGCAGTTGACACTAATGGTCGTCGTATGTTCGAAGAAATTGGATCCGTGGCGCTTACAGTAATGGCATGCCCGCATGCAAATGCCAGTCCAGAACGAAAATTCAGTGAACAAAAAGACATTAAAACAGCTAAACAGAATTCTCTTTATGTTCAAAGTGTTGATTGTATTCTGAGAGCCCGTGAAGCAATCAAATTGTTTAGCCAAGAATGCTTCTTTAAACCACCAGAATAGATAGTTAACTTTTATTTTACCTATCAAAGCTGTAAAAAAAAAAAAAAATGTATTGCCAATCCCTTGTATCTCTATAACTACATAAATATGCAAAATAAGTTATAATCAAGCAAGAAATTTCAAAATTGTATTTCAAATCTAATTTACCTGCTGATAGAGTTACCTCGTTTGAGTTGTAAAATAATACGTCTGCATTCATTTTCTACTCCAAGTTCTAAGTTCGCCTTTCCGCCCATGAAATTGTTATAGACTGCGTTGAGTATAAATATACTGATACTTTTGATTGTTTGACTTTTTTTATGTATACACACCATACACTCTTGATTTTGTTTTCTTAAAACTCAAACAAATTCCAAAATCATTTAAAAAAATTAGATTTACTACTCACTTTGAAACTGTTTGAGCGAAGAGACTTACTATCGATGGTATAAGCAGGAAGCTACACGATGAGACTTGGAAGTTCCAGCTGTCATTGATATGCGTAGGATGCTATTTAATAAGGTCCCTGAATTTTAACTGTTACTGATTATTTAATCAAATCCTGGAGAAAACAAAATTATTTGACACAAAGTAAACAAACAAAAAAGTAAAAACATGAGTAAAACAGCAAGACTTGAATTTTTAAAACCAATTACTGCAACATAATTATGTGTTAAGAAATGCAATTAAACAGATTAGTTATTCCTTTTTATTGCATACTAACAACAACAACAACAACAACAACATTAAAAAAACAGAACAGCATTAAAGACTAATTCATTTACAGCACAGTATTAAGATATATAAATTAATGTGGAATACTTATCAGATTTTGTAGGTTATTTCAGCATCCAGCCTTAAAAGCCTTCTACTAATTTCCACTTCAAGTTTTGCATGCCATTCAAGATTTATTTAAACATGAGGCAAAAATAATGTATAACTGTAACAAAGTTAACCAAGTTCTCCCATGTGCCGGTCTGCTACAGCTTGACAGCTGATAGCTTTCTCTCAACTCTCGAGATGCTGCACCACCTGAAAGCTAGCCCGCAAAATATCGACTTATGCTTAAAAAAAAATACTAGGCGACGTGTTTTTATCTGCACACTTCGTTTATGCAAATAATTGGATCTGCCAACCTTTTAACTTAAAAGTAATGATTGTGTATATATAGCTGTAGTACAATGTGCTCAATAAATGGTAAACGTCGCATGCAATAATCATCTGTAAGTATGTTAAAAAATGTATCCTTAATTATTTTGATTAATTACTGTTGTATAGTTTTATTTAATCAGATTCTTTTGGAGCAAATATTGCGACATTTAAAAAATGCATTGATCGAAAGAACAGGTACATAGATAATTATTATTGCTTCAATCATAATTTTCAAATAATAATACGATTAGAAAATAAGACTTATTATAAATAAGCTACAGGGTTAAATGTATATTTTTCAAGTTTACTCATGTGTTGCATTTTCAAATCTCGCGCTATCATAAGCCAACTCAGCGTTGGCCGCGCTGGTCAAAAGTTTGCTGCCAACCGCAACCTTCGGAGCGCTTCATTGACTCAGCGCCACCACCGGCCCATCTGTGAACTATCGCTGATATATACATAATATGATGTATATACATGCATGTGGATAATTGGTGATTCTAAGGTATATGTATGCATGCACTGTCAGGCACTATGCACATTGTCACAAATAACGTGAAGTGTCAAGTTCAGGGCCAAAATATATTTTTCAATGCAATATAAATTGACGATTTCTCTCTGCGTTGACGGGGTTGAGACCGTCATTTAGCTTACAAAATTTATTTTATTAACTCTAATCGTTGAACGAGACGTATTTTATTAATTAGTAAGCTAAATGCCCGCATTAAAAAATTTTGATTATATTGCATTTGTCGCTTGGGATAAATAAGATGTGTAGTTTCTGCCAGCCTCTAAGATACGTCCTAGTTCAAATAATAGTATTCTTTTTATGTTC
Organism: Copidosoma floridanum; assembly: GCF_000648655.2. The sequence goes on from NW_019379652.1 coordinate 456,158, forward strand.
CGATTATACTATTTCCATAATTTATCTTAGCGCTCATCAGAAGCAGTGCATCTTATTTTTCCCATACAAAAATGATTCTTTTTTTGTTTACCTCATTATCAGTAGAAATCATTTTATTAAATTTGCAATACTTAAATATTTAACTACGTTTGTCACTGCAAATTATTCAGCCATATTAATTTTTGTTGCGGCGAGTTACTCAGCCATATATATTGCGGCGAATTGATCAGCCATATACGTTGCGGCGAATCACTCAGCCTTAATATTGCGGCAAATTGCTCAGCCATATAATTAACGGCGAATTACTTAGCCATACAATTTGCAGCGAATTTTTGAGTCACATGCAGAGTAGCACATTACTCTGTATTAATATTTCTGAAATGTTTGTAGCTCAGTAGTCGATGTTTTATATGCAAATATATCTACTTTTGTAATAATTTTACAATTATTCGCATAAAACACAAACCAAAGAATGTAATGCAATGTTATTTCTTTCAAAACATTTTTTATGTGAAAATCTTTTGGTAGTACACCACCGCCACCCCAGCCTGCAAAAATTAAAAGATTTAATAAACAAATAATTAAATCTATGTATTAAAAACTGCTCTTTTAAAAAATACAAATAATAAAAGCTGCTCCCTTTTACTTATTTAATTATTGAATAATAAAGTGCCCCGTGCCAGATGACAGTTCAAAAGCCAATATCTCTGCTTATATATAATATTTTTTGATAATTTCAGTTGTAAAAAACTGCTCTTTTAATTTACAAAATTGCTTTATGGTTTAATTGTCGTAAGGATTTGTTGATTATTTATAAAGCTCGATTTATTGATTTTCGCTCGACAACGTATGATTCCTAGGGAATTTTTACGTTACATAGTATAGAGTTGTTGGTTACATCGACGCGGACGACGCGTAAAACGGTGCAAGCAGACGACATGGAAAGGCAGAGGCCGTGAATGGATGTATATACTTATGTACAGCATGTCTATTGTTTACATTTATAGAATGGTAATTAAATTGATATTGTTTGTACATTTATTTTAATATAAGCAGATGTTAAAAAAGTTATTCAAAGATGTAAACTAGAGAAATTAATAACGTGTACTTCAATTTGTGAAGCTTTGAACGTGCAAGTTGCTTGTAAATAAATTAATATTGTAACCGAAAACAAGACTGAGGTTAAAGGTAGTTGTTGTTTGTTTTTGCTCCGCATCTTACTATAAAGTACACACTTTATAGCAATTCAGCTAGAAAGTGACCTGACTTGTAGCTGCAAATTCGCCAAATGCGCACTAGGTGAAGCCGTCTCACCTCTCATATACCTCTTGTAAGTATGTATCTAAATATGTCTATCTCTCAACAACATGAGCGGAAGGTGTGTAGAGGAGTTGGTCCCGGTGTATAGACACCCGGTCAGGACTCCAGGCACTCTGGCAATACAACACTGGGCCCTTCCGGAATGGATTTTTTCCGAGTGTCTTCTCCATTTTCACGGGACTTACCCTTGGCGAGTGCAGAGAAGCATCCCCTCACCTCTTTCCATCTTCCATTTCCATTCCAGTCCCTCTTCCCTCTATCCCTAGTGCCAAATCGTCCAGTGCCCACAGTAGAATGTAGTGCAATATAATATAATAATAATAGTAAAAAAAAGTAGGATTATCAAGTATTTCTTTGGCAGGCAATGAGTCGCCGTATCTTGAAGAAGCTGAAGGAGTTGGTTGCATCAAACAAACAACAGTGTCACCAGCAGCCTAGTTCTAAGACCAAAATCAAGGGTTCGACAAAACATGGGCTTCTAGACAAGAGAACTGTCATTGCTTGGAGTTCCGTTGTTGGAGTCCATATATCTTCCAGTAACACTTTGTACTGTTAGATAAGTTGCATTTTACTTTTGTTTAAATTTTATTTATATACATTCATAAAATGATTAAGCTTTGTGAAAAATTTATTTTGTAGATGCACGCAGAAGGCTGACTATCCCGACAAAGTGTCATAAGTATCCAGCAGCTTCTGAAGAGACTTCGATGCATATTCACATGTTGCATTTATTGCATCGGAAGAAAAAATGATTTCAAAAGGACTATAAATAACAACGGCTCAACTGGTTTTTCACATTCATTCTCTCAATGAAATAGGAAAGGTAGAAAAATAAAACTCATAACCTTTTTTCATACATGCTCTCAATTTTTTAATGGAAAATATATACATATGTCTGTGAGCTTTCGAAGACTTTTAGTTTACTGGTTACTGAACAAAAAATACGACAGTCCAAGTTTTTAATAGAAACTAAGTAATTCACAGTCATAGACCTACATTTTCCTCAGTTAAGATATATTCCACGCAATTTTTTATAAATATTTCCTTTCTTTAGTATTTACTATTACGATAGATAATTACTGTTCCNGGCTAAAGATTCAAAAACAGAAGATCCTTTTTTTATTCCCAACTCTTCAGCTTTCGCCTCTTGTCGTGCTTTACGGAGAGAGGGTAAGTTACTAATTTTAGTTTACTGGTTACTGAACAAAAAATACGACAGTCCAAGTTTTTAATAGAAACTAAGTAATTCACAGTCATAGACCTACATTTTCCTCAGTTAAGATATATTCCACGCAATTTTTTATAAATATTTCCTTTCTTTAGTATTTACTATTACGATAGATAATTACTGTTCCTTATGTGCTTAAAAAAGTATTTTTTCACCGTGTTAGATTTTTTATGCTTTTACGTAAACAATGGCACTTATTTTTATCGAAGGTTATCTAGAATCTCCCAACAAAACACATTTATCTTGTAAATCGTTTCTTTTTTTTCAAGTACTGTTCAACGAGCACTTATATGCGATATAGTGTCCGGGTGTATATTGGATTACACCACCTAACACGTAAGTAGAAGTTTCCTCTTTCAATGGCTCAATTATGTTACTCACTCTGTTCTTGATATGTAATATCTTGGGTATGTCTGCCAAATTGGTAGTGAAATTAGCATTACCTCCTGCAAAATAAAAAGCTTCAGTATCTAACAACAAGTAAGGGCCAAGTTCATGTATAACATCAACAGTTGGTTGTTCACACACATCACAATACACTAGGGATCTATTAAAATATTCACTCAGGCATTTTTCAAGACTAGTGTAATTATTATAGACAATACTATCATGTGGTAGAGGTGTCATTATTATTTTTTCTTTTGTTCCCTTGTCGCACACTATACATTTTATGTGGGCCTCAGTACAGGCATAATCCTTGAGAAGGAAGGAAATCACACTGCTTAAATAATCATAGCAATCGATTGTTCCATCTTTCACTTCAAACTTAGTGCTTAATATATGAAAGCGTACCGTGTAAATCGTTTGAGTTACTCCAGTCATGTTGTGAAGCAATAAACTGCTTGCATAGCAATTTTTTGTTTTNAATTTACTATCAGCACAGTTAAATTTCCCAATGGCATAGACTTGTTAATCAATTCAAAATATTTACTTTAAATAACCAAATTTACAAACAGTCGTGTGGAATCTTGATGGGAGGTTACAGTTCACCAAGGATTGCTGAGAGTGTATTGGAGTCTATTGAAAAATCTGTTATCAATAGATGCAAAGATGACATTTTGCTATACATGAGATTTGTTGATGATTGTTTGTTGGTTTTGAGAACTGATCGCATAAGTAGTACCCTTGATCTTTTTGACAGTTAAAATACTTTTGTCTAATTTACACTTAAAACAGAGATAAATAACTCTATTCCCTTTTTAGAATTACTTTTTACTATAATTCCTAATTCGATCTGTAATATTGATTTTTATAAAAAGTCTTCAGCTTCTGGTAGATTACTAAACTATTTTTTACATAACCCGGTATCTCAAAAAATGTCTATAATTTTTTCTTTGATTAAGAAAACCTTTAAATTTTCTGATCTTACTTTAAGATATAAAAACATTCACAATGTCCGAAAACTCCTCATAACGAATGCTTATCCTATCTCTTTCTTGAAAAAGTATATAAAGGCTAGAATAAGTTATTACAATCGACTTAATAAATCTTATTTCCATAATTCTCATCTTATTTCACAACCTAGTAATCTTAATACGTTAGTAAGAATACCGTATACTGAGGATGAAAAAAATTATATACTTATGGTCTTCCCTATTTTCATCCTACGGAACGTCCAATTCGTAAGATGCTAGCATGTTTTAACATTAGAGTAATTTTCACTAATATAAATAAATTAAAATATATTGTCAAGTTGGGAAAGGACCAAACCAAACTTTTGGATAGAAGTGGTATTGTCTATATGATAAGTTGTGGGTGTGGTGCCAAATATATAGGGCAAAGTAAAAGATTGTTAAAGATTAGATTCAGTGAACACGAAAGGTATATCAGAAATAAGGACTCTAAGTCAGCTTTGTTTATACGCTTCTCTAAGTGTTCACAGAGTTTTGATTTTGAAGGTGTTGTCGCTTTGGATCAGGAGGCTAACAGGTATAAGCGAGAATTCGCTGAAATGTTGTTTATCACTTTACATAAGAACACTATCAATAGATAATTAGATATCAACAAGTTAAACTATTTATTTAAAAAGTTCTTGTTAGACATAAGACATAAAATTTTAAGAAAACCTTAACATTTATATATTTTTACAAAATCCTTACATGTTTCATATGTTTTTATAATGTATAACAGATCTTAAACATTCGGCCCTCATATATATTCATATCGCATGCTTGTAACTGTTGCTTTCCAATCTACATGGTCTCGTTGATTTATGCTGGAAGACATGTAGTCTGTAGCCTTTTGCATTGATGTGTTCAACTCTTAAAATTGTATTTTCGTACGCGCACTCATGTTTTTTTGATATTATGCGATAGTTTATTCTCTTAATTGCAGGTGATTTATTGATTAAATTATGTAAAAATTAAGTAGCGCTCTTTTGTATACTTGACATGTTATTTTGGCAGCTGCACATATAACCTTTATTGCTTATTGTAACATTTAAACCATTCTTGTTTTGACAATACATTTTTTTATAGTGTCCTGAAGAGGTTTTCAGAGTTAAAACAAAATATTGACGATATGTACAAAACTAAGTCATGCTCTATATCGCAAGTATATTAAGTGCTATTGATTTTACGTACCTTATTGTCAAATCACGTCTAGATAACGATTAAAGATATTGTAAGGTATTTCATCGAAAATCATTCTTTTGATGAGCTGATTCTATCGATATAGTGGTATTTACGAGTGATAACGATAGTTTCAGAATTTGAGGTGTGCGACGCGTGACTGAATGATACAAATACAACTTGTCTTTAAACAGTGTCTGTTTTTTTTTGCGCGTAGAAGCCCGTTCGGCTATACCACAGTACTTTAAGTAATGCAGCTTCTACTGTCAGGTTTTGCGTATTTTTACTGTAAGTTACACAGTACTTAATTTGTGGAATTACACAAAAAAACTTATGAGGAAAGCTATGTGGTATTCCGTGTAGGTGATTAGTTAGTACAAATCAATTTAAATTCTTGGTGATAAACAACATAATGTTGTACACATCATTAAATATGGCATACAATGTGTAGTAACATTGATAAACGATAAACAGTATTACCAAATTCATATATTACACTAAAAAAACGTTATTTTTACTCACTTTGAGTACAAGTATATTATATATCCCAAACGTTTTGGTTAATATTAATGTAGAATTAAAATCATGGTATTATGTTTTAAGGTAATCATAAAAGAGTCATATGCATATTAGGAATCATATTTGTTAGTGTCATAATTTTTGTTTGTAGACGGGGTACGCAAATCATATATCGATAAATAATTAATCCATACATCGAATAATACGTTGCAATTTATTATAATAACTAGATTCTAAAATTAACAATACTTCATCTTAACGTACTATACGGTCAAGTAATTGTAGCCCTTTGTGTGTTATGCTATAAACATAGTAATAATAGCGTTGCATACAGAAAAAGCTAGCTTTAAAGGGTATTATTTGAACTACAAATCAAATATCAGTCGAAACATCATCTGCATAACCTTTCTACAATAAAGAATTAAGACACATTAATTTAATTATTATTATATTTATGACTCTTTTCTGATCATTCAATACATAATACCCTATTTGACTTCTTTATTTTTATTAACTAATGAAGTAAGACGTGTAAAATTGAGTATTCAAAGAAATAAAAGTTACATTTAGTAAGTGGTAGTATATGTACTGGGTAATATTTTTTTTCGCTTATCAACGTAAATTTACGTGGCATGTCGTGTGTAATGCTTTGTGAAACGCCAGCTAGCAATAGACATAAAATTTATCAACTAATTACATGCATGGACTACTACATGGCTTTACACGTGTGTGTTTCCGTCTAGTGACAAAAATTACTTACTATATATTAACTAGTGGGACTTTACAATAGTGAGCAGTACAGACGGACAACGAAAGTATGCATCACTGTACATAACTTATACTTCTACCAAAAACGTCAATTCTGAATTCAGTCGTAAATTACACTGTTAATTCTGCGTTGATCTCATATTAAACATGTGTTTATTCAGTTTTAAATTAACATTGATTTTAGTCAATATGAGTAGTTAACTTTAAAATGATACATTTCTAAAGTAAAAGTTGCAGTTTCAAGTGTAATACTGTCAAGTTAATGATATATTAACCTTGGTTTACCGCTTAATCAGCATTGATAAAATATGAAACCTACATTAAAAAACAATATAATTTACGACTGATGTTGGAGTTGATTTATCATTGTCATTTTTAATACAGATCCTAATGATAAAAAAACGCTGTAAGATAGAAAGGTGATTAATGCTCGTGATAATTTAAGTATAGTTTGATTTTTTGATTTTGGTTTTGCAGCTTTTGATGTTTATATTGTAGAAGATATAAATGGTTAATAAATGTACGTTTTAAGCATTTAAGAAAATTGATGGTTTTGTAGTATTGTTTGAGACATATTATACTTATATGTTGATTCAAAATATTAACGATAGTAAGGGCTTATGGTATTATGAAACCAGGTAATTACTGTTAAAACTCCATAGTAATGTATGAAAATATGGAATTTAAACTTACGACTAAACAGTAGAAATTGTATTTCGTAATCGAATCGCATTATACATCTTAGAAACTGATTATCATTCTGCATCCAAAAAAAAGCCATTTTCAATTTATTTAGCTTCTGCGATGGCAAAAAACTAACTGCAAGGACAGACTTTTTACAAAATTTTTGTAAACAAGGGCACTCAGTTAATTAGTTAGATTTTCTACTCGACTGACAGTTTCATTTCACGCAATAATACGGGGAGAAGCAAAAAGTGGCTACTTTAAGAAATATCAATATAGCATGAAAGTTTCGTCAAAACGCGATAAAAATTAATTTTAATGAAGACGTCCCTCGTGACATATGCCTAAAATTATAACGTTTATCGTATAGTTAGAAGAATGTATAAGCTTAATAGAATCCTATATACAGTTGTATCGTTTGATGCAGCCTACAGAAAAAATTTTATTCTTTGGAGATCAGCAGGCCGTTTTTAATGCTTTTTCCTATTAAAGTGAATTTCTACTTTAAAATTTCTCGTTAGTCGGTGTTCAATAGAAAAGCCACACAGTTACGCTAAAAACTTAATAAGAACAACAATAATTTCTAGATTAATATTTACATTAAAATTGCTTGAATCTTATTTATTTAAAGGTTCTGCTAACCCTTTTACGTTCTAGAAGCCAAGTGATATTCATCTTAAAGCATGAATTTATTGAGATGTCTGTAAAAGTTCAAAAACTTGCTGAAATTGATCGTTAATTGTTTAACTTTATTATAACTAACAGACTATTATTCTCGTGCCCACCTTAAGCACTTGTACCATATTTTGAGACAAACCAGTTGGCATTTCAGAAGAGCTACTTAAAGTTAAACTATGAACTTCCATCTAACCTTAACCTTACAAAAAGCTTACGGTGACAAATTACTTGTTTTAGAATCACTTAATATACAGACTGATGATTGACCTGTTTTAGAATAAATGTATATATTTATTTCCGGTCAGTGTACGTATCTAGTTAACGTATCCATGTAACGATACATTCAACTTTAAAATATCTCTTATATAAATCGTAATAAGCCTAAAAGTCTATGGTCATAATACGCATGCTAAGTAGTTTCTAGTACTAATAGAACATACAAAAGCGAAGTATAGGTTAAATAATATTAAAAATACTAAAGGTGTACTTACTTTTCTATTTGGAAGTTTTTTATCAAGTTACTATAAAATGTTAACTACAAAGACCGTTGTTCCTAATGCGTAGTAATCTCAAAGAGTTTTCGAAGGCGTTTCAACACTTACTAATACCTATTTTGAGTTTGGTTTGGCTTCCAAGGCTGTGCTCGGCAACGTTAAAACAATTAGACCATATCACCTCATTAACGCAGAAATAGTTCTGTTATCTTTAGTGGGGCGACAGTAAAAAGAGCCTGAGAGCACTAAAATACCTGACAAAAGAGAGAAAATCTAATTGTTGGCAGCAAATGCTACCTTCGAAGCCTTAAAAAATCTGTACTGCAATCCTTGATGGCTTTGTAAAATAAAAATCGGCTCGAGGGTTAACGAATAAATAAAACGTTAGATAATCTCTGGCACTTTTTAATGCAAAAACAAAAAAAAGGTATAAAATTTTGTACGTTACCCATTTGACTGGAATGTATGTATAAGTACGAGAGTCATAACTAAAACTCTATCAATTATAGTCAGTAAGACATTTATAGATAAAAATAACAGAAGTTCATGAAGAGGTCGAGTGCTTATTTATTCAGAAAAAGCTTTTACTCGGTTTCAAAAAATGAGGTAGTTAAGTTAAAAAATGGTTGCTTTTTGAGGATTACCTTTTTTATAACGATAGGTCCTACATGAGTATAGAGCATATACATTAACAGTCCGTTGTTTAGTTATGGATCGTCGAATAACTAATAACAATGAGTAATTTTTATTTCGGAAACATTATTTCACTAACAATTTTATGAAAAATAATACACAAAAGTTTTGTAACTAAATCTTTAAGCCAGGCTATAAAAGCCATTTGTAAATCAACGATTTGTAAATCACCTAATTTAGCTATTGGTTGCAACGTTACGTATAGTGTTATAAGGGCTGTCCCGTTCAGAGATGCCAACCCACATCGTGAGTCATAAATTTGTGCCGAAACTTAACACCATTTTATGGGTGCAGTTTGTTTCTAGAAGACTTTTTCACTCTTATTACGGAAAACGTTGATGTATTCAAGTTAATCAGTTATTTTCATCAATTATGCGAGCTACACCATAAGAATTCGCTTAATAATTATATTGAGCACATTTTAAACTATAAAACTGACTTGGCCTTAGTTAAGGAGCCGTCGAGAGAAAGCCTTCTTAAAGATGTTTATTACTCAACGCGTCTTGGGTAGAATCTGCCTGAAATTAATAGAGTATTCGTAATGANTCTTTTTGACGCATAAGATCAGCAGTATTATGACCTGCATAACTGTATATACAGATACAACGCGACGTACTAACGGTAGCTGTCGAAGGAGAGTTATTTATTCACTAATTTATTGCTCATTCCATAAGCCATAAGTGAAGATGAGACTATAGCTACGTAATCACCAAGTTGTTAGCTACTTTCAAAAAAAATTTCCAATCAAATCTTGACGTCGATTATCCAGACATTGCAGGTTATGTATCAGAACAGTACTGATTCTCATAAGACTGCACGTTAAAAGTTCAATAATAAAATTATCAACATCTCACTTTATAAGCCATTAAGGGACTTGAAATTTGAATCGACGGTTTTTCATACACTAATTAATCTCTGTCCAAAGTATTATCAATATATTGACGTTAATTCTTTTAGTGAGTGAACTTTCTTCGTTGTGTTTTACATGTTAAATATAATGTTTTACATGTTATATGTTCTACATGTTAAATATCGATTTTTTTAAATGTAACATATATACAATAATGTTACAGTCAAACGAGCTGCAATTTTTGTAGGTATTTTTATGCTATTTCAATATATGTTTGACGTTTGAATAATATCTGTCAAAAAAACCTATGTGTGATGAACGTCCCGAAGGGACATTCACTGGCCTGTAATACTACCCTATTGAAGAAAGCTATACCACAGGATGGTTTTTCTTAATTTTCTATTTACAATTGTATTTTGAATATTAAATATGGCCTAGGCATAAGAGTGGGATCGTATGTGATGGATGTGAGCGTGATGTTACAGATGTAATTAGCGTAGGCAATAGGAAGTTGTTCTGAAATCACCAGGAGAGTTGATGAAAGCGTACACTTTTGTACTGGCCAGCCTATATATCATTTTTATGGTATTGCGCCGTAATATATTGTTTATAATCGTTAACTTATTAAATATTAATTAAAATCATGCCCAATCAACGTACGTGAACTCATTCCCACGATAATTGCACCACCTTCGTATACAAAATTGTTTTATAGAAGGTATTTTTATACTCAAAATTATATTGTTTGCCATATAATTATATAGAAGTATAACTTCATACTTGGGTACTCAAGCACCCACTGTCCACTGGTTAAAATTTAGCGTAATTTGTACCAAAATTATTTCTTAATTTTTATGTCAAATAATGACTATAAATAAAAAAAATTTATTGTTTCTGCTATTATTTTATTTCTGTTACCTTTTTTAATAGCAGGACGAATTTTTCATAAATCACCACCAAAAAATTTTGTGTGATTACAGATGGCTAATTTTTGTTGCATTATTCTTGTACAAATTAACTCACTTTTTACACGGCTTCATTTAAAATCATTGAAGCTTCATCCCAAATTGTAAAATCAACTTTTTTTTTTTTTTTTGTACTTTTAATATTGTTTAACTTATATAGTTATTTAAATACTTGATGACGTGTCATTTTCTTTGGGAGTTAGATTGAGAAAATTCTAATCCATGCGATGGACAAAACTTTTTTTAAAGTTGACAATCCTTGGATCGAATTCATCAAACCAGTGAAATAGTGAAATACGTCATTTACCATATTATGACAGTCTCATAGGTTATGGCTGCATGCTTTTATAATGGAAAAATATGAACCCATAAACTGATTCTAATTTCGTGTCAACATACTATAATTTTAAAGGACTAAAATAAAATACAAATTTTAAAGATTTGTACAGTATTTTTCATAAAAATAGTTTGATTAATTACGTATCTCTTTAAAGCTGTTATTGCTGTACTTTATTGTAGCCCATAGTAAAAAACTTATATTTAACTTAAATATCTTAAAAATTAGTACCGATACATTAGTTAAACTTTCGATGACATAAAAAAAATTTAATGTACAAATTTTATGTTGGCAATAGATTTTTTACCTGAAGTAAAACAAGAGTATAAATTACAGTTTTATACAAAAAGTATATAACATGGTACTAATGTACATATAAATTTGAATTGTACTCAATTATAGAATAATATAAACCGTATAAAATTCAGCCTATAGAAGTGGCTTATTTAAATAAGTTATATTACAGAACCTTGTCAAATTAAGAAAAGACAGAACGTCTCTATCCCTCTTTTTAATAAGATTTATTAAATAAAATTTGTATAAAATAAGTACAATTATTTTAGACATAAATTACCGATATTGTATATCCAATTTAAGGAACTCGCTTGTCTCTTACTTAACCCTTTGACTTATACGTGTCATAGAATTATCTATTTTCAATTTTTTCTCCTGTTATTGTTTCTCCTCCTACATTATACTATAATAATTTCGTAATTCGTAAACGTATTCCATAACACAGTCCATCTGATATACTTAAATTTCCAAGTAACATCACTATTGTACCAATTTTTAGATTAAGTTCATGAGGTGGTAATTCTTCACGAATTATATATACGTCCGCAAAACATATATATAAGCTTTGTACACTGTGTAATGTGTGCGTGGCCTAATGAGCGAGCGTGTGTGCGCCGCTTTACAGGTTTAACGTTACATGTCGTTGACAAGTGAGATTAATGACAACACACTCGAGTTAGAGAATTTAAAGTTTTAAACCGGCTCGTGATTTATTTTTTTCATGGTACTTATAATTATTGTATAAAAGTAATACGGAAACTTCATAGTTGCTAGTTTCACTAATCAAAGTAATTCCGTGTCGACCTACTAAAAGATTGGAAGTTAAAAACCTTTAATTGTCGATTTTTCTATTTTTAGGTTAGTATTTCAGAAAACGCATGTCTAAATATTTTGATCTTAATAAACTTGAGTATTGTAATTTTATAATAACAATAAACTTTTCTATTTCTAGATTAATCAAATTGTGTGTTTTTACTCCGCATCATCTAACATATTACATATATATATATATATATATATATATATATATATATATATATATATATATATNAACTCAGTTTTAAAAAAATTGGCGTGATGAATGTCTCCAATTTTTTTATGTCACAGATAATGTTATTAACTATATGTACACAAAGTTTCGCGACGATTATCTGATAAGTTTATGACGACGATTATCTGATGAGTAAAAAAATTAAATAATTGTTTAACAAAAACGCAACGGCAACGTTGCAAGAAGCGGGAAATTTAAAATGTTCCAGGACGTAAATCCTTAAATATTTGAATATTATGGTAGATATTTATGTATTTCTGTATAAAAAATAAGCTTATATATGTGTGTGAGTGTATGTATGTAGGTTCCACCCGTACCCATAACAAAACATTGTATTATAATAACACATATTGATTTTTCTTAATAAAGTTTTTAGTTTGTAATTTTTATACAATACAATTTTTTTACACAAAATATCAAAATCACATGCTTGTAGTAATCGCAGAGACTAGAGTCTGTCCTAATTATTTAACATATCACTTCCAATGAGACTTTTCAAGTCACATAAAAATTCAAGAATTTTATTTAGATTAGCTACGAATATAATTGTATATACATACATCTGTCACAAGTCTTTTTAATTATTTACTCATTTTTATTAGATTGTTATAACGAATAAAAATCAAATACTTACATCTTTAGCACAAATACATTACAAATATACACATACGCTGCCGTAACCGACGCAGCAGACAGTGCAGACACTGCAGATTGCACACCACCTGATGTGTGTACATGAACATTCACACATTGGAGACCCGTGCGGCGATGCCAAGTCTTCACTCATCGCTACTTCCCCCGTGCCCCGCAAGTGGTTTCCCCCGCTATCTCTACCGAATGTCCTTAACATCTCCATCGGAAAATTTAAGTGAACATTATCGTCCGATTTATCAACTCCTTTGTAAGTTGCGTTATCTATACTATAGTAAGTTTTCATTTCTCCAGTTAATATTTTAAGAATTTTTTAAATATTTAAATAACAGATATACTCGTTATGCGATGTCAGTATGACACTATTCATCGAACAATTGTAGATATTAGAAAATATTTGAGAACATACATCATTTGATATCCAATTTTGAGGAATGTTACAAGTTTTTATTTCACCATTCCCAATTTCCAATAATAATTTTGAAAATCCTTTATCATCAGAACGACTATTTATTTCTAGCCTTAAACTTGGAATGAGTTCCATAAAAATAAAGATTTAATAGTTTGTTGAATTGTAATTTTTCAATTACCGTTTTTTATTACTGGGAGAATATGACGGAAATTACCTCCTAAAATAATTAATTTATTTCCAAAATATTTTTCAGTATTACACAAATCTCTTAACGTTCTGTCTACTATTTCCAATGCTTTTTTTGGAATCATTGAAGCCTCATTCCAAATAATCAAATCAACTCCTCCTAATTTTTTTTTATCTGACTCAAATTCTAAAAAGGCACTTTCTATATTATTGAGATCTAAAGCAAGTCTAAAAGTTCTATGGCTTGTCATCCCTTTTGGAAGCAAAATGGATGCTATACCAGTCTATGACATTGACATAATTTTTGTATTTAGAAAAGTAATAAAATAAATTAACGTCTTGTATAAATAAGTTTTTCCCTACCCTCCTGGACCATCTATAAAGAAAATTTTATGTTTTTGTCCGCAAATAATATGAAATATTTTTTTTTGGTCATTATTTAAACTTTTATTCATTGTATTAAACATTTCTTTGCTGAAAAGTATTTCTTCATCTATATCTTCTTTATTCTCCATTTTTTTTGGTGTAGGTAAGTTAAAGCAATTACATGATTCTAAAACTCGGTCAATATGTCAAAGAGCTATACTATCTTTATTATCAGGTAAATCCTCCGTAAAAAATTCTTTGTATTTATTCCATATTTTATTACCTTGAACGTTTTCTGAAATTAAAAACCAAGCAAAAAATTTTCTTAACTGATATACAAGCATAACAGCAGTTGCTTCTTTAAAAATATCATCCATTTTTCATCAGTGTCCATTCAACCCATTGCAATTGCAGTGTCTTTGAATGTTTCATGTGTGATGTATTTATTTGTTCTAATATCTTTGAACGATGTCGCATCAGTTACTTTATTTAATACAAGTTTAAAAAAAAATCTTTCATGATCTCTTGGAGATACAATATTTAATTTACCTATTGCAGTATTTTTTATTACATTTTTTCTTCTTTTCCAAATTTTCAATTTATTGTCAAAAATGTAGTATTCTGGAATGTTTTCATACTTTATGGATTTTGCAAAGTCATCATCTATATTTAATTTGAACCAAGCAGTTAACTGTGTTTCGTAGTGTTCTATAACAGTTTCAATATTATTTTCTTCGAATACAAGTTTTTGTTTGTTTTTAAGGTGAACAGCTAAATTTACAACTGTATGACTTCTGCCACAAATTGTATTTGATACAAAGGGAGGTTGGCGCGCGAAGCGCGCAAGGGGCGAAGTCCCTCTAGTGTATATATATATATTCAGATTCCAAACTAGTGGTCACTACCTTGGCTCTTCTGCTTGATGCTCGATCAACCTTGTCCAGGTAACGCCGTTCAACGGGTCCCAGACGAAGAGGTGGCTGATGACGTAGTCGGGATCTCTAGTATCTTTCTTGACTAGGTAACGCCGTTGAATAGGTCCTATCCGAAGGTGGAACTGATTTTTTGAGATCATTTAGGACCTTCTATCCCCTTGTTCTTCTCCTTTGTGTAGGTTTTTCATTTTTTTGGCGAACGCGCTCTTGCGTTTGCTTAGCGTACTATGTACACATTACTTGTGCGTGGCGTTCAAATTTAAATTTTTATGTTTAAAGCCAGGACGCGTGTTGAACAGAAAATATTATAAAATAAAATGAATTGAAATATATACACTAAAATAAATGAATGTATTAAAAAATGTGTACCCTTCCAAACTGAAACAGTTATTCTAATACTAAAAAATATCACTGTTTAGGATTAAACCATTTTTAATAGCATTCTGTCAAATTTAAAAAAGCACAAGCGCAGTTATCCTTGTTGGCTAGATCTGATTGGTTGTTAAGTTATTTGTTTGAGCCTATCTTGAGTTAGCACCGAGGTGACTCACCAGTTCGCTTCTGATCGTCGAGCACCTTAAGGAGGTTCGATACAATCTTTCAGTGGGGTGGGAAGCTCACGGCATCACCGACCAAACCTAGTACAGTCTATTTTTATGGCATTACTTGCATTGATCATATAAACCTAACTTAAGTTTTTATTTTATGTTAAAAATCATAGTTTTCTCTTTAATTAGTTTAGATACAAATAAAAATATGAGCATCATATGATTCCGACGTATTTGAAGTATCGAAATATATTTTTTGTTGATTTTTTAACCATTACTAATGTATGTTATTTATAGGTTACAAAAATTTTCCCATAACAGTCCGTGTTAAGTTGTTCATTTTTTATTTTGAAATATGTTAATGACTACATGGCTGAGATCGCGCAAAAAACGCACGTTTATTTTTTATAACTCATAAAGTGAATTAAAAACTATACTACAGCTCTTAACAATTGTCGACGATATGTATCGAAGCTCCTCGTACAATCGTAATATTTTAAGTCTCGTCATAAGATCATAAGCTTTAATTCTGTAAAATTGCTCCGCGTTTAGGCAAATAAGAAAATTACATATTGTTATGGATTAAGCTTATGAATAAGAAAATTTAAAAAAGTTAAGGTATAAGAAGGCAAGAAGTTGTTTATAATAAATTACTTTTTTATTAGTACAGTGTTGTAAATTCTTATTTGTTATTCCTCTATTTCATAGTCACAAATACCTCAGATTAAAATTCGAAAAGGAAACTTAGGCGCATGAACAGGGATCACATGGGTCACAGGAAATATACTGCAGGTCAATACCATCATCTTTTCGACGCTTACGTACCTGCTGGTTCCTGCTTCCAATGTCAACAACCTCCGTCTAGGTTCAAGTGCCACTTTCGTCAATTACGCCATATCCAACCTACGGGAGTGGACGCTCAGACATCTTGTAAATTGTATACTATCACAGTATACGACTAGAGTAACAGCATATTGGTTCTTCGTCTCAAAGAGAGTATTTGTATGAACTACACAGTGTGATTCGATTAAATAGCTCTAGTTTTCGATTATGATAAAATTTGTCATCGATCACTAATAATACTAAATTGCACACCGCAACTTGCTGCAAGTAAGTTTTAGGTGAAATGAGCAGCATTAAATTGTTTGTAAAGGCTTTAAGTCGTGTTCCGTAAATTAAGTTCGAAGATTAACTATTCGCTCCGTGCATGACACGCAGCGCCGCTCTCGGTGTCAAAATCGCGCAATACCGTACCCCCAAATGATTAAATCGTAACACTGTCGCTTATAGGAGAAAGTATTATTTATTGAATAAGACGTACATACTGCTATCGCGTAAACATCAGCACCCTAAAAAATGGATATGATTATCCAAACAGGCTTTAAAAGTATAAGTTGCAACATAGTTTTTAATAATGAAACGCTGAAAAAAGCTAAAAAATTAGTAGAGAGTGGGCACGTTGCCTACGTACAGAAATATGTAAATAAAGGAGTCGGTCATCTGATCAATTGCTATGTTGTGAGACGAACATCTGTCAGCTTAAATCCATACAAAGTAGAATTATCTGTAAGTACATTATTGCCTATGCTTGACAAATGTAGGTTATGGTAACATATACACAAACTGCCATCAGGACTGTAAAATTTTCATGATAATTTTACTTATAATCAACAATAATAATAAAAAAAATTCCGTAGGTTAGGTACGAACTTTTGTCTCCTAACTGCCCTAATCCACAGCTTCTTCTGTTTTGTTTCATGGGGTCTACTTGGAAATTTATACAGCACCACCCCCTGATTTTCTTTCTTGTTGCAATTAACAACGCAACACTGTCTCGTACGCATTTCGTTACTTTGTAAACGTAAACACTAATTCAGATTATACAGCTAGCGGCAGCCTGTGTCGACTGCTTGGAGTTCTTGCTCTCACGTATACAACATTACAGATAAGTATGTGTGTTGTGTACTATATGACAGATGATATTTAATAACCCATTATTTAAAATTTCGGGCGACTTGAAGTGCCTAGCAAAATTATTTATCCGTATTATAGACCCGGTTTGGCTAAATAACATTTTTTTCCACCTTTGATTTCTCAACTAATTACTTTAAATGAAATAATATCTTTTTTCATACAAGACAACGCTTACTGTAAGATTCATGGGGGTACGGGTTCGCCAACTTTGCTTACCTACAGCGCTGCAGTCGTTTTTTTTATCCCTTCCAACCTGATGCACGGAGCGAATAGGTTTGCCAACGAAATTTGCAAAACTCTCAATTGAAGTTTCTGCTAACTCAGAGCTCTTGCAACTTCTTACCAATGAATAAAATAGATACCTTCTATCAAAGTCAAATCACACTTCATACGAGGATTAGTAATTGTCTCGAAATTTTACGATGGCAGGCAGTGAGAAAATAAAACGAGGAAGAGATTAGACTTTAATTAATTAAAGGAGTATTTAGTACGGTTTCATGTGATTTATAATGTAACAATGTTACTCACTCCTTTAGATAAGAATCATTTGTATTTTCTACTAAGTAACCCGAGAAGGTAGAAGGTTTGTATTTCTTAATTAAGGGAGATTTTATCAAATTGATTACGGAAATTGATGCTCGGGATTATTGTTCACCCCACACTACCCAATCCGACACTTATTAGCTAGTAACTTTTATTTGTTGTGTATTGAGCTGCCTAAATTCTCGGACAAACATTCAGAATAGGAGAATTTTCGTGATACATACCGATCTTTAGTCCATCATAGGATGGATATTGACAATATTAAATCAATGTACTTAACGGATGATCAATATCCATTAGCTTGGCAGACTTCAACTAATTATGGTCAGCGTAGACTTGTAAATAGTTATCTCCAAGGTATTTTTTCTATCAAACCTATGAAGTCGGAAGCAGGATCGGAGTTGAAACATGTAAGTAAAGAAATGCTCGGTTCTGTAGATTCAATCAATGTTTTAGATCGCGATTTAGGGACTGGAGACTTATACATAGCTTTGGTTGTTAGTAAGTTTGATACTACTACTAAGAAAGATTAGAGTAAGTTCCTTAGTAGTAACACTCAAACCCCTACCTTAACATAACTGCATGATTTTATAGCAATTTAAATTATAACATTCAAAGCTTGTTAGATAGTAAGCTCTAGTCCAAAGTCAATACTTCTACATAAATACTTAACATAAGCCTCGCGAAGATTCTACGTTCTTCTCAGCACAAATGACGACCAATTTAGAGCGTAAATTCAATAGAAGTCCTGAACTAACAAGTTTGTACACGAAGTTCATGCATGAATATTTAGATTTAGGATACTTGTGTGAAATAACTCCTAAATTAGCTACGGGTGTTCGTTTATGCCACATCACAGTAATTATGAAGCTCTCCAGCACTACAGCTAAACTGCGTACTGTTTCCAATGCTTCGACTAAAGCAAGTTCAAGATTTCTTAAGTTTTGGCCACTCTTACCCAAGATATGGCTAATCTACCCAACGTTAGAGTACAACCAACACCCGCTTTTTAAAGAACAGAAGTAGATGATGTAGGTTCTTTTTCAGTCAGACTTTCTGAAACGCCAGGCAAAGATACTTTGAAGGGATACGTCACA
Source organism: Copidosoma floridanum (assembly GCF_000648655.2). Next base: position 475,321 of record NW_019379652.1, read on the forward strand.
GTTTTTGTTNTCAGCGTAGACTTGTAAATAGTTATCTCCAAGGTATTTTTTCTATCAAACCTATGAAGTCGGAAGCAGGATCGGAGTTGAAACATGTAAGTAAAGAAATGCTCGGTTCTGTAGATTCAATCAATGTTTTAGATCGCGATTTAGGGACTGGAGACTTATACATAGCTTTGGTTGTTAGTAAGTTTGATACTACTACTAAGAAAGATTAGAGTAAGTTCCTTAGTAGTAACACTCAAACCCCTACCTTAACATAACTGCATGATTTTATAGCAATTTAAATTATAACATTCAAAGCTTGTTAGATAGTAAGCTCTAGTCCAAAGTCAATACTTCTACATAAATACTTAACATAAGCCTCGCGAAGATTCTACGTTCTTCTCAGCACAAATGACGACCAATTTAGAGCGTAAATTCAATAGAAGTCCTGAACTAACAAGTTTGTACACGAAGTTCATGCATGAATATTTAGATTTAGGATACTTGTGTGAAATAACTCCTAAATTAGCTACGGGTGTTCGTTTATGCCACATCACAGTAATTATGAAGCTCTCCAGCACTACAGCTAAACTGCGTACTGTTTCCAATGCTTCGACTAAAGCAAGTTCAAGATTTCTTAAGTTTTGGCCACTCTTACCCAAGATATGGCTAATCTACCCAACGTTAGAGTACAACCAACACCCGCTTTTTAAAGAACAGAAGTAGATGATGTAGGTTCTTTTTCAGTCAGACTTTCTGAAACGCCAGGCAAAGATACTTTGAAGGGATACGTCACAGTTTTTGTTTGCATGGCCACCAGAGCCGTTCATCTTAAGGTCATGAAGGATTACATCGCCGAAACGTTTTTTGCTGCTTTTCAGCGCATTACTGCACGACGAGAGTATTGTTAGGATTTATATAGTGACCGTGGCACAAACTTTATTAGTGCCGACGCTGAGTTACGACGGCGCTGGACAGAATCCAAACAATCTTTTTGTGCCAGACAACTCACAATATTCAAGACGAACCGGAATTTTAAACCCTGTCGGCGCCACACATCGGTGGTGTTTGGGAGGCAGCTGTAAAATCTGCCAAGTATCATTTAAGGCGCGTAGTAGGCAACCAAGTTTTTATGTTTGTCGAGTATTCTACCTTACTTTGTAAAATAAAAATTTGTTTGAATTCGCGACCTATTTTTCCTCTCAGTGACGATCCCTCCGACTTATCGCCTTTGACCCCAGCTCATCTACTAAACTTAAAGCTAGTCACTATTGTACCTGAACCGGATTACTCTGAGGTTATCTTTTCGTACATGCAATGTTGGAAACTTATTTTCCAACTTGCTCAACAATTTTGGTGAAGGTGGTTGCAGGAGTATTTCATTAATTTGCAAAACGCTACCAAGTGGCATAGCACTCAAAGGTCATTGTAAGAAGGGAATCTTGTCATCATCAAAAACGAAGCCACATTACCTGGTTTTTGGCCTTAAGTACGCGTACTGGACGCTTTCCCAGGTATTGGTTCACACGTTAAAGTTACACTATTCTGTCTAGACCCATTATTAAATTAGTTTTTTTGTTTTGTTATGATGAATTGGAACCGTGATGGAATTTGTTAAAATTAAAACGCTTGCCTTCTCGAATCTTAGGTATAGTAAGTTAATTAAGCACTTTGTTTCAAAAAACAATAAAAATACAGAAAATGTTAAGTAAAAAACAGAAAGGTGGTATGAAAGTACAGAAAAACAGAACAATGAATTTTTGGTTAAGTATCGCATCGAATAGTAAAACCACATGAGAAAGTTAAATTACAAGATGGTGGATTATGGACGCGACACATAAATCAATTCTGCCAAATACAAAACGCGAAAAAAATAAGCAAACTTACGAATTCTTAGTTCCGGTGGAACAGATGGCTATTATGCGTCAAGAATTCCATACGACGAACGATTTAATTATTTTAATTCCTTCGAGATCAACCTCCCTCATTTTTTAGTAGTATTAATATTACTAATTCACCTGAAAATGATAAGTAACCTGAAAGGTGTCCAGTTTAAAAAAAAAAGACACAAAAAAAATTGCCGAAACAAAGAAGCGATGAACTTGCAGAAGACGAAAAATTTTTTAACGTAGAGTAGTTTATTCACTAAAAAAACTATGGCTGGTAAGAGCTACCAACGATAAGAGCATGCCGTCCTCCAAAACGTGGCTGGAATCAACACTCAACATTGTGAATGCTATGCGCCACGTGTGGCGTATTGTACGTACTACATTTGCAAGTCTCAATGCGGACATCGTGGGAGTGAATAGGAACCATAGGTGATACGTGACAGCCACAAAGCTGTGTCCATCAACAGCTTGTGGGACTAACACAGTGCCATACATGAGTGTATACGCGATATGTGCAACGTGGTTCGTACAGTGGGCTGCGAATAACGCTGCTACGGGACTACGTAAAAGCGTGTAGTACTAAACGAGAATGGTAGCTCGTGCTGGCCATAGTTGTTTCATCGTACATTACCAATACGACAACGAAAACTACCACAATATTTACAAGATTATGATACAAATTTAACATTGAATTGTACATTAGTAGGAATTCTTCGTGGGAGGAAAGTGTTTGGCTAGTGTTTCCACTAACCAGATTTTGTTACAACATNTTATATATTAGTAAGATAAGATAGATAGCGTGCAGTAATGCGAGTTATCAGTGGCCAAGATGGAAGAGTGGTCGCTTTTCTCCTGAAAGGTTCAGTGGCACATGATATAATTAAAATTGGAAATATACCTCCTATGAAACGATATTGTGTACAAAGGTGGTGCAATTATCGTTGGAATGAGCATACCTACGTTAGTTGGGTGTAGTTTCAATAAATATTTTAATATCGAATAAATGAAGAATTAAGAACAATATATTATGGCACAATACAATATAAGCAATATAGAGGCTGGCTTGTACACGACTGTGCACTTTTATCAAATCTTCCGGTGGTTTCAAAACAGCTTCCTAAGGAGATAAGAAATACCCTCAAAAAACAGCCGATCGTTCAACTATACCCTTTTTACATGTTTAATTAAAAAAACTTGCAATTTAACATGTAATTTTATGCAAAAATCACTTTAAATCACATTTATAAGATCTGTATGAACCTCCCACTTCTTGTTTCTATGAAAGATTGCTATTAGATTAACCAGTTTCATTTTCAAATAGATCTATGATTTTTTTTTCATATAACTCAAGAAAGAAGGGGTGAAGTATACGTAAAAAAGTTAATGTAAGTACATCCATATGAGAAAAACAATTTCCAGCGTTGCAATATATATTTGTGCTCCTTTTATCTCTCTGAATTTTGAGCTGAACTTTTCCCTTACTATGTTAGAAACGTCCTTAACTGAAAAAATCACGCCAATCCCAAAAAAAAATTGTAAAAGAAGGAAACGCAAAAAACAATCAATTATTGTATACATACAGTACAAAAATTTTTTTTTATTCATGAAAATTTTTAAACAACGTGAAAAATTTGGTAAACAAATATTTGTTAATTTTAAAAGTATCAAATTAATAATAAGTGAATTAATGTTTGATATTACATAATATGAAAGCCTCGGTGACTGCACTACTATTTACTTCAGATTTGCATACTTAAATTTTCAAATATAGGAGATAAGGTATTTCTTCAGGTATGCCTGATGTATTTTCCTTTAATTGAGTCTCTTTAATCCTACTCCACAGCTGTACAGAAAAATTTACGTCAAAAAGTCGTTGTAACAATGAAAACGAGGCATGCGTATCTCAAAACTCTCAAATTAAGATTGAAATTTTATTAGTTTCAGCCTAAAAATATTTTTACCATAAAGTGGGCTGCAAGCCAAATTTTTCCGGTGTATAATTGAGGTAGGCATGTCCGTAGCATCAAGCAGAGCTACCAACAGTGTGGTATTCGCTACAGGTATTTCCTATACTATAATAGTACTAACGGCCCCCCGTCTCGGCTTTGCTCAAAACTTACTCAATGGAACTCCGTAGTGTGTTGACATGTCATGTAAAATGTTTTCGGTTAGAAATTTTGCATTTATTCCTGACACTTCTCAGAAAAAAAATCGTCTTATTAAAAACGTATTTGTTCGGAATCCATACAGTTTACTTAGTCAAATAATAAGCTGTAAAAATTGAAAAATTATAATGATGCTGAAAAGTTCCGTGCGTTTCTTATGCCATAAAATAATCGTTGGCCATGAGGAGCGGTTAATTTGCAGTTTCTTCTGTATTGTTTACGAAAAGGGCTATTTTTTAAACGTCTTGAAATTAAACTCCCAAAAATTATATATTAAAAAAAATTTTTTCTCTCTTATCTCACAACTTTATTGAAAGAGCAACAAAGTTCTGGAGCTTAATCTCTACGTTTTTTAGTGTCACAAAAATACAAAAATATTTTCTACTTATTTAAAAATTTGAATTTAGATCTTTAAAGATCTAAGAGATTACTGTAAAGGTAAAATCAAAAGCTAAAAATGATTTCTCACGTAATAAATTTTTTATTTATCGATTTTGGCTGTTTCAATCTTGATACATTTTCTGCGTCAGTTTCATGACGCCTAAAATTGTATTCATTAGATACATTTGACGTTTTCTTTCCAATATACCCTTTTGCGACTATTGGCATGCTTACGACTTTCGTAACTCCTAAAAGCTGTTTTCTGTCAACTTTATTAAGTTCTAATATATTTGTTGGCAAGATAGTTCAACGTCCGATGGCCCTAAAAAAGACCGGTGAGCGTCTTAAGTATACTCTCTCTTGAATGATGTTAACAGCAATTGTGACTGCCTGGATAAATTAGGGTGATCTCCTCTGGCCTGCTGTTGGAGCCCCAGACTGATTGGGAGAAAAATTACAAAGTCCGAAGCTTTGGGACTGGTTGTAGTGCTCTTTTCCAACATCTCCTGATATAACGTCGAAGACGTTGGTGTATAAGGCACCTTTTTTTTGCAGACTCAGTTGTTTTGATGATCTAAGATGGAGAGATTAGTAGAGATTGGTTCGTCATGCTTGCCCGTTGAAGACTCCCGTTGGCTCAAGTTTTTTTTTCCTTCATAGCTGTTAGGCTTTCCCAGCGCAGATTTTGGAGAGGATCGGTGATTCGTGGTTGAATGCTTAGAGTCAAGAGGGTAATATAGAGTCGGTGGTGACCGGGGTTCCCATCCTTGCGATGAACAACTCCGCTCGTAAAGTCTACCAGTGAATGACTGAATTTGTTTAATAGTGGCCGGCTTCACATAGTCTTTTGGTTGACGTACAATGTTCCCGAAAACGGTAGTAAAAATGCATTTGTTGGCAAAGTAGTTTATACTTAGGTGGCCCTCAAAAGAACGGATGAGGTTGATCGTTAAGTAGGGAACGTAAATTCTTACATTGGCCCTCAAAAGGGCTACTGGTAAATTTTTCAGTGATTTATTATTATTATTCTTGATGATAAAAAGCTTGTTGCAGGTAGCTTGACGCGTACCCTTAGAGTTTCTGTGTACGGAGACCGTACATGAGAGAGATACGTTACTGACCAAAGAATGTCTCGTCTTGAGAACGTTTTCTGGATAATTAACCGCTCATCAATAGTCGGGAAAATGAGCCAAGAGAATATCTTCTCTACAGGTATACTGCTAGAACGACTACTAAGGAGTTGACCGTTGTGGCTGTCCGTACCCTTCAGGTCTATCTTTCCTGGCTTACATTTGTAGTTACAAATTTTCTGATGGCACCAGGCCAGATTGTGGTACGGCCACATAACTCTGAAGTGTTGGAGCAGGTTGTGCTATGGCTAAACACGTATCCTGATATTCCACCAAAGACGTTATCGGTTAGAATAACTTTTTTATTGGTGGTACTCATTAATCCTGGAGGTTATAAATGTAAGTAAATCTAGGTCGCTTGTCAATTGAAGAAGAGCATCGTCGGTTACCAGAATACCCAGCTACACGACTATCAATTTCACTCTCGATGCACTTCAATGACTTGTCAGGTTACGACGGCAGAAATATCCGAGACGCTCCGGCCTATTATAACCGCACTTATTCGATTCTGTTGCAGGTAGCTTAGATTTTATGTCAACGCCACCTAGCAGATCCTACTGAACTGAAGTAAAAAGCTAGCGTGTTTAAAAAAAACTTTGAGCTTATTTATTGCTATTGTTAATAAATTTTTTAAAATAAAAACCATACAAATACCATCTAGGAAGTGTCAAGAATCGGTGTTCAAAATTCCAGCAAAATCGGTTCAGTAGTTTTTACGCTTAGCGATTACAACGGTTTTAGCGACGTTGCTTTATATATTAGTAAGACAACGTCAAAATTTTTATGATATTTAAAATGTAGGTGAATAATGGCAAGACAAAGCTCTAATTTAAATTTTAAGACTGTTCACAGCTTTGGAAGTGAGTATTAATGAAAATGTACCTTTCAATAAGACATAGGATGGATTTATATATTAGTAAGATAAGATAGATAGCGCGCAGTAATGCGAGTTATCAGTGGCCAAGATGGAAGAGTGGTCGCTTTTCTCCTGAAAGGTTCAGGTTTGAGACTCCACTTTGTCACTCCCTTTCAGATAACGTTGTGGTGTTTTGTTATTTAACCTAATCATAAGGGTATCATAATAGTACGCAATTGGTGATATAATGCCTATTTACAGTGGCATGCTTGGTAAGTACACTGGCCACGGTTTAGTTCGTGCACCGCGAAATTCAAACTTTAAATCGACTTTTTCATTGAAATTTGAGAACCACTGTACAGCGTCCGACTATCGATAAGGCAGATTTTTTCTTTAGTGACAAATTGGTAATGATAATCATATTACTTACTTCACAGTTGGCAGTACTATTTATAGTAATAATAATCGTAATACGATGTAATTTACTGGATTTTCTGCTGATTTATAGAGCTTATTAAATGAAAAAAAAATTATATTGTAAGTAAGGTCTCTGACATGGCAAAGTCTGAAGAGTCCTGGAAATTAAAATGCAATACTATACGATTTAAGTGTGATGCTTTTGTTACACATGAAGAAATTAATAAAAATTTCTTTTCTCTTTTAATTATTTTTTTATTATTATTNTGACAACGATCTAGACCAAATGAAAGCTCTTATTAGAGTAGGGCAAACAAACACACAGATTTGTAATTATTTTGAGTGCTCTGAAAATTGTGTCAGAAAGTGGAGGCGTTGGTTTGAAGCTGAAAGGGAACTAGGCACTACTGCACGTGATCTGCGTCATTTCAATCATCGGCCATGGAAAATACCTGATGCCGATTTAGAGCAAATTGTTGGTATAATTCAGGATAATCCATTCACTGCTGTTTGTCGGTTACCCGCAGAAATGAAGCTGGATGTCCATGAAGAAACCATCAGAAAGTCTTTGGTGAAAAGAACAGAGTTGAGGTTTCGGAAACCTGGAATAAAGCCTGCCTTAAACCTTGTTCAATGTAACTTGCGTTTAAGTTACGCTATGCAGTTGCAAAACAGGACAGTTGAGCATTGGCAAAAGACTGTTTTTTTAGATGAGAAAGTGTTTTCTTTCTCTAAGGATGGTATTTTGCACGAAATTGTCTTTAACACTTATTTCTAAAATTTTGAAATTCTTATAAAAATGATGATTATTATTAAAAAAATGTAGGTAGGCTTAGACTTTGGAGACTTCAGAATATGCGTTATGCTACTGAGAATGTGATACCCAGTCTACACAGTGGTCGACGCACGCAAAGTGCCTGGGGCTGGGTATCAGGAGATGGTCCAGGCGATCTGGTAATGACAAACAGAAATCTGAATGCTCAATACTACGTTCATCTTTTGGACCAATATCTACTCCCCAGTTTTAACGTCAGATATCCAAATGAAGAGACTGTTTACGTTGTTTAGGATAATAGTCCTATGCACACAGCCCATTTTGTTCAAGAGTGGTGGACCCAACATCCGAACCTTGTGAGACTTCCTCACCCACCTCAGTCACTGGATCTTAATATAATTGATCATGTCTGGTCAACAATGGTCTAAAAGTGGCACCCAGCAATGGCTGTGAACAATCGTCAATTAATTAAAAATATTACCAACTCCTCGATGTCACTGGCAAATCGTAGAGACTATTTTCTGAGTTTAAGTCACTCTATGCCTACAAGACTGCAATGTGTCATACAAGCCAATGGTAGTTACACGAAGTACTAAGGTAAATGTGCTTAAAATTGAAATAAAAACCTTTACATAGCAATATTTGTGCTACAGTTGAAGTAGCATCAATAATTACAAAAAATTGTAGACCCTTATACCTCACTATTGAATCATGCTGATTCAAATTTTTTTTTTTCTGTTTTAGTTGCAAGAGGGAACGCAAAAACAATTTATTTGAAACTGCGAAAACAGAACCATAGGATTTAAAAAAAATTTCATGATGGCACATGGTTCCGCGAATTACTCACTCCTAGGAAAAATGACATTTTGTATCATCTTGATTTTTTGAGGCGTTTTGTTCAACACGCGTATGGGTGGCCGAATTCTCCATGAGTCTTATAAAAATATATGTACTTAATACTTATGTATATAACTTGCTGGTGCCCTTCGTCATTTTTATCATTTTTAACCAATGCTTTGGCTTTTTATATATTTTTCATTATGTCTTAAAAAAGTGTGCGCATCGTTTTGTACATTTTTGTGGAACAATAATAATGATAATAAAAAAATAATTAAAAGAGAAAAGAAATTTTTATTCATTTCTTCATGTGTAACAAAAGCATCACACTTAAATCGTATAGTATTGCATTTTAATGTCTAGGACTCTTCAGACTTTGCCATATCAGAGACCTTACTTACAATATACGAGTATTTCCTTTTTTCATTTAATTAGCTCTATAAATCAGTAGAAAATCCAGTAAATTACGTCGTATTACGATAATTATTAGTATAAATAGTACTGCCAACTGTGACGTAAATAATATGATTATCATCACCAATTTGTCACTAAAGAAAAAATCTGCCTTATCGATAGTCGGACGCTGCACAGTAGTTCTCAAATTTTAATGAAAAGGTCGATTAAAAGTTTGAATTTCGCGGTGCACGAATTAAACCGTGGCCAGTGTACACATAAAATGCATACATAAACATAGTATAATCAGGTATGTTTACAATTCCATAATAGACGTATATATAATAGACAATACATAGNTTTAGGGTATAAAATAACTAATTTAAATGATGAATCATGGAAACTTTATTTATACCTTAAAAAAATAATAGAAATTGTAAGTTCTCTAATGTTAACGAGAGGTCAAATACTAATTCTTAAAAAATATGTAGAAAAGCGTAACTCCTTATATTAACGAAAGTTTAGTAAACTAAAACTTAAAATGCATATATCACTACACTATGCTTAATCATGCTTTCTAACGGTCCATCATTTAATTTTTCAGCTATGAAATACGAAAGGAACAATAGACAGCTGAAAGAAATAATAGTTAGTACATCATCTAATCTTAATGTACCAATAACAGTTGTTATAAGACATCAGCTTCAATGAGCTTTTAAATGAGCATTTGTCGATGTTCCAATCAAAGACTATATACTTAGTAGTGTAAACCTTTCGAATGCATTCTCACAATAACAGCAGCTTTTACCAGACATTCAGAATAAAGTCGATGTTAAAATCTTGAAAAACATTCAAATTTTAGGGAAAATCTCTTCATTCGGAGTAGATATACTATGGGGGTTCTGGACCCACCCTAGCTCCCCTCTAGGGTAGTGGTGGTGGAGGGTGTACAAGGGCATTAGGTCATGGTGGTGGGGGGAGAGCAATGTTTCTCCAGTGGTGGAGGGGGTACTGTGAGATGAGCTATTAGATGGGGTCCAAGCGTTATATATATATTGCTTCCAAAGTGCTTTCTTTTTCTCCTTGTGCTATGAGACAAGGGTCTATGCGTTATCTGTCTGTCTCTTTCTCTCTCTCTCTCTCTCTCTCTCTCTCTCTCTCTCTTTCTCTCTCTCCCTCCTGGTAAGCTAAGCATCGGTTGGCTGATTTTTTGCTCCGTGATTCTGGTCTCCGTACTGCCGCTTTGTGCCTTCGGGCGTGTTTGTTCCAGGACGGTTGCATGCCTCCTTACTGCAACTCCTGTTGAGAGTGTTATCTCCGGAGCTCTTATTAAAGGTATGGTGTCAACATCTTTCTCATTTTTTAAAAATATATATTTTATTGAATGTAACCTTAAATCCTATATATTTTTTATAAAAAACTATTCATTATTATTTAATTAGAACAAAGTACACGCCAATTGTCTAAAGGTTACGATAAGAGAAGCAATTACATTTATCAAGTTATCACTGAGTGTAAGGGGGCCCCTATCTCTTGAATCAATATGATCTAGAAAGCAGTGCTGATTACCGCAACAATCTTAAAGATCGTAACGTTAAAGAGTATTTTAACCCAAGTAGAGTAGCCTATCATATTATTCACTATGAATTGGAAGACTGAGTTGCCACACGTAGGTATAAATACATTTTTACTATTTATTTAAAATTTAAGTATCAAATCTTTCATTTAGTCTTAATATTTTTAATTTTTTCCTCTCTGTATTTCTCTCAATAAAATCTTTTGATTTCAGTATTGAGCCTGATAAATTACTTTGGCTTGCTGCAAAAGCTCACTTACTGGATAAAAATCCTGGAAGTGCTTTTTTTAATTTATTTGTTGAGATCACAGAAAGGCACAATCTCTCATAAGATTTGTCTACACAATCTTTAAAGAGAAAAAGAAATGATGAAATTTTATATTTTTATTTACTTTAGATTATTTTATTTACGTTTCTGTCAGTAGTTATTTTAATTATTACTATTAATTTTTAAGNATTGCGTGACGCGATAAATGGCTTCTCTGACATTTTTAGTACACTTGAAAGTGCCTATCTTAACAAGCTAGCTATTGACAATGTTACAAACTCTTGTTCTAGAGTACTCAAGGTTGCGTGCTCGAGGGTAAATGAAGCTGTCTCTGCTCTCAATGATGCTTCCAAAACTACGATACCAATTAAGACTGGAGCTACCTATGCTGATAAAGTGGCTATGCAATAGAAAATAACGTTTTAAAAAAAAGCATGGCCCAGTTTCTCAAGCCGCTTGGTTGAGTACGCAACAAGTCGTACTGAAAAAAAATTAAAGCTGTTTTTTTTAAATATGCAATAAAAGATGAGCATGAGAATGTAATAAAAGATTCTAATGGAAAAGCAGTTTATGGTTTTTACAAATTTTATTTTTAAGCACTGCTACTTGTGACCACAGAGCTCTGAAAAACGTTTTTTTTTACTATTTTTTTTTNGATCCCGAAAAGATTGCGCCCATATTGAAATATCCCGCCCCTAGTGTTGTTAAGCAATTACGCCGATTTTTAGGGGTGGTCGGGTGGTATAGCTGATTTATCAAACGTGACTCGGAGATAAAAATTCCGTTAGTTAAACTACTGCGCAAGAAACAAATGTGGGAGTAGGAAGCGGAACAACAGGAAGCATTCGACAAATTGAAGGAGGCCCTAACAGACGCACCGCTATTAGCGCGGCCGGATTTTGCCAAGCTATTCACTGAGCAGACTGACGCGAGTAACTATGCGATCGGCGCGGTGTTATCCCAAGAGAATGAGGATGGCGAGCACCATATCGTGTATGTAAGCCGTGTGTTAACACCTGAAGAGGAGAATTACAGCGTCACGGAGAAGGAATGTCTCGCGGTAATTTGGGCACTTAAAAAACTGCGACCGTACGTGGAGGGATATCGGTTTACTGTGATTGCCGATCACAGCGCCCTGAAGTGGACCAAAGACTTGCGCAAACCAGCAGGGCGATTAGCGAGGTGGGCGTTAGAGATGTCCTAATGGGATTTTGAGATCGTGCATCGTAAGGGCGCCATGAACCACGTGCTGGTCGCGCTGTCTCGATTGTTGGATGAAGAGCAGGAAATAGCTGCGTTTGACGAGATTAGCGACGGGTGGTACGTTAAAATGACGAAAGAGGTGGTTAAATATCCGCTCAAATATAAGGACTGGCGCGTAGAGGACGGGAGACTATATCGTCAACTGGTAGATTTGCTATTAGATCCGATCACGCATCGAGAGGAAAAGTGGCGATTGTTAGTGCCGGAAAACTATAAGGACCGCGTCATGACCGATGCACACTGTTCGCCGTCGAGAGGACACATGAGGATCGAGAAAACTCACGATCGCGTAGCTCGTGAATATTACTGGCGGGGAATGTATTATAACGTCAAGAGGTTCATAAAAGCGTGCGAGTTGTGTCAGTAGTTTAAAGTGCCGCAGACAGCCCCGCCAGGGTTAATGGGTGAGCGAATCGTGGAGAGACCGTGGGCCGTCGTGGCCGCCGATCTGATGGAATTTCCGCCGAGTAAAAGTGGCCATAAGTACTTGATTGTCTTCCAGGACTTATTCACGCCTTAGATCGAAGTTAAGCCGTTTCGTAAAGCCAATGGTAAAAGCGTAAAGCGAGCGTTAGAGGAACTAATTTTATTTCGATGACAGACGATAGAGTACTTTTTGACGGATAATGGCCACGAATTTAGTAAAAAGTTTATCGCCGAGACATTAAAGGAGTAAAGGGTACAGCATGTTTTCACACCTACCTACTATGCCCAAGTCTATCCCGTGGAGTGGACTAATCGGACTTTAAAGCAAATGATAGCAATATTTGTAGGTACCGATCATCGCAACTGGGACCTACATGTGCATGAGTTTCGCCACGCGGTCAACACTGCGACTCAAGCGACGTTGAAAATTTCGCCGGCGTTCTTGAACTATGGCAGAAATCCAAAACCAGTGAAAAGTCTGCGTCGAGAGGTCGAACCTAAAGAGAAAATCGAGCGGATTTTACTGGAGGCGTGGGGGGATCGGGTTAAGCGACTGGATGCGTTGCGAGACTTAGTAGCCAAACACATCGAAGACGCAAGATCAAAACAAGAGAGGCATTATAATCGTGGACGTCGCGATGTGCGTTTTAGCGTGGGTATGCAAGTGATGAAGCGTACGCATCATCAATCTGATGCTGCGAAGAAATTCTGAGCAAAACTAGCGCCCAAGTTCAAGGGGCCGTACGAGATTGTCGCGGTCAAATCAACGGTAGTGTTTGTCCTTCGCGATGGAAATAAGTAGCGCGTTGCACAAGTATCGGACATCAATTGATATGTACGCCCGCGAGGAAAATAAAGCACCTAATAACGTTTCCCCGAGATTTTCGCGCCTACCCTCTTGCTTCTTCCAACTTCCTTCCATGCCGAAGGTAAATTTTAACTGAGACACTTATACCAGTGTGTAATGTTTCTTAACAGGTACCAGTGGAGGAATCGGATGGAGCAGAAGTGTCGGCGCCCATGGAGGCCGCGCCCAACGCCACGCCGGATGTTGCGCCTGACGGTGACCGCGAGCCCAACCCGCCCCCGGTAGTAGTCAACCTGCCCCTTACCGTAGACCATGGTGCCCCAGCTTCCGTTATCGATGCCGAGGACCCCGTAGGGCCAGCGGAGCAGCCACTGGGTGATTCGGAGGAAACCCCCAAGAACGCCCCAGAAGGGAAACCCCTTTGCGAGGGTGTTTAGGTACCAGCGGTAATAGAGTTCTTGGGAATGGAAGAGCAGGAAGCTATCGAAGGTTTGGTGGACGAAGAGTTTCCCGTAGGCGTGACCTTCACAACCCTAGGACGCGTGCTGGAGCACCCCCGGATCGACGATCTCCTTGATTGGGCGGATAGCGAACTGGACGGGTTTATTAGCAGTGGAACGATACCCCCCGGGCGTGGGCGGGAGATGAGACCAAGGGTGTTGTGGGCGTTGGGTCTCCTCTCCTTGCCAGAAGCCAAGGAGGATGCATTATATGTGTTAAGGGCCTGGGCCTTGGCAAGCATCCCGGCCAGCAATCCCGCAGTCAAGATAACCGCAAGCCAGAAAAGGGAGGTCGACGAATTAGTGCGGCTGTCCTTGGATTACCTGGCGGACGAACCAGGGTCCCTGCGCAATCTCGTGCTGGGTATCCAGGTGAGTGCGTGATGGGAAAGAAAGAAAAAAGGCGGAGAGTAGGGTAAGCGAAAGCGTCGAGGCCCTCGACAGCTACAGCTCGATGACTGCGAGTCCCCGCATTTTCCCCCTCATCATCCTTTGGTGGAAGAAACAGGGCCTCCTGTAAGAAGGTCGCTCTTCCGTCCACCGTCAGCCACCAGTCAGCCTGAACAACAGGTACGACGGGAGAATACGGCAGCTGTCTCTCTCCCTTGGGCTCACTATCCATGGACAGAGCAGGTACCAGCGACTGTGCGTCCGGCGACGCTGATAGACTGAGACGTGGAAGAGCCTCGGACGATCGGACTTGTAGTCCGCCCCGAGGCATCTTTCTTGCTTCGAGTGACACCCTAACCCATCCACGAGGAATCGTCGGGAATTCGTATCCCCGTGGTGGCAGAAAACTCCAATCGACATCTCTGGGACAGGCCGTTGCGAGACGGTTTTCTGCTGGTAAAAACCGGGGGAGTAATGTTCGCAGACGTGCGGAGGATTCCGACCGATCCTCGCGTTGATCCTCCCCCACGGGCATGCTTCGCGTGTTGAGAAAGAGGACATAACTTTGGGGACTGCCGTGAACCATCGGTTCGAAGGTTGAACTGCGGTAGACGAGAAGCAGATCTAAATTCGTGTCCCCGTTGTTCAGATGCTCACCGCAAATACTTGCAGAGAGGGAGGGTCGAACACCGAGCCCCCCCGCTTTCTTCTTCCAAAGCACCCCCTTCGTATCTATCCCCACCACGACTGGTTAAAGCGTCCTGGGATCGCATTCCTGCGAACCGGCACGTTATCCAGGAGACCCCTGAGCCGCTCCGAGTTTGGTCGCCCCTTGGACAAAACCGGTACTCCGAGACTCCTCTCGGCCGAGACCACCCTCGAGAGTTGCGATTGGGGGAGGTAGACCGACCCCCGATGGGCCCTCAGAGAGAGCCATGGCCTCAACCGTGACCTGATTACACGTTCCCTAACCAGCATGGGGATGAACGGCACATATTCCTGAGGAGACCAGTAGGGCCTCCGAGGCCCCTGTTAGTCGAGCACCGTTGGGATGTTTCATACCTCCAGGTCCAACCCAACCCAAACCCGTTTGCGTAACATCTCGTAAACCCCGTTCTCCAGGAAGGTTTATGATAAGATCAGGTAGGACGCCCACACCCGGGCCACCAGTTTGTCGGCCCTCCCAACCTCCGAGCGTACGAACAGGAGAGAGAGCAGAAGGCCCGAGAACAGAATCGTTTAGAGCGCCGCGATTTCCCGTGCACCGTCAGGGATATGAGAACTTTCCCAGATCACCTCCGCGTTAAGGGACTCCAGTGGATGCTCGAGGAATGTGAAGAACCGAAATAGGAGGGTGGATGACNAGAATTAAAATCATGGTATTATGTTTTGAGTAATCATAAAAAAATTGTATGCATATTAGGAATAAAATTTGTTAGTGTCATAATTTTTGTTTGTAGACGGGTTACGCAAATCATATATAGATTAATAATTAATCCATATATCGAATAATACGTGGTACACAGGCTGGTACAATGACAATCGTTTTAAGTAGAACTTTAATATGCCACAGTTAAATCTTTTCTTAGACCAAAATAAATTAACGTAATTTTTTGTTTAACACTAACAATTTATTACAATAACTAAATTCTCAAATTTACAATACTTTATTATTAACGTACTATACGGTCAAGTAATTGTAGCCCTTTGTGAGTAATGGTATAAACATAGTAATAATAGCGTTCCATACAGAGAAAGCTAACTTTAAAGGGTATTATTTGATTGTAAAACCAAATATCAGCCAAAATATTATCTGCACAAACTTTTTACAACCAAGAATTGAGAGATATTAATTCAATTATTATAACATATTTGAGTCTTTTCTAATCATTCAATACATAATACCCTATTTGACTTCTTCATTTTCATTAACTTATAAAGTAATACGTGTAAAATTGGGTATTCAAAGAACAAAAAGTTACATTGAGTAAGCAATAGACATAAAATTTATTGACTTATTACATGCAGTCAATATTAGTAGTTAACTTTAAAATGATACTTTTTTGAAGTGAAAGTTGCAGTTTTAAAGGTTAAAACTGTCAAGTTAGTAATATATTAACCTTGATTTAACGCTTAATAAGCATTGATAGAATATAAAAACAACATTTAAAAAACAATTTGATTTACGACTAATATTAGAGTTGATTTATCATTGTAATTTTAAATACAGATCCTAATGATAAAAGAACGCTGAAAGATAGAAAATTGATCGATGCTCGTGATGATTTAATTTTAGTTTATTTTTTTGATACTGGTTTTGCGGCTTTTAATGTTAATATTGTAGAAGATATAAATGATTATGAAATGTACGTTTTAAACATTTAAGAAATTGATGAGTTTTGTAGTATTGTTTTATAGCAATGCTAAGCAAAATAAGATCAACAAAAAAATTACCACTGTATTTAAAGAAGGGATTAACAATTGACAAGTATTCGGGTGCGTTATTATCAGCATTTATTGCTACTATATTTAATTTGATAGACATATTATACTTATATGTTGAATCGAAATATTAACGATAGTAAGGGCTTATGGTATTAAGAAATCAGGTAATTACTGTTAAAACTCCATAGTAATGTATGAAAATATGAAATTTAAACTTACGACTATATAGTAGAAATTGTATTTCGTAATCGAATCGCACAATACATCTTAGCAACTGACTATCAGTCTGCATCTAAAAGAAAGCCATTTTCGAATTATTTAGCTTCTGCAATGGCAAAAAACTAAGTGCAAGGACAGACTTTTCACAAAATTTCTGTAAACAAGGGCACTTAGTTAATCAAAAAGATTTTCTACTTTACTGACAGTTTTATTTCACGCAATAATACGAGGAGAAGCAAAAAGTGGCTACTTTAAGAAATATCAATATAGCCTGAAAGTTTCGTCAAAACGCGATAAAAATTAATTTTTATGAAGACATCCCTCGTGACACACGCCTATAATTATAACGCTTATCGTATAGTTAGAAGAATGTATGAGCTTAATAGAATTCCATAAACAGTAGTATCGTTTGATGCAGCTTAAAAAAAAATTTTCATTTTTTGGAGATCAGCAGGCCGTTTTTAATACTTTTTCCTATTACAGCGAGATTCTACTTTAAAATTGCTCATTATTTGGTGTTAAATAAAAAAGCCACACAGTTACGCTAAAAAGTTAAGAATGACAACAACAATTTCTAGATAAATATTTGTATTCAAATTGCTTTAATCTTATCGATTTAAAGGTTCTGCTAACCCTTTTATGTTCTAGAAGCCAAGTGATATTCATCTTAAAGCATGAATTTATCGAGATGTCTGTAAAAGTTCAAAATCTTGCTGAAATTGATCGTTAATTGTTTAACTTTATTATTACTAACAGACTATTATTCTCGTGCTCACCTTAAGCACTTGTACCATATTTTTAGACAAACCAGTTGGCATTTCAGAAGAGCCACTTAATGTAAAACTATGAACTTTCATCTAACCTTAACCTTACAAAAAACCTACGGTGACAAAATACTTGTTTTAGGATCACTTACTAAACAGACCAAAGATTGACCTGTTTTAGAATGAATATATATATATATTGTGTAAGGTATTGTATC
>NW_019379652.1:493950-506998 GCF_000648655.2 Copidosoma floridanum
AGGAGGTCTGTCTCTAACGCTTTTACATGAATACACAAACCCTGTTACTGCAGCATTTATAGTTCACTACTACATACTCATCATTCGGCAATTACCTTCCTGTACAAGCGAAATAGATAAAGTTGGGAAACAATTTGTAAAACACCTAATTTAGCTATTGGTTGCAACGATACGTATAGTGATATAAGGGCTGTCTCGTTAGGAGATACCAACCCACGTCATAAGTCATAAATTTGCGCTGAAACTTAGAACCATCTGGTGGAAGCAGTTTGTTTCTACGAGACTTGTTCACTCTTATTACGAAAAAGGTTAATTTATTCAAGTTAATCAGTTCTTTTCATCGCTTATGGGAGCTACACCATAAGAATACGCTAAAGAATTACATTTAGCACATTTTAAACTATGAAACTGACTTGGCCTTAGTTAAGGAACCGTCAAGAGGAAGCCTTCCTAAGGATGTTTATTACTCAACGCGTCTTGGGTAGAATCTGCCTGACATTAATAGAGTATTCGTAATGATGTTAGAAAGTCACATGTTAAATTTGAGATCATTTCACAACACCAATTTCTGGATATTAAATGTAAAAAAAGAATTAAAAAAGATTCTTTTCAACGTGTAGTCGTATGGAAGAGTCACAAAAAAAAAAATTTATGAGAAAATGGTTGGCAGATTTTGTCCGATTTTTTTTTTGCATTTTGCAATACCATAATACCATAGTATTATGTTTAGTTCTTAAAGGCATCAAGAAGGTATTTTTACGATTGGAGTCTTAGCGAAGCTTCAAACAAGTGAACACGCGTCTTCTCGTTGCTCCACTGTGTTTTGATCTTACAAAATTATTAATTCAACAGTGCGGTCTGACGGCAAAGGGCAAAAAGAGAAATAAGAGCTACGCGGGCTATGCGCTGGCGGAGACCTCGTTTTAATATATACATCTTAAGTAAGTTGGTCATCTCCTTGTCGAAATCACCAACACCATCGTGAGCAATTTAACCTCAATCACCTCCCAGACCCAGCCATCACAATCCAGGCCAATGTATTGGCAAATGACGCAACAGTTTAAGTACCCTACAAAAGAAGAAGCGATTATACTAGACTCCATAAAAGGAGTATCAATACATTTTTACACTATTGCATTGGGTACCATAATTGAACCCAAAAATGTCAGATTTATTTCACGCATATCATTAAACCGAGTTTGCATTTACATAAGCGACATAAAATTTGTTGAGGAACTCTCCGGAAAGATGGTTCAGATAGAAAATTGCAATCTAGTTATAAGGCTTCTAATCACTCAAGCTAAGCGTATTCTTATCGCCAATATCTGTCCCGTAATAACCAACGAAAAAATAGTTGAGGAACTAAATAGAGTAAAAGTGAATCCAGTTTCACAAATAACGTTTATACGGTCAGGCACAAAGCTACCAGGATACAAACACGTCTGTTTTTTTAGAAGGCAAATGTATGTAAAACCAGAAGAAGAGACTCTGATCCCGCCAAGGCTCGAAATTCAACATGACGGCATAGTGTACTCCCTTTATTTCTCCACAGAAAAATTAAGCTGTTATTTGTGCAAGGAGGAAAGGCACATTGCCAGATATTGTCAGTCACTTAGTCATTCCGTCAACCAAGCACAATTTATTAGAGAAAAGTCTACTGCTGAAATTGCCAACATCGAACCTTGTGAAGAGAGTACGATTTTATCGACCGCTGACTCAATCTCTGTGGGCAAAAAAGTAAACTCTCCATTGACACCCAACCAGACTACAAATATGACTCTGCCCGGAAACTCAGCCCTGAAAAGACCGACAACTACCTCGTCAATGTCTTCCCAAGACTCACACAATGTACATAAGAAACTTTTTATATCTTCTAAAGATTCCTCAAAATCTAAAAAAAAGAGACCACGCACTAAATAACAAGATCAGGCACGAAAAAACATCCTAGCTGATATCCAAAAACAAATGGAACCAGCCCTAGATTTTATTAAAAATAATAACGATCGATATCCTATTAATTCAACTTCCCTCGTAGATTTTCTCAAAGAGACTCACGGCTCTAGTAGCGTTCTTGCGATTGCTTACAGATAAACTGTAGACACACAAGGCCTACTAAAAATGCTATCAGATGATAAAAATGAAATTTCCAGCACCGCATTAAGAGCGCGAATATCGAGGCTCTTGAGAAAATTATCCAACCTTGAAACTCAAAGCCAATTAAGTGACTACTCTAGTGTTTCTGCAGGAGAAAACTAAGCGAGACTAAGTAAAAAGACTAAACTAAAAGTAAAATCATGACTTCCTTTCAAGAAACAGTGCCAAATATCGTATGCTGGAACGCAAAAAGCTTAGCGCAAAATCAATGGGATATTCGACAAAACTGCAGTCAACTCGATATAGTAATCTGTGTAGAGTCCTGGCTTACCAACAAAGACAACATTCACCTTTCTGGCTTTCTTACACTCAGAAAGGACCGGACTACAGGAAAGGGAGGAGAAATCGTCTTTTTTATACGTAAAAATATTTCATATGTAGAACTTCACCTTATTTCCCCAGATCCATCACAACAACTATGCGGAGTTCACATTAATAATGTCAATCCTGTGTTTGACTTGATTGCATGCTACAGATCCCCAGGTGTCAATCTAACGCAGCATCAATGGAACCTCTTAGCAAATAATATTAAAAATCCCAACACAATATTGTTAGGTGACTTCAATTTGCACAACACAGACTGGAATAGCGGAAAAATTGATTTAAATGGTGAAAGATTACGAAATGTTATCGATTCCTACAATCTTATTCTGCATAACAGCGATACACTCTCATATATAAAATTAAACCGCGATTACAGATCCAATTTAGATCTGGTTATTTCCACTCCCAACATCTCGGACAAAATAATTGTAAGCTGCTTGGATGACACTTGGGGTTCAAATCACTTTCCTCTTTTTATAAAATATTCGACAGAAAAAATTAGCTACATCAAAAAAAGTTTCAAACCCTACACTGTTCGCACAAACTGGGAAAATGTTAACAACGTACCTCATAATTCAGTAATAAAATTTTACTCTCCCGATTATAATTTACTTAACTCCTCTGCAAAATACTCTTTTTTTACTAAACATATTACCGATGCAATTAAGTCAAGCACACCAGTTAAAAAGATAAAAATTGGATCGATCTTACGCAAACCTTGGAATCCGGTACCCTGGTGGGACTATGATTGCCATAAAGCAAAAAGACTTCGCATAGCTGCTTTTAAGAAATGGAAATTTTCTCACAATTTGGAAGATCTTATACAATATAAGAAATATACAGCCATAGCCAAAGAAACTTTCGAAAATAAAAAAAAAACAAGATTTTCGTGATTTTGCTGGCTCACTTTCGTTTAATATCAATAACACTTATGTAGGGAACAAATACAAGATTCTAAAAAATGGCTGGGTCAAAACATATGATGAAAATTAAACGATTTACATGCATACACCTGAACAACTAGAGCAAGCTCTAAATAAAATATGTCCTCCTTGGGCGGAGACTGATCCATCTATCATTCTCTAAACTAGTAAGAATCCATTTTTTGATAATCCTTTTAGTTTCTCTGAATTCAACGTCACTCTAAACAAAAAAAATATCAAATCCCCTTCAGGTTAAGATGACATAGACTACTCTATACTTAAAAATCTACCAATTCAATTCAAGCTCCTACTTTTAGACATATTTAATGAAATCTACATAACTAATATTTATCCTGAAACTTGGTCTCATTCATACATACATTTTATTAACAAGAGTGACAAGATTAGTCTCCGCCAATTAGCCCCGACATCTTGTATTGGCAAAGTTTATGAAACGATTTTAGAAAACCGTTTGCAATAGTGGATTAAAAAAAATAATGTTGTTCCAAACAGTCAACAAGGTTTTAGACAGGGACGCTCGTGTAATAATAATTTAGTAAATCTTCTTTTTAAAATAGAGGAAGCATTTCTTGACAAAAAAGAAGTCTTGGCGGTATTCTTAGATATTAGAGCTGCATTCGATAACCCGAACACGGACATCTTACTGTCTTAACTATCGGAAATTGGCTGTTCGAACAATATTATCAAATATATTAACTTTATCACCAAAAAAAGATACATCCACACGGACTTTCTAGGTGATGATAGTAGGATTACATACAGGGGAGTGCCTCAAGGGGGCGTCCTTAGCCCACTCTTGTATGTAATCTATGTTTCCAAAATTTTGGAAGGTGTGCCAAAATTTGTATGCATATCTCAATTTGCGGATGATATCGCAGTATACATAAAATTTAAATCTGAAAATTACGGTAAAAACAAAATAGAAGCTGCTGTTAACACTATCTTCTATAATCTGTCTAATATAGGACTAGATCTTGCTCCAGAAAAGTCTAAACTAATACATTTTAATAACAAAAATATTCAACTAGGGCAGATTAGTATAAAAATCCAAAACTCTGAAATAAATTCAGCCCCCACTGTAAACTTTCTCGGTCTTATTCTAGATTACAAACTTTCTTTCACTCCTCAAATTAACAATATAAATAAAAAATGTACAAAAGCATTAAACATAATTAAATTTCTTTGTGGCACATAGTGGGGATGGGACCCAGAAACTCTCATCACTTTGTATAAAAGTTACGTTAGACCAATAATCGAGTATGGTAGTTTTGTCTACTATCCGAAACAAATAATCAATCAAGAAAAACTCCAAAAAATCCAAAACTCCGCTATCAGAACAGCTTTGGGGTGTAGAATAAGCACACCTACGAACATACTACATGCCGAATCAAAATTAGTTATGATAAAAGACAGAATAAAATACCTATCTAACACGTATTTGATTGAAACACTTTCAAATTTGGCTACGCTAACATATAACTCCATACAAACTTATTTTAGAGTGTTAAAAAAAAAAAAACCAAAATCCATTCGTCTCTTAAGTCAAAGCATACAAGAAATTTTAGATTCACCTGATATAATCATCTCAAATTCTAATTTTAACAGTTACACTCACAATTTTGAAACAAATTTTACAATTATTAAAATAAATACTGAATTTGTCAAAAACATCCAAAACTCGTCTTATCCCACGGAAATATTCAAAACTTATCTCAACGAAAAAATGTATACGGCCTTTTACACCGATGGCAGCAAAATAGAAAATGCCAAATTCGTAGGTTGTGCTTACACTTGTCCATCTTTAAATATAAGCGCAGCTTTCAGTCTACACCCTCAAGCTTCTGTATATACAGGAGAACGCCTTGCTATCGACAAAGCCTTGGAGTTAATTATTAAAAATTGCATCCCTGACGCTATTATTTTCTCTGATTCCCTCAGTGCACTGCAAAGATTAGAATCTCTTAATATCAACGTTAAAACTAACATCTACGTATTCGAAATAAAAGAGAAATATAATCTGTACCTTATGAATAACCCAAACTTCTTAATAAGATTTTACTGGATTCCATCGCACTTGGGAATCGAAGGAAATGAGAAAACTGATGAGATGGCAAAAAGGGCTACCAACAANTAGGACTATGACTGCCATAAAGCAA
Organism: Copidosoma floridanum; assembly: GCF_000648655.2. Next base: position 499,529 of record NW_019379652.1, read on the forward strand.
AAAAACTCCGCATAGCTGCTTTTAAGAAATGGAAATTTTCTCACAATTGGGAAGATCTTATACAATATAAAAAATATACAGCCATAGCCAAAAAAACTTTAAAAAATAAAAAAAAAACAAGATTTTCGTGATTTTGCTGGCTCACTTTCGTTTAATATCAATAACACTTATGTATGGAACAAATACAAGATTCTAAAAAATGGCTGGGTCAAAACATATGATGAAAATTAAACGATTTACATGCATACACCTGAACAACTAGAGCAAGCTTGAGTAATTTTTATTTCGGAAACATTATTTTACTAACAATTTTATCGAAATAATACAAAAAAGTTCTGTAACTATATCTTTAAGCCAGGCTATAAAAGCCATATTTATAAGTGAGTAATTTTTAGATATTATTATATGGAATGATTAGCGACCTGTATTATTAAAGTTGTTTTTAAATTGTTTAAAATAATCAAACCATAACGCTTAAAAAATTGGAAACTTCATAATTTTTTGTCTTTGTTATAAAATTTTTTGCAGCTTTGAAATATAGCGAAAACATGTTTCTAGACTGTATGACTCAGGAGGTCTGTCTCTAACGCTTTTACATGAATACACAAACCCTGTTNAAAAAAAAAAAAAAAAAAGTATTTTTACAATTGAATAAAAAAACAGTATCAGACGCCTATTTATTAATAAACAGATTCGTGCCAAATAGTTAGTGACGCTGCTGCATGCTCGTTCCCCCCTCACTGCACTCTTTACATTTTCTCTCTAACTGTATTTAACGTCCGTAAAGTCGACATTACTATTTTTACTGTCATATAATTCATATCCTCGAAGATTTAATAGTAAAGGAAAATTATTTGCTGATAATAAGATAATGAAAAAATTTTAATAATAGTAATACGATAGTTTTTAGTATTTTATTACGCTCCCTAATTTTAAACTAAATTGGCAAAATCGAACGATAAATAGCCGAGATATACATTTTTTTTAATACGTGAATTTTGAGCCGTTCAATTGAAAACACTCAAGTGAAATATAACAGACGTATACTTAGGACTTAATCAATGTTGCGAATAAACAATAAAATGAGACATTAAAAAAAAAAAACTTTTTTAAACAAAACTTATGATACAAATATTTTATTATTGAACCATACTAATTACTGTTCTGTGTCTTAGCTTTTGAACATTTAACAAATTTTTTTTTTTAACTTTTAAGGGAATTCCGGCATTTAAAATACACAGTTCTTGACTTATATGTAAATTCTTTAGTGAGATATTTGCAAAAAACCACATACAAAAGAAGTCGTTATATTTAAAGAAGCATTTGTTAATAAGAACTGACGAAAATCGTCATGCCATAAGTAAATTTATAAACTAGATATTACAAGAACCATAAAAGGTTTCTATTTGGCCTTGCTGAATGGCTTTGAACGATCGCCATTGAAATGACAAAATTAAGAAGCTGCGAACAATTTTTAGAAGTACTATAAAATTTGTGAAACTTTTAATTTCTTCGCCTTAATTTTTAGTTATTTTAAACAATGATGAACAAATTTCAATCATTTAGAACGCAAATTGTTCGTTTTAAGAATAACCACGAATGGCATACTATTTGACATGGATTTTGTTGTTTGGCTGAAAGACATGATTAAAAAACAGTATATTTCTAAATTTTTTTAGAGTAAATTGGATAATTCAAAAATGTTTACAGTTTTTTTTAAAAACGATTTTCTAAAAATATTTACCTTATGATAAGTTTTCTCAATTTTTCAATTGTCCTTCACATTTAAATAAGGTAGAAATAGGTCGTTAAAAATAATCTTTAGCAGAGGATTACAAAGACAAAATGACATCGTTTGATCATTTTGTCAAAGAAAAAAATCATAACTTCGTTAAAAACTCAACAGATACAATCTTATCTGATTATGTTGATTTTACTTTAAAATTGGGGATGGGATTTAATTTTATTCAAAATATAGATACAAAATTTGTTCTTAATTTCATGAAATTTCTTGATTGCACAATATTAGGCAATAAGTTTCATTAATCCAAATGTTATAAAATTAGACAATCATGTTTATCACTCTTAAAAAAGCACACTGAACTCTTGAAAACTTTTTTATTTCGACAAAATTATTCAGGGTAATATCAAATTGACAAAAAATTATTCTAATGATCATAAAAATTTGTTTGTAACCAGGGCAGATAAAGGAGGTGCAACTGTTGTAATTAATAAGTGTGAATATATATGTACAGTCAATGCCATTCTCAACAATGATGTATACTTTACGAATTTACACCATAAAAATGGAGAGAAGGTCATTTTACAATTGACACATTCTATTAAAAATTTCGTTAGTACATGGAAGGATAGAGGTGTTTTTGCGGCTTCTAAGATTTCCAAACCTAACATTGTAGATTTAAATACTTGTCAGTTATCCAGAGCTTATGGTCTCATCAAGGCATATAAAAAAGACATTCCTGCTAGACTAATAGTTTTCACCCTTGGCTCACCCATATATTAATTGGATAAGTGGTTTTTGTCGTTTTTCGACAAATTTTTTAATAAATCTATTAACTCTATTAAAAATTCGTTTGAAGCAAAGGATAAAATTAAAAGCCTGATACTTCTAGAGAACTTCTCAATTGTTTACTTTGATGTAGTGTCCTTATATACTAATCTACGTTTTTCCTAAATAAATAAGTGTATCTCGCACAAACTTGACAATTTTACTAATAATTGGCTATCAGATCAATTAAATTTTCCAATGGCATAGACTTGTTAATCAATTCGAACTATTTTTTCTTAATAACCAAATTTACAAACAGTCGTGTGGAATCCCAATGGGAGGTTACAGTTTACCATGGATTGCTGGGAGTGTATTGGAGTCTATTGAGAAATCTGTTATCAATGGATGCAAAGATTACATTTTGTTATACATGAGATATGTTGATGATTGTTTGTTGGTTTAGAGAAGTGATCGCATGAAAAGTACCCTTGATCTTTTTGACATTTAAAATACTTTTGTCTAATTTACACTTAAAACAGAGATAAATAACTCTATTCTCTTTTTAGAATTACTTTTTACTATAATTCCCAATTCAATAAGTAATATTGATTTGTATAAAAAATCTTCAGCTTCTGGTAGANTCAAGTGAAATATAACAGATGTATACTTCGAACTTTATCAGGGTTGCGAATAAATATTAAAATGAAACATTAAAAAAATTAAATTTTTTAGACAAAACATATGATACAAATATTTTATTATTGAACCATGCTTATTACTGTTCTGTCTTAGCTTCTGAACATTTAACAAATTTTTTTGTTGAACTTTTGAGGGAATTCCGGCATTTAGAATACACAGTTCTTACTCATACGTCAATTCTTTAGTGAGATATTTGCAAAAAACCACATACAAAAGAAGTCGTTCTATTTAAATAAGCATTTGTTGATAAGAACTGACAAAAATCGTCATGCCATAAGTAAATTTATAAACCAGATATTACAAGAACCATAAAAGGTTCCTATTTGGCCTTGCTGTATAGCTTTCAACGATCGCCATTGAAATGACAAAATTATGAAGCTACGAACAATTTTCGGAAGTACTACAAAATTTTAGAAACTTCTAATTTCTTTGCCTTAATTTTTAGTTATTTTAAACAATGATGAACAGATTTCAATTATTTAGAACGCAAATTGTTCGTTTTGAGAATAACCACGAATGGCATACTATTTGACATGGCTTTTGTTGTTTGGCTGAAAGACATGATTAAAAAACAGTATATTTCTGAATTATTTTAGCGTAAAATTGATAATTCAAAAATGTTTAGAGTTTTTTTGAAAAATGATTTTCTAAAAATATTTACCTTATGATAAGTTCTCTCAATTTTTTAATTGTCCTTCACATTTAAATAAGGTAGAAATAGGTCGTTAAAAATAATCTTTAGCAGAGGATTACAAAGACAAAATGACATCGTTTGATCATTTTGTCAAAGAAAAAAATCATAACTTCGTTAAAAACTCAACAGATACAATCTTATCTGATTATGTTGATTTTACTTTGAAATTGGGGATGGGATTTAATTTTATTCAAAATATAGATACAAAATTTGTTCTTAATTTCATGAAATTTCTTGATTGCACAATATTAGGCAATAAGTTTCATTAATCCAAATGTTATAAAATTAGACAATCATGTTTATCACTCTTAAAAAAGCACACTTAACTCTTGAAAACTTTTTTATTTCGACAAAATTATTCAGGGTAATATCAAATTGACAAAAAATTATTCTAATGATCATAAAAATTTGTTTGTAACCAGGGCAAATAAAGGAGGTGCAACTGTTGTAATAAATAAGTGTAAATATATATGTAGAGTCAATGCCATTCTCAACAATGATGTATACTTTACGAATTTACACCATAATAATTGGAAGGAGGTCCTTTTACAATTGACACATTCTATTAAAAATTTTGTAAGTACATGGAATGATAAAGGTGTTTTTGCGGCTTCTAAGATTTCTGAACCTCACATTGTAGATTTAAATACTTGTAAGTTATCCAAAGATTATGGTCTTATCAAGGCCCATGAAAAAGACATTCCTGCTAGACTTATAGTTTTCACCCTTGGCTCACCCATATATTAATTAGATAAGTGGTTTTTGTCCTTTTTCGACAAATTTTTTAATAAATCTATGAACTCTATTAAAAATTCGTTTGAAGCAAAGGATAAAATTAAAAGCCTGATAGTCCTAGAGAACGTCTTAATTGTTTCTTTTAATGTAGTGTCCTTATATACTAATCTACGTTTTTCCTAAATAAATAAGTGTATCTCGCACAAACTTGTTAATTTAACTAATAATTTACTATCAGCACAGTTAAATTTCCCAATGGCATAGACTTGTTAATCAATTCAAAATATTTACTTTAAATAACCAAATTTACAAACAGTCGTGTGGAATCTTGATGGGAGGTTACAGTTCACCAAGGATTGCTGAGAGTGTATTGGAGTCTATTGAAAAATCTGTTATCAATAGATGCAAAGATGACATTTTGCTATACATGAGATTTGTTGATGATTGTTTGTTGGTTTTGAGAACTGATCGCATAAGTAGTACCCTTGATCTTTTTGACAGTTAAAATACTTTTGTCTAATTTACACTTAAAACAGAGATAAATAACTCTATTCCCTTTTTAGAATTACTTTTTACTATAATTCCTAATTCGATCTGTAATATTGATTTTTATAAAAAGTCTTCAGCTTCTGGTAGATTACTAAACTATTTTTTACATAACCCGGTATCTCAAAAAATGTCTATAATTTTTTCTTTGATTAAGAAAACCTTTAAATTTTCTGATCTTACTTTAAGATATAAAAACATTCNTTAAGGACGTTCGGTAGTGATTGAATTTTCCAACGAATTTTTCTGAAATTTTGACCAGACGTTTTTATTGTTGTTACAATAAACCAGTCAAAATTTAAAGAGGTTCCTCTGTTTCGTTTTCGAGATATTGAATTTCAAAGTTAAGTCATTTTAACACTGTCGCTTATGGGAGAACTGACTAAATCACAGTTTTAAGCAAATTGGGCCAGTGAATTTGGCCAATTTTTTTATATGTTACAGATAATGTTATTAATTTGATGTATACCAAGTTTTGCGACGGTCGTCTGATTCGTTTATAAATAAAAAATTAAATAAAAGCTCGACCGAAACGCAACGGCAACGTCGCAAGTGGCGGGAAATTCAAAATGTTCCAGGATGTTGATCAGTAAATATCTCAATATTATTGTAGATATTTATGCATTCACGCATAAAATACAAGCTTACGTGTGTGCGTGAGTGTATGTACAGAACGCCCACCCCTTCCCATAAAAAACAATAAATGTTAATAACACGCTATTTATTTTTTTTTTTTAATTTCAAATTTATTATTTCTTCTTAAGATACAATTTTTTTGCACATTACAAAATCACATGCTCATAGTTTGAATCACTCATCTTAGAAATCATCCTACTTATCTGACATCCCATGCTGTATGAGACTTGTCAAGTCATTTAAAAATTCAAGTATTTTATTAACACTGGTAGCTCTTTTGATTAAAGGGCTTTGCCCATTTATTAGAAACGATCTTAAACCATCATTAGCTTCCATAAATTTATCAACAATAGTATTAAAATCTACTTTATTTTGACTTAGATTTTTAATCACTGTTTTGGAAATGATAGACGACATGGGGGAAAAAGTTGGCGAATACATTTTTTCATCAGAAATTCTTTGAATTTTCGCAAGAACATCTTTTACGGAAAAAACGTTCGTTGAAATATCATCCCATGAAAGATATGTAGCGGTTAATTTTTCTAATAAATCAATATCAACTATTGCATTATGAGCGTTCTCAACAGACAAAGTCAATAAGTCTTTTCCAAGATCTAAAAGCTTATGATTTTTCCTATTCGGAAAATGTAACAAACACTTACAGCTTTATCACAAAAACATTGATACAAGAACGCTGTCGTAACCGACGCAGCACGCAGCAGACGAGCAGACAGTGTAGAGTGTGCAACTGTGCAGAGACACCTGATGCGTGTACATGAACACTCACACATTTAAGACCCGTACGACGTTGCCAAATCTTCATTCATCGCTGGTTTCCCCTCACCGCGCAAATGTTTCCCCCCGCTAACACTACCGAACGTCCTTAAACAGTGTCTGTTTTTTTTTTGCGCGTAGCAGCCCGTTCGGCTCTACCACAGTACTTTAATTAATGCAACTTCTACTGTCAGGTTTTGCGTATTTTTACTGTAAGTTATACAGTACTTAATTTGTGGAATTACACAAAAAAACTTATAAGGAAAGCTATGTGGTATTCCGTGTAGGTGATTAGTTAGTATAAATCATGCTAAATTCTTGGTGATAAACAACATAAAATTGTACACATTATTAAACATGGCATACAATGTGTAGTAACATTGATAAACGATAAACAGTATTACCAAATTCATATATTACACTAAAAAAACGTTTTTTTTACTCACTTTAAGTACAAGTATATTATATATCCCAAACGTTTTGGTTAATATTAATGTAGAATTGAAATCATGGTATTACATTTTAAGTAATAAGAAAAAAGTCATATGCATATTAAGAATCAAATTTGTTATTGTCATAATTTTTGTTTGTAGACGGGGTACGCAAATCGTATATCGATAAATTATTAATTCATACATCGAATAATACGTTGTACACAGGCTGGTACAATGACAGTCGTTTTGAGTAGAACTCTAATATGCCACAGTTGAATCTATTCTTAGCCCAAAATAAATCAACGAAATTTTTTTGTTTAACACTAACAATTTATTAAAATAACTAGATTCTAAAATTAACAATACTTTATCTTAACGTACTATACGGTCAATTAATTGTAGCCCTTTGTGTGTTATGCTATAAACATAGAAATAATAGCGTT
>NW_019379653.1:0-30885 GCF_000648655.2 Copidosoma floridanum
CGAAGGCGAGGGACGTAACGAGGTTCGTAAAGGAGACTTTTCGAACGAGTTCCGGAAAACTGCTTTTTCGCCCGAGGAAGTACCAGCCTCCCAAAACCACCCGAGGGCGGAAAAAACTATTTTGTGCCCTACAAAAAGCACATTTATTAAAACAATGGTTTCTGACTAGCATATCAATTAAGTCATCAAAGCAAGACAGCGATTTATATTATGCAGCATATCAACGCCTTAAACGACAAAAGCAACAGCGTACATGGATGACCGGCTACGACGTGGTTGGTTAAGCGAAGCACATGATATAAATAACACTGATAAATTTTTTCCGCCAAATTTTTATGTAGCTTAAGAACAACATGTTTAACAAAATCGTTTTGTAAATCATGTACATTTTTCATTTAATATAAACTGATTTTTAAAATGAAACAAAAAATGTTTAAAAATTATTTCCCTACCACTCCACATCCTACATTATCATGAAACGCGCTCGCTAACACAAAAAAAGTTTTGTATGCATATAACTTTGGAACTAGCTGGGGAGCTATCCTTAGCTGAGGAGGCCGGAGGAGTATGCAGAGCGAGAAATGATGACTTGCCTGTGTAATTCTAGAATAGGAACCTTTATTAGTCTCAATGTACAAGCAGCTATTGTGTTGCTGACTAGGCGCGCGTGTGTCTTGTGTAGAGGATTATGTGTGACTGTCGAGTACACGCTAGTACGCCACACTTAGGTGGCTGAGAAAATCGTAGTAGTCGGAGTGACCGGTGGTAGCAGCACTGCATGGTGGTGCTGCTGCGAAGACTTGACGTGGGACTAGCTGTTGCTTGCGTCGATTTTGTTTGTTCCCCGTGTCTTTGGACGGTGGGGCCACATCCACTCTCCCTCCAGTGTAGCTCGCAGGAGGCGAGCTGAACGATACCGTCTTCTTTGGGGTGGCTCGTACAGGCAGTGAAAGCAGCGTGGACGATGAGGATGGGCCGTTTCGCAGGATTTGACTGGGCTGGAGGCGGTGAAACTATAGGCGCCGGTCGCATGTTGAACTTGGGCACCGTTGGTTGTAGTGAAGAGGCGGGGATAGCCGGGGGAGGCGTCTGATTAGGCGTCACCTCGGTGCCAGCTGCGTCGGATGGTGAGTCGGCTACTTCCATGTAGGCCGGTTTTAGAGCGTCGGTGGAGACGGTGAGATGTCTGCCGTTAACATTGACTACATATGTTCGGTCGTCTACTCGCCTGATGACCTGGTAAGGACCCGTGTGTGGTGCCTGCAAAGGTTTCCGGATGGAGTCCACGCGTTTAAAGATGTGAGAGCACGTCCTGAGAATTTTGTGGAAAAACGGTGCATCCGCTGTTTGTCTGGAAGCTGGTGTTGCCTTCATCGACTGAGCCAGGCTCCGGAGTTTCTCAACGAAGGTCGTTGGGCATGCGTCTGGATGACTTTGAGTTGTAAAAAACTCTCCTGGTACCCAAAGCGTCGTGCCATACAGCATATCGGCTGAAGATGCTTGCAGCTCTTCTTTGTAAGAAGTGCGTAAGCCAAGCAGGACCACTGGCAGTGTCTGAGGCCATGGCTGATCTGGTCGGTACATAAGGGCTGCTTTGATTGTCCGGTGGTTTTGTTCAATCATCCCGTTCGATTGGAGATGGTACGGAGTCGTTTGGATCCTGGAGATACCCAGGAGTTTTGCGAGCTTGGCGAACAATGCTGACTCAAATTGAGCACCTTGGTCGGAAGTGATGGTGAGTGGGGTTCCGTACAAGGAAATCCACCTGTCGATGAGGGCTCTGGCCACTGTTGTTGCTTGCTGGTCAGGGATAGGAATTGCTTCTGGCCATCTAGTGAAATGATCTATGATGGTCAGGCAGTACTGGAACCCCTGACAGAGGGGTAATTTGATGAGGTCGATATGGAGGTGTTCGAAGCGCGCTTCTGGCTCCTGGAAGTTCCCCAATGCTGACCGATTATGCCAATGCACCTTAGCACGTTGACAGGCTTCACAGGTTTGTGCCCAACGAGTGATCTCCTTTCGCATCCCGGGCCAGACAAACTTGGAAGCGACGAGACGCGCCATGGCCTTGACACTTGAGTGAGAGAGATTGTGAAGAATCTCGAATGCCTTGTGACGCAGGGCTGTAGGCAGATAAGGCCTTACTGCTCCTGTAAAAGTGTCGCAGAAGACGTTGTGGCCGTCGACGGGCAAACTCTGCAGGACCAGGCTGGTGTTTTTCTCCAGGTCCTGCAGCTCTTCGTTTGTGGCTTGGGCTATGGCGATGGTTTCTGCATCCAATTCCGTAGGCATAGAGACAGTAAAAATTCGGGAAAGCGCATCGGCGACTGGGTTGTCTTCTCCCTTCACGTAAACGAGGTTGGCGTTGTGTTGAAGGATGAAGTCCATATGGCGCGCCTGTCTAGGTGAGGCCTTGTCAGAAGGCTGTTTGGCTGCGTTAATAAGGGGCTTGTGGTCTGTGTAGACCGTAAAGTCCTTACCCTCCAGGATACGCTTGAAGTCCTTAATGGCTGAGTAGATGGCAAGGAGCTCACAGTCGTAGACGCTGTAACGTCTCTCAGTACTGGTGAGCTTCCTCGAAAAGAAGGCTAGGGGCTTCCAGTTGCCATCATCATCCTGTTGTTCTAGGGCTGCTCCGATAGCGGAGTCCAAAGCGTCGGTGCGTAGAGCCAAGGGAGCGCCAGCACAAAGGAAGGACGACATCGTGGCATTAACGATGGCGAGTTTGCTTGCCATGAAAGCGGCGTCTGCTTGCGCAGTCCATGTAAGGTCGGCCTTCTTCTGCTAGGGTTGTAGCTCCTTTAAGAGATCGTTCAAAGGTGCTAGGATCCTGGCTGCCATAGGCACGCAGCGTCGGTAGTAGTTGAAAAGTCCAAGGAAGTGGCGAAGCTCCGTAGAGTTTTCCGGGCGAGCAAAATCGGTAATGGCTTGGATCTTGTGCTACGGGGGCTTGAAACCGTCCGCCGAAACCAAGAACCCCCGGTAGATTACTTGTTGATGACCTAGCACGCATTTGTCCGGGTTTATGCGCAACTTAGCCGCCCGCAGGACTACGAACAGCTGTCGCAGATGTATGAAGTGTTGTTCGTGGTTGTCGGAAGTGATAAGGATGTCATCCAGGTAACCTCTTGCGAAAGGCAAGCCTCGGAGAAGATGATCTACAGTGCGTTGGAGAGATTGTGCCGCATTACGTTGACCCATCGAAGACCGGGTGAATTCGTACAACCCAAAAGGCGTAGTGACAGCTGTCTACGGGATATCGTCGTCTGCTATACGGATCTGGTAGAATGTCTTCTTGAGATCTACAACAGAAAAAACGTTGCCCTTGGCTTCCTGGAGCAGGTCCTCGACGATGAGCAGCGGATAGCGGTCAGGTACGGTGCAAGCGTTGAGGCGCCTATAATCGCCTGTCACACGCCAGCTTCCGTCTTCCTTTGGCACTAGATGTAATGGGCTCGCCCACTGGCTGGACNGGATGCCGTTATTCTTGAAGGCCGATTCAACGCGCACAAACCACACCTTAGGGTTCATTTTCCAGAAGGCTGGCAGATGTAGAGACGGCGTTTTTCTCCTGTTACGGGGGTTTGCGGCGTCTTCGTATTCCGATTCATGATCTGTGACTTGTAAAATTTGTTTGCAGGCGGTTATTTCCACTAGCACTAAGGCCATTGTTGTTGTTGAGGCCTGAGCCCGAGTCGCCGTTTGGCTCTCCGCTGCCTGTACCTGTTATCGTGAAGCGCAAAACAAGAAAAAAACTCGAGACAAGCAGAATTGTCACTGGCACTTGCTGTATTACTTGCGCTTAACTGTTGCAAGAGTGAGACAGAGATAATGTATTGCCCGTAACTGTTCGCTTCTTGGATTTAGTGGGGCGTGGACCAAAAGGAAAGACCGTTTGATAGGCAATGGCTAAGCGACGGTAGCGTGCAAGAGAGACAGAGAGAAAAAGAAAACGCTCGAAGTATGCGCTGTCTAGCACGTGGTCGATTCTCGAAAGAGAAGAAAATGCCGCGTCAGGCTGATGCAATGTTATGACGCGAGTGTGTATGGACGGCACTCTTGGGGCAGCGACGGCTCCTCCGAGAAGGAAACAGCAGCTGCCTTAAAGAAAATGCCGGGGGTGTGGATGAGTAGCGTCGGTCGCGAGAACAGCGACGGATAAAGAGTAAAAATGTCTACGCACACTCACACTGGCACCAATGTCACTGAAGGCTGTTGCTGAGCCTCTTTTAACGCGCGCACTAGCTTACCTCGCGGCGTCTCCTTGTTCAAAAAGATCACGTCGGAGTCACCAATTTGGAACTAGCTGGGGAGCTATCCTTAGCTGAGGAGGCCGGAGGAGTATGCAGGGCGAGAAATGATGACTCGCCTGTGTAATTCCAAGAATAGGAACCTTTATTAGTCTCAATGTAAAAGCAGCTATTGTGTTGCTGACTAGGCGCGCGTGTGTCTCGTGTAGAGGATTGTGTGTGACTGTCGAGTACACGCTAGTATGCCACACTTAGGTGGCTGAGAAAATCGTAGTAGTCGGAGTGACCGGTGGTGGCAGCACTGCACGATGGTGCTGCTGCGAAGACTTGACGTGGGACTAGCTGTTGCTTGCGTCGATTTTGTTTGTTCCCCGTGTCTTTGGACGGTGGGGCCACATAACTACCACGTGCACAAGCTGCACACGATTTCGCACATTTAAACAGCGCACGCAAATAAGCGCTGCAGACGACTTACGCTTATTGCATCGCGCGCAAACTCAAACTGCGTTGCACGTCACCAACTGGCGCACGCGGTACTACAGGCGCTAATGCACATTGCACATAAACTCAAACAGCGCGCGCAAACTCAAGCAGCGCTGCAGCTGGCGCACGCAACCTTAAGCAGCGCTGCAGCTGGCGCACGCAACTTCAAGCAGCGCACGCACAAGGAATGCGAGGAAGCCACAGCTCCTGCTTGCCCATTGGCTGCAGCAGGGATCACTCCACCCGAAAAGAGGGGCCGCTCGCCGCGGAGAGGGAGTGGGCAGAAATCGCCTAGCGACTTGAGCCCACCTGGGCCGGAGTCGCCATAGCTTATCTACTTTGGGTGTATGAAACATTTTATTTAGATGTGCATAAAAGGATTTACAATTATTTGTAGTACGGCTTATCAAACATTAAATTTGAGCCTAAATCGTTGGAGAAAATAAGGAATAACTTGTTACGTAATTTTCTTATATATTCACTCACTCCAGCATCACTGGGCATTGTAGTCATCAAATCTTCAGTAAAACGTTAATCTACCATATCAGGGTTTGAAAAAGACAAGCAAAAAAAGCTTTTTAAAAAAATGCCTATTTCAGAAAATTTACAATTGTAATTTCCGCTCAATCAAAGTTTCTGAATTTTTTAATACCAACTCTAAACTAAATGGATTCTGCATTCTCTTATATGCGTGTTGGGTAGCGTTTTTAAAAAGAAACGGTTCGTCAGGGTTCTTACAAGGTTGAAGTTCATCCAAAGCAAGGTGTAAATCCAATAAGAACTTTTGCACAGGTAGTTGTATACTACGACAAGCTGTTCTCATGTTCTTGCAGATTTTTTTACATCGTATACAGTTATTGTTTCAATCTTTGAAGTTTATAATTAACTCCGAAGGATTTTAAAGGGTCAAACAAAGATATCTTTAACAGCCTCACGTTGAAGGACGCCACACAATTTTCGCCGATCTTTTACGGCTTCGTCAACTGGTTTGTGCTCATATTTGTGACTTGATTTTTCAACGATATTGTCCGATGAGTTAATCTTTATGTAACATTTGCACGATGGAATCGTGTACGTCCAACGTCGAAGATTACTTTTCAGATTTTTTGAAATCCAAAAGTATAGTTATCAATGTACAGCAGAGTTTTACCCCTTTCACTGGACTAACACTAGAACAAGTATAAAAAAATACAATGATAAAAACACGTCTGATATATACAATATTTTATAACTTAATACATAGACAGCTAACTTACGATGAAATTATTCGCATATATAAACACTTGTTGATACTTTTTCGACCGGGAGTCGAGTGTAATCGGCCGCTCTCATAGACCGGGCTCAAACAGTGATGAACTGGAAAAAATTATTCGCACCCAATTTTTTTGTGCTTTCTTGTTCAAAATATAGTTATGTACCTGAAAGTTCATCTTGCCACACAAGAATGTGGTCAGGTATTGTTTCAACAATTTTTTGTAAACAGTTTCGTCAAAGTTGTTTTTTCGACCTGAAAAAAATATTCTCAGATTCTTTGACACATTTAGAACAAAAAATAAATTAAAATGTATATACCTAAAACCCACAGTTTTCTAGTAAAAAATTCCCAATGTTTCAAAAAATGTATTTTTTCCGATTTTCAGAGCTCCACGACAGTGTTAAATGAATTCATTTTCATATGTTACAACACATAATCATAAACTGTAAGCCTTTCTCTACAATCTCTAAAAAAGAAAATGTCGAAAAGTTGAGTGGCAACATTGTTTTTTGCAATGAACGTTAACGGCGTTTCAGCGCGCGCTTATCTGTGAGAGTATACCTATATATACGTTTCGTGGCTCAGCATGTAGTAAACCGTTATAGGTATACACCCACATATGAGCGCGCGCTGAAACGCCCTAAACGTTTATTGCAAAAAACAATCTTGCCCCTCAACTTTTAGACATCTTCTTTTCTGGAGATTTTAGAGGAAGGCTAAAAGTTTATGATGATGTGTTGTAACATACGAAAATATTTTTATTTAGCACTTTTGTGGAGCCCTGAAAACCGGAAAAATGCACTTTTTGAAACTTTGAGAACTTTGAACTCGAAAACTGTGGGGTTTAGGTATATACATCACGATTAGTTTTTTGTTACAAATTTGCCAAAGAATATGAAAATTCATTTTTTATACCAAAAAAACAACTTAGACGAATTTGTTTAAAAAACATTTGCTTAAACAATTTTTGACCATATTCTTGGGTGGCAAGATGAACTTTCAGGTACATAACCATATTTTGAACAAGAAAGCGCAAAAAATTGGGTGTGAATAATTTTTCCTGGTCCATCACTGTTTGAGCCTGATCTATCAAGCTCAATGACTTGTTGTTTATCTAAGTGGTATAGGTGTACATTTCTCCTTTACGTTACGTTGATTCCAATTTTTAAGAAAGCGGATTCAAGCTTCAACAAAGTGCTGTGCTACTCGATATTCTACTGCAATACGTGTGTTAGGTGTATGAGAACTAATTCGAGAACTAATTCGACTATCGACTATGCGCTTCAATGACTCAGGAACCAATTAGACTATAAGATCTAAAGACTCAATGAACAGTGGTAACCAATTTTACTTTTTTTTATAAATTTGGACTGAAAGCACCGGGGGTGGGCGCCGAGGGGGTGCGCGACGGCTCTTGGACGCAGGACTCGAGATGCTGGGGATGTCTCGGGAATCAATTTGTCTACGCCCGTGTGTGAGAAAAAAGGAGTAAGCTAAATGCTGCAGCCTGCAGGTCTGCACCGCTGGAGTAAATAGTATAGCAGTATACGTCTGTATACGTATACATGTGTTAGTAAAAATGACTAATGCAGACATTATGTACTTTTAACATATATATTAATAACATGATGGAATTATGTGGACGTTTGCATAACTGCTTTTTTGTCCCCATAACCCCTCCCTCCGTATATACATAAATGTGCGCATAAGTCACCTTTATATGAACATATATTTATCAATACAGAGGTGTATACAGGACCCGAGCCAGAGTCTGGGACCGGCCACAAATTCACCAGGAAAATTATTTGGACGAAATTTTTTGATTCCATCTCGTTTCGTGTGTACCACTGTACCTAAAAGTGCATTGTCAGGTGTTGTTAAAACAAATTTTTATAAATAATTTCGTCAAAAGTGCTTTTTTGATCTGAAAAAAATATTTTAAATTCTTTGGCATATTCAGAATAAAAAACTAACGTATGTAACTGGGATATACATACCTAAAACCAAACAATTTTCAAGTAAAAATTTCAAAAGTATAAAAAAATGCGTTTTTTCTGATTTTCGGAATTCTTCATAAGTACTACATAAAAAGATTTTCATATGTTACAGTACACGAACATAAACTGCGTAAACCTTTCTCTACAATTAAAATTGTTAAAAAATAAATTGGCAACATTGTTTTTTGCAATACACATTCAGGGCGTTTCAGCGTGCATGCTCGTAATAGAGTATTCGCTATGCGCCTGTCATTTGGCACTACTTGTCACTTTAACACATATTCTGATGAGAATGTAAAGAACTTTTGTCGACGGCGGCCGCTTCAACTATTTTGCTCTATAAGATTTAACATAAAAAATTAATCACAATGAGGGCAGCACCTTAGATGCGCATAGCGAGTACCTATTATTGTAGAATAAACGAATGGTTGAGACCGGGAGTATGAGGTGCATGAAATAAATACAAACTTATTACGAATCAATCTCAAAATATATTTAAATTTGCCATACTGCATGTAAAAGTAAAAAAAATGTAACTTAGTATAATAGCGAAGCTTTTAGTTTAAAAAAAAAAAGGGAGACAAAAGTTCAGTCGTTTGAATTAAATTGACTAAACTGTGATCTAATATAAATTTAACAACGATTCGCATTATCATTCATAATTCACAAATCATCACGTGAGTCTTCTCTTTTTCTGTGTTAAAGATACGTTAAATTTATATCGAACAATGGAATCCTCAACGCTAACGTGATTTCTTTCTCAATACCAATATGCGCATCAATCAGAAAAGAACGCCTATACTCCTTTGGGCCTCATGTAAAATAAAGAAAACTTGACACAATTTCGCTCAATCGTCGGAAATCAAATGAATAACTATTATCCTACGCATTCACGCATTACTACTGCCTGCTCGCTTCTAATTGCCGCACTATATATGTTTATGACTCGTGGATCCACGACGAATTGTAATTACGCATGCATGAGGATGGCGACTGACATAGTTCGAACTCAATAGGGCAGCAGGGAGGAGAGACTCCAGCCAATGAAAAGAATGAGAGGCAGTTTGAAATTTTAATTCGTATGTTTAGTAAAAAAGTATTTTTGGAATGTTAAGACGATTTATAATGAATTTTTCAAATCATTTAACTGTAACAATATTAAATTTAAGATTAAAAGCATATAGGCTGAATAATATTTTGGCACGTAGTAAACAGTGAACAGAAGGTTGAAATCATGCATATAGATATCCATAAAGTGTCATTCATGTTCTTCAATCTTATTGGCTGGAGTCTTGGCTCCGTAGCGCCATCTGAGCCAAGCTTGCTAGGTCGCCATCCCCATAGGTAAACTCTAGTACGAGCGTGTACGCTAAAACACCTTAATCATTTACTGTAAAAAACAATATTGCCACTTAATTTGTTGGAATTTTTTTTGGAGAGGAAAGCGTACAGTTTATGTTTGTGTACTGTTACATAAAAATCTCTTTACGTAGTACTTTCATGGCGCTCTAAAAATCGGAAAAAACATGTATTTGAAACTTTGGGAATTTTTTACTCGAAAAGTGTGGGGTTAAGGTATACGTATCCCAATAAATTTTTTGTTCCAAATGTGTCAAAGAATCTGAAAATTTTTTTTTTAGAACAAAAAAAAAATTCTGACAATACTGCTTTTAAAAAAATTTGTTCAAACAATACCTGATCACATTTTATCTGGCAGCATGCACTCATACGTACAGTGGTACATTCTAAATGGGATGGCTTCAAAAAATTTCATCCGAATAATTTTTCCCGGTGAATGTCTAATTTGTTCCCACACTATGCTTTGAAGAGAACATATAGACAAGAGTAATGGAGAGAGAGCTAAGAGGGGAGACAGTGTGGTGGGAGATGTAAGCATAGAGATATATCCCTATGGATGGAAGAGAAAGGTAAATGGCCACTATCCGAGCACAAATTGTCAGTAGGCATTTGGTAGGCCTTAAGTACACTGCCTCAATTGACGTAACCTAACCACTTTTCAACGTATAAATATAGGTATGTGCATATGAGAATACACGTGCTTCATTTGGAACAAATTATATTTAATTGCTTCACAGGAATTTTTAATCATGGCATTGTTGATCACATGTAGTTACAAAGATATAACTCTAAAATAAATCAATTTTTATACAAATGAGGATGTAAATTCAACCTTAAAAATTTCACTTACTGTTCATTTTGCCAGTTGATAATATGTACATATGATTGCAAGTTAATTATGAAGTACTTTTAAATAATAATCAAGTAATAAGTACTAATTAACTGCTCACACTGCAGTTGACTTTTTTTTATACGAAAAAAAAGTGACTTAGTTACATGACAGATTAACTTGACTAGATTGCAGACAGCTGAATAACAATAAGTATAGTTTTTTAAAAGTTTTTATCGTAATTTGTTTTAGCAATAACAATTGTTTGTAAGACCGATACTTTGAGAAACTTTGTTTAATTGACAACAAATTTAATGTCGATTGATTGTCAGTCTCCTGTTTACTCATTAATTTTTTAAATAAGACTCAATAAAAAATACTTGTGACTTGTGTACTTACATAATTTTACGCTATAGTTTACAAGACAACTATAGCTGATATAACTGTACATACATTTAGTAAGGTAGTATAAAGGTAGTTTATGTAGGCTTCCTAATGAGTACTTGCCTCACGCACGCCTCTTGACGCACCTACTCGCGCCCTCAGGAGACTGTCTAAGTAGAGTCTCACGAACTAGAGAGGCAATCGACTGTTATTTCCACTCGGATAATAGTAGTTGAATACCTATGTGTGGATGTAGTACGTTTTTGTGCTCTATATAGCATGTCGCTAAAATCTGTCGATATTTTTAATTTTAGTGCTCAGATAGAAAACCAAAACAAGGCTATAAAAGCTTAAAATTTATATTAAACGGTGTGCACGAGGAAGAAAGAGGTAGAAGGTTAGATGTTATCTAAAATAAAAAATCTGGGATTACCGACTGTTGTCAAACTATGTTTCAATTTACTTTAGGGTAAATTTAGCCAGAGAGTGGATTCACCTCAAACTATTGTAGTTGACAATTATAATAATTTATCGAAACTATCATAAAGTCAAGAAATGTTTGAGGAGAATTGTCTTTCTACTAACAACAATACAGTGATCGTTACATTCCGGTGTAAAAAATAAGCATCACTACTTTCACCTTGTATAAATGTGGCTATTGCTGCATGTACAACTGCTCAAGCACGGTTGAAATTCTGTAGTGACTTAGAAAAGTTAGATAAGCGAGTATTACAATACGACATAGATTCTGTTATATTTGTTAGTACCATTAGGTACCAGAGATCCTGATGAGTATCAACAACTCACAATATTACTCTGATTCTATACTTTTAATGGTTGATAAAAAATTAAAAATACTTTCCACTATACATAGAAAATTGTTATAAATACGCCAAATACTATGATAAGAAAAACGGATGATCACGATAGGGTGACACGCGTTGAAGATACAACCTTCGAGATAGTTTTAAAAAATTGCCGGTTTTTTTGAACATGGTATCGTATCCTTATGATTACAAGAAAAACTAAAAAAAATTTGTTTTTATTTCAGATGTAGTACGCACGATTATAAGAGTCTGTGCTAACGCTAATTGTGATTATCATCGGTACTAATATCGCGTACCAACTTGAAAGTGTTTATCCACCTTACAAATCCTCTCCAAAAGGATAATCGTGGCACGTCCTTTCACGTAGGTTAGTTGAAATTAAAGCAGCCCGAGAAGTCAGAGTGAATCGCAAAATGTGTCAAAATCTTTTTTAGCATGATTTTATTGAAATATCGTTCGAATACGTAAGAGTGTTGGGGTATTTTAACGAATCATCTGTTTAAGGAATCTTAAAAGCCTACATTGAATAAAAACTGAATAAAAAAATATACTGTATAATCAACTGTTAAAGGCACATACTTTTTTTGAATACTAAAATAGCAGACTAGAAACATTTACATTTAATCGATACTAATTAAATGACAAGAATATTGCTGCATCGTTCCAAATCATTTTGCGTCTTCCAATTTCCGTATTATTCTTTATTTACTTTTAGTTTTTCGGACTTACAATGTTTGACCCTTGTGATACGTCTCAAATATTAGAAATTTCTCATTCATTTCGTTTGCAGTCTTTACTTACTTTCAGCATTGCAATTTTTAATAGATGTTTTTCAACCTTTATTTTTGATATTGGCACTTTTATAAGCGCGTTATGCGCGAGGGTAAATCAACGATTTCAGATTTCGACCTTGACAAAAAGTGTGACGGAAGTAGATTTTTCTTGATTCTTCCCCCTTCACCTCACCCCCTGTGACGTACTTCCGGTCCCCCTAAAAAAAAAAAAAAAAAAACAGTTTCCAAGGAGATTTAAACCCTCGACCACCTGCATACTGACCGAGGTCTTTACCAACTCTGCTATGAGCGTACCTGGCATGAAAAACTCGATTACTTCGTTCTATCGTTCAGTTCGTTGCTTCTTTTTAATAAAAATTTTTATTCAATGTATACTAATTCATTTGGTTTGATTATGTATTAAATAAATAGATAATTTAGTTAATGAAATATGTCTTTTAGTTACATGCTACGAAAATTTCAAGATTAGTATATATTAGCAGAGCAGCTTTCATATTATTTAAAAATAAACATTTATTTACTTATTATTAATTTGTTACTTTTAAAATAAATAAATGATTGTTTACACAATTTTTCATACTTTTTTAAAATTTTCAAAAATTGAAAAAAATTTTTTTGTACTGTACAAATACAATAATTGATTTTTATTGTGTTTTATGCTCTTACAGTTTTTCTATTAGCGATTAAAGGGATTTTTTGACTTCAGGACGTTCTTCCCATAGTTGTTGGGGAAAAAATTTAGAGAAGTGAGAGAAACGCTAATGTGTGCAGTAAAGCTAGCAATTGTTTTCCTCATGAGGATGTACTCACGTACATGCTTTTACGCACACTTCATCCCCTTTTTCTAAATTCATTTAAAAGCCAGCTAGTAGGTCTATTTGAAAATTCGACAGATTTATCTAGAAGTAATCTTTTGCACCCAAAAAATTGTGAGATTCCTACAAAGTATATAAAATAACTGCACAGTCAAACGAGTTGCAGTTTTTGTAGGTATTTTTTTTGTTATTTCAATATAGGTTAGACGTTTGAATAACATCTGTCAAAAAACCTATGTGTGATGAACGTCCTGAAGCGACATTCACAGACATGTAATACTACCCTACAGAAGAAAGCTATACTACAGGATGGTTTTTCTTAATTTTGCGTATACAATTATACTTTGGGTATTAAAAATGGACGAGGAATAATTGTGAAATTGTACGTTGTAGATGTGAGCGTGACGTTACAGATGCAATCAGCGTATAGGCAGTAGCAAGTTGTTCTAAAATCACCGGAAGATTCGACGAAAGTGCAGTCTTGTACTGGCCAGCCTATATATTATTTTTATTGTATTTTGCTATAGTGTACTGTTTGTAATCGTTAACTTATTTAATATTAGTTAAAATCATATGGGAGAATCAAGCAAAATCTACTTCCGTTACACTTTTTCTCAAGGTCAAAATCTGAAATCGTTGATTTACC
The DNA here is from genome assembly GCF_000648655.2 of Copidosoma floridanum. The sequence continues at coordinate 13,643 of NW_019379653.1, forward strand.
CTCGGGCATAACGCGCCTATAGAAGAATAACTTCAAAAATACAAAATCCTCGATACTTTCTGACCAGATCTCGTATGTGAGTGCGTCCATTGAAAGGGAACCAGTGAGGGCGTGCACGGAACTTTTTACACACAAAACCTCTGATTTTTAAATCGCTCAATGGCAATAAGAAATAATTTTAAAAAATATAGTAAAATATAGAATCAATAGATTTTGACCTCCTCTTTTCGATCTTGGCCTTGACTTTTTATAAAAAAGACGTTTTTAAGGTTAGAAATTCATTATATTATTTAAATCAATTTTTTAAGCTGAAGGGAAACTCTAATTAGAAAAATAATATTCGAAGAATCAGGTCCGATTCTATCAAAAATAACTCTTTCTAGGTTGGAGTAAATCATATTTAGGCTTTCTACTAATGTAAAAAAACATACCGTTATGCGCATAAAAACCGTCTTGATACGCAGTCACGTGCCGCAGTCAGGTATCATTATTGTTCGGCGCACTCATCGAACGATCCGTAATATTTTTTAAGTACACAAAAAGGTTTATTTTTTAATGATCTATTTATGTTAAATTTTAAGAGACTGATTATGTATAAAAAATCCTTTACCTAAGATAAAATTGATACCAACAAATTGAAAATTTAGGGAACTATAAATATAATTTAAAAAGTATGAAAATTCATGTAGTGTTATAAATGACGTATATAAAATATATGACTTAAAATATATTTTACACTTAAGGAACAGCAAAAAAATAATATTAAAAATAATATCGTCACTACAGTTTGCTCCTCATAATTAATTCTTTTTATTTTTTACGTCTGTTTCTGTCTTACAACTACGATTTCTACACTAAAAGCACTATTATAGTGGGCTCAAACGTATTTCAAGAACGTTGTTTGTTTATTTGATTCTCAAGAAGAGCACCCATTCAACCAAGAAAAACTTAGGGAAAGGTATAAATCTGCGTAAAAAGTCACTGCGACCTTATCCTCCATTGTGTTTCTGTTGTGGAAGATGCTGATCGTTTGGAATTTCGCAAGTTTTCTGCATTTATCGAAGTTTACTTGCATCTCCCCATTAAGATAACAAGAAATAATGAGAAAAAAAATTTAAAGAGGAAGTGTCAGTCTAGTTGTAAGACAGAAACAGACGCAAAAATTAGAAGAATTCATTTTGAGGAGCAAGCTGTAGTGACGATATTATTTTTAATATTATTTTTTGCTGTTTTTTAATTGTAAAATATATTCTAAGTAGTATATTTTACGTACGTCATTTGAAATACTACATGGATTTTCATACTTTTTCAATTATTTTTATGGTTCCCCAAATTTTCAATTTATAGGTATCAATTTTATCTTAGGTAAAGGATTTAAGCTTTATACATAATCAGTCTCTCCTTTTGAAAGAAAAAAATAACGGAAAAACGTAATGAACATTTAAAATAAAAAGATCATTAAAAAATAAACCTTTTTGTGAACTTAAAAAATATTACGGATCGTTCGATGAGTGTGCCAAACAATAATAATACCTGATGGTGGCGCGTGGCTGCGAATCAAGACGGGTCTTACGCGCATACCCGTATATTCTTTTACATTAGTAGAAAGCCTAAATATGATTTCTCCAACCTAGAAAGAGTCATTTTCGATAGATTTTGACCTGATCCCTTGATTGGTAATATAATTTTTTTAATTAGAGTCTCCCTGTGGCTTAAAAAATTGATTTAAATAATAAAATGCATTTCTAACCTTAAAAACATTTTTTTAATAAAAAGTTAAGGCCAAGATCAGAAAGAGGAGGTCAAAATCTATCGATTTTATATTTTACTATATTTTTTAAAATTATTTTTTATTGCCATTGAGCGAGTTCAAAATCAGAGGTTTTGTGTAAAAAGTGCCGTGCACACCCTCACTGGTCCACTTTCAATGTACGCACTTATGTATACACTTGTTTTCATTTATTTTTTTGCAACCCTAGAAGGCAGATAGGTAGACTTCATAGGTACAAACAATAAGTGTTTATTATATTTATTACTCCATTATATAATCATAAATTAACTTACAATTATTTGTTTCGAAATTATTCGTAAGTATTTAGTTTCTGGTGCGTTGAAGTTTTTAAAATAAAATTACTATTAAGCTATATATAAAAATTTGATTTTTATGTTTTTAATTATATAATACTAACAAATGCATAAATTCCAATTGTTTTTATAAATGTTATTATAGAAACTGTTTTTCTGTACATCTTATTCCAAAAGTCATCCTATCTCTTATTTCACCCTTCGGCTCATTGGGAAGACCGGGGCAGTATAGGTTACTAGGGAATACGGCTCTTTGCCATATTTGTAAAACTAAGTGAGGTATAGTCTTGATTTTTTTATCTGTAATACATTTTAACCAACAATAATAAATTACAATACAAATCACACAGGTAATCAAATAAAAAATTTCTTATTGTTGATCGAAATTTTTACTACGAAAAAAAAAATTTTAACCAAATTTATTAAGCTGAAAAAATAGTAAAAGTTATTATTTAGTGACTTATAACTAACTACTGATATTGATAGATGAACTAGTGTTGTTTAATTTTATGCCTTGAAGAAATTAGTTTTTGCCATTATTAACTGTTACTAACCGATATAAATAAAAGCGGCTTACAAGGCAGTATGGGTCAGCATCAGCAGCAAAGCAGACGATCTATAAAGACTGTGACATGTAGTTATAACAGTATAGTTCGTTAGTTTTAATTCAGTGATTGACAGAGAGAAAATTAGAAGTGCTGCTAAAAACCACAACGTTCCTCATGGAACTTTGAGACGTGAGATTTGTAGTTTCAAAAAGTGGAAGCATAATGATGAATTTACATACAAACCCAGCGTGCAATTTTCATATTAAATTAATTATATGATGTAATATTTTGCAACAAATTTTTTTTGAAGTTACACAACCAAAAACCTCACTCTAATTGTGTATTTTTCAAAAAATATGTTCAACTAAAATAATTACGTAAGTATCAATGTATTCGATCGATTAATTAAGAAAAATTTTTTACTCTATAAAGAATTGCCTTGCGTAAATGAAAGCACCAAAGTCGGAGTGTCTCCATTTAAAATAATCAGGCCTATCAAGCCCCATCGTAAGACCCATACTGACCTGTCCTTGCGGCAGTATGGATTTTTTGAGATACTAACCTTTAATGTTTTTTCGTGAATCAAGCATTCACTTGACTATTTTTCAAGTAGGTGAACTTTGTTTCTGGGCTGTTAAAGAATTTATTTGGTGTTTTAGTTAATTATTTATGATAACATTTTTAATTTTTAAGTTATGTTAACCCATGGGTGACTCATGTTACCCCGGTCTTCCCTACCCGTAATAAAACTCTATAATTTATTTTCAGTAATAAACAAGTTATTATCTTATTTAGATGTTTAGACCAGAAATATATTATATATGTGACAACAATGTAAAAATAATATTTAGTTTATACACATACATATGGAAAAAATTCATCTCAACACAAAAATCAATCGCATTATTTGTATCACACGATTATTGATTCATTTATTTCAGAAAGTAAAGTAAAGGTTTCCAGATAAAATTAAAATTATATTAAAAGACAGTAGCCTAAAGCGGGTGTGTTAACGTTTGGGGTATAGAAAATTTGGTGTAAAATGTAGTAAGCGTCACAATGAGTGTATTCGTTTTTGACGGATCAAAAAATACATACCTCCAGTTTTTCTATCAAATTAATAATTTTTTGAAAATTGCATGTAATTAGGCCATTCCACTGTGTTACAGCCTTTAAGAAATTACCATAAAGTACGCCAAGAGTAATGATAGCCTGTGACTGACAGTGATATGTGAAACGAGAGAGAAAGCCACTCATACTAGTCCTCCTGTGTCCTTATCTAATAAATGCATGCGTATAGACTCTTTTCTATGTGTTCACTTATTAGACAAGGACACAGGGAGACTCACTGACAGTGATATCTTTCTTTGTACAAACCGCAAGATTTGGCCCCTAGCGCGATCTATTCTATGACTTCTAGTTACGGCTTGTTTGGGACTGGGCGAAACTCGAAGGTACTCGCATAACTTCCATAAACGATTCTAGCACACTTAAAATATTATCATTGAAAATTGTTCACCTTTGTTTTGCTTAATTAATAGTAATATCACTAGACTTTACTACTTTTTTAACATCACTTTCAATTTCTCCTTCAGTACTTTTTACGTATGGCTACGCAGTTTATACAACTTTGCAATTTTAAATACACTATTAATTCGCTTATGACGTGTAAATATACAAAACTGCTTTTGTATTGATTATTTTTATAAGTTTGTTGATGTTTATTCTTTAAAAAATAAATAGACAACTGTACAAATGAAGAGTTTGTTATGCATGACAAGTTGTGCATGATGTTTTTATTGATTTCTTCATTAGTGCACAATGCTTGATGCACTTAAAAAAATTGTAATTTCTCAATAGATCGTTTCTTGACAGTATTATTAAAATTCTAAACCGCCAATGCCCGTGTATTTTAATAGTTAGAAGTAACTAACAATTTTAAATTATAATTAACTGACTACTCACTTTTCAAGGAAAATCACTCCTAATGTATACTCCAACGTATACTCAAGCGCAAGTTACAAGTACAAAAAAAATTATATCTAAGCGAAACTTGAATTTGCTGCGTTTGAATAATATAACTCATTTACATAAAGCAAAACCCATTCCAAAATGGTATGGTATTTTTGTCAACAATAATTCAAATACTATGATTGATCTTATATATGCACAGTTGTTAAAATATTGGAAGTGTGGCTTTGATCGATTCTTTATCTTCAAAATTGATCCATGACTAAGCTTGCCAGATGGTGATAAATTTATTTCTGAAAAATAGTACGCTAAAGTATAACTATAAGTTTTTTGATAAATTTATATCAGCATACTTTTTATTGCTACTTAATACTGTCTGAAACTAGAATTTTTCCTTAATTGGATAAAAAGTCATTAAAAAAGCAGTCATATTAACATAAAGACAGCTATAAATAAAATTCCACATTTCTTTTTCCATCCGTACACAAAAGAAATTAAAATTTTAAATGCTAAAAAATTTTATCAAATAGTTTTGATCGTGGATACATGAATGCTTCTCAACGAAAAGTATATATAATACTAACAAATGCATAAATTCCAATTGTTTTTATAAATGTTATTATAGAAACTGTTTTTCTGTACATCTTATTCCAAAAGTCATCCTATCTCTTATTTCACCCTTCGGCTCATTGGGAAGACCGGGGCAGTATAGGTTACTAGGGAATATANAAAAATTTTATCAAATAGTTTTGATCGTGGATACATGAATGCTTCTCAACGAAAAGTATGATAAATCACATGTAGAAATAAAATAATTAACAAAAAAGAAATGATGAGAATCATCAGAAGAGAAATTTTTATACGTACAATATAAACCAAATGATATCAGAGATTATATAAAAGATTCTTAAAGGAGTGATAAGAAAGTTATCACTATTTACGTATGAAAATCAAATAAATAGCATAAAAACTAATAAGAGTTATCAAAGGAAAGTCCTATACAAGCAAGGAAAACGTATGACTAGTAATAAAAAAGTAAGTCAGCACAGTTGATTTCCAAATATTTATTTTCTGAGATTATCGTCATTAAAAATAACAATAGTTTGCAAAAAATCTTCACAAAAAATAACAAATGCTTTTTTTCAGCTATAATATTATTTGTTAAGACTAATACTGATAGACAATACTACTTTTAGTTAGAAAGAAAAAAAAGACAACAAGACAAATGCACACACCCGCCAGTCTGGAAATTTTTATCCTCCAAACGTTAGAAGATACGTTCGTTTCAATTATTGTGTGAGAGATTTAATTAGATCTTAAATAAGCAAAGTATATTTCACGAGTGTAGAAGTCTTGTAATCCGAGTGATACATTGAACAATCACCTTACAGATAAATGATAATTGCGGCAGTTAGAGCCTTGAAGTGAGTCATGTAGATATATTTGGCTACGCTGATCGAGCTGCTTGAGTTGTGAAGGTATACCTCCAGAATCCTTGATGCAAATTGCAAAAAAGGCTGAAGAGAGGGAAGGAAGTCACCAAGTGGTTGCGCGTAGCTCCACACACACGCACTCATAGCATAATGGTAGCAGTAACAATACTTGCATAAATTCAATGTACAATCACAAAATGCTGACGCAGACCTGCTCACTGCCACTCATCTTATATAAAAGTAAGAACTGCTCGCTCACTTTCAGCTTGTTTTGTTGAACGTGCACCTTTTTCTTTTCTATTTTCTTGTTCTTTAACTTCTTTTACTTTTTTTTGTTATCATCATTAATAGTATTATGAGGCTACTTCGAACACTAGTCACGCTAATATTCATTGCCAGTGCAACTTGTAATATCAGTAAGTGTCACCTTTATCTTGAGTATTAAATCGATTCCCTCTTTATTTTTTAAGCATTTTTTACATTAAGTATAATTAAATAATCAATATTTTGCATTTTACGATTATTTATAAGACTTCAACCCATCATTTCTTAGATAACACAGCTCTCAAAAGAGAAAAAATCGTCGGTGGTCAGTATCGTGCCATTTATCAGGCTCCGTATACGGTGAGTGTAGATATGCTATTACAGCAAAGTCATTTAAAGTCACATGTTAGATAGACAATCTCGTGAGGTATTTAAAAATATAAGAGACTTATAGAGCTCCACCCACTGTGAATTCAATTGTTTATCGATTCAAGCATCATATTATTGATTGGACTTTCTGATGGATTAAATCTCTACTGTTTGGCCACAGTTATAAATTACTAGGTCCATGATATTACATTATTTTTTCCAGCTTATTTTATAGTTAAAAAAAAAGTACATGATATTTAAGGGGGCTCAAGTGAGCACTGGTACCAACCCAAAAATAATTGTGTCAGTTGGTATCCTACTGTACGTATAAGTGCAAGCAGCATCATGTATGTATGTGTATATAACTCTAAAAACTGTATGCTAATACAAGTAGAATGCAAGGACTTGATGAATACTTTACGGAATATCTCGAATTTTTTCAGAGTTATTTGTATTTTGCAAGGAACCATCTGAAAGTTGAGATTTTTTTTATAAAACAGTTACCATCCTGATATGTAACTCCTACATTATAGTTGGAAAATTAAGATATATTTATATTGCTCCATGAAAAGTTGTGTATAATGTGCGAACTTTGAGAGCAAATATCTCGAAGTTTCCCACGGTTAGAGAGATGAATGAAGACACCGCTGGATTCAGCGGGTTCTTATCTATCAATTAAACTACCTACAACCTATTAAATCATCCCGATAGAACCCCCTTAAACTAAATTGCAGGCTCAACTTCTGCATGCGGGAGCTGTAATTTGCGGTGCAGCAATCATTACCAATCAATGGCTTGTTTCTGCTGCTCACTGTTTTGAGTTTGTACATTTTCTATTAACTTACACCATAAAATAAAATATACTCTGTAACCTCAAGTTTAGTAAAAAAGGAATACCATCAACAGAGAATCTTATGACATGACTGTCCTTACTGGCTCAACGTACAGAAGTAAGGGGCAGCGGCACATCATCGATAAAGCAATCATTCATCGTAATTACAATAGGGTGACCAACGATAATGATATATGTTTAATCAAGGTACGTATGGTAAAATTAATAGTATCTCTAAAAACTCGAGTGGCCACACGAAATCATCAGATTATTATCATAAATTGCTGTATAGTTGAAGAAGCCCATGGTATTTGATAACAGACAAAAATCTGTACCTTTGTCTACGACAAGAGCTAAAGTTGGACAACAGCTAGTTATTTCTGGATACGGGCTTGAGGGTGTTGGTATTTGATACTGTCATTTGAGTACCGCAAGCGGTGATTGCCTTTGCAATTCATGGTAAATTTGACACTACAGGAAAGGAGACCAGTTTCACCATTTCTAAAAATTGCCGTGGTACCAGTTGTCGATCACAGAGTCTGTGCATTTAAGTACATCCGTGATCCCATCACGGACAACATGTTCTGCGCAGGTATTGGGGAGACCGATGCTTGCCTCGGTGACTCCGGTGGACCCGGGGTTATCAACGGCGAGCTAGCTGGCGTCGTATCATCTGGTATGGAATGTGGCTCCAGAATCTACCCCGGAGTTTATACACGGATCGACAAGTACTTCAACTGGATTGTCAACTACACAGGGAATAAATTAGGGTTACAAGGCTAAGTTATGCTTGGTTCTTAAAATTTGATTATTTGTTACTGATTTTCGTGAATATAGTTAAAAATTCAGCCAAAAATTTGCTTATTTCTTAACTACAGAGTATACTTATAGTAGACTCTGATTAAAATTGAATGCAATAAATAATAAAACATTATAATTACAACTGAGTAAGTCACAATAGTTTTTTACAGTTTTGTAATTTTATATGATTTTTTCTTATTTTGTGCTAAAGATGCTCAAAATAAATAGACTTTAAATTAGGAATTTATAATACGTAAGAGCTAGATCTAATCTAAAATACAGACTACTTTTTTGCGTCAGTGTGTTTAACAACTCGGTACTTTTAATTCTTTTAATCCTGTAACAGCAATTTTTTGAACTTCAAGAAAATAAATATTTTCCTTTCTCAGACAAACCTTTTTTTGTATAAGACCTTACTATTTGGCTTATGAATAACTAAAAGGTAGTTAATGTAACACAGTAATTTAAAATTGTAGCACTCGTCTTTTTTTATTACAGAATATTAACTACTTCAAGAAATAACTTTATCTCTTAATTACAATGCATGAGCATTAAACTGAAAACTGTAGACCTTACAACGATTTTTTGATATTATCAAATCAAAATTTTTAAGTCACAGTAAATAAGTTAATATACAAAATGAATTTTCAAAAAACTTGATTAAAAAAATCGTTCTTATTCAAACATTACATGTGACACAATGTGACCGTTTGGTTATCATACCAATAAAAACCTAAATACAAAGTTAACGTATTATCTTGTTATACTAGTTAAAAGCAAAATGGCAATCACTCAAGAAACAAAATTGGAACTCGCACTAACAATTAATGTTTAGTAACATAAAAAAATTTTTTATTGTACGTCATTAAATGAAACATTTGACTTGAATTTTGCATTGCATTAAAAAAAAAAAGCAGGACTATTTTACCAAGTGTAAACCTAGAAAAATTGCGTCCGAGCTTTTTGTAATACATATATTTATACACAATAGCTTGGTACATTCACACTTTTTCTTCATGCAATTTAAGTCATTTGCATAATTAAATGATGAGGAATGAAAATTTTCTATTTGGAGGACTGATGCTATTCCTGTCAGGGTTATAAAAATTGTTTTACATTGTTAAATGAGCATGCAGATTATTTATCATTAATCCCGTAATTTATGAGAAACTAAAATTTTCTTAGATTTTTGAATCATTCCAGAAGTATTCAGGAACTATAATAATATAATAACAAAGAATATGCGAGTTTAAATTTTGTCTTCCAATGATCATTATCTTACTTGATGAACTTATAAGTGAAAGTAACTTATACAAAAATAATGTTCAAAATATTTTTTCAACAAATTATCATTTATATAGGTGTAGTTTGCAATTCGGAAACCAGTGGACAGTAGGTGTTTGGGTACCCAAGTAGGAAGTTATACTTCTATAAAATTATATAACAAAAAATATAATTTTGAGTATAAAAATAACTTTTACGGAACAACACTGTGTATGAAGGTGGTGCAATTATCGTGGGAATAATTATACCTACGTTCATTGGGTATCCCCCTTCACCTCGCCCCCCATGATGTACTTCCAGTTTCCTCTACACTACATGACATCACCACGCCACCACGCTACAAATTTTAAATATATAAATTTCATTTCTTTTTCTTTTAACACATTATAAAAAAAGTCAAGGCCCTTACCCACTCTGCTATGAGCGTGCCCAATGTAAGGAATTCGATTACTTTATTTTGTCGTACAGTTCGTTGCTTATTTTCAATGTAGATTTTTATTTACTGTATATTTAATGAAATATGTTTTTTAGGTACACGTCTCGAAAATTTCAAGATTAGTATATATTAGCAGAGCAGCTTTCATATTTATTAATAAACATTTATTCACTTATCATCAATTTGTTCCTTTCAAAATGAGTAAATAATTGTTAATACAATTTTTCACATTTTTTCATAATTTTGATATGAAAAAAAAAAAGATTTTAGGTACTGTAGAAAAACAGTAATTAATTTTCATTGCATTTTCTTCTTTCACAAAATTTCCTTTGTTATTGAGAACAAAATTTAGAGAGGTGGGAGGAGNTTCGGGACGTTCTTCCCATAGTTGTTGGGGAAAAAATTTAGAGAAGTGAGAGAAACGCTAATGTGTGCAGTAAAGCTAGCAATTGTTTTCCTCATGAGGATGTACTCACGTACATGCTTTTACGCACACTTCATCCCCTTTTTCTAAATTCATTTAAAAGCCAGCTAGTAGGTCTATTTGAAAATTCGATAGATTTATCTAGAAGTAATCTTTTGCACCCAAAAAATTGGGAGATTCCTACAAAGTATATAAAATAACAGCACAGTCAAACGAGTTGCAGTTTTTGTAGGTATTTTTTATGTTATTTCAATATACGTTAGACGTTTGAATAACATCTGTCAAAAAACCTATGTGTGATGAACGTCCTGAAGGGACATTCACAGGCATGTAATACTAACCTATTGAAGAAAGCTATACTACAGGATGGTTTTTTTTAATTTTGCGTATGAAATTATATTTTGGGTAATAAATATGGACGAGGAATAATCGTTGGATCGTATGTTACAGATGTGAGCGTGATGACGTTACAGATGTAATCAGCGTATAGGCAGTAGGAAGTTGTTCTGAAATCACCGTAAGATTCGATGAAAGAGCACAGTCTGGTACTGGCCAGCCTATATATTATTTTTATTGTATTGTGTCGTAGTATATTGCTTATATAATCGTTAACTCATTAAATATTTGAATATTTTTTGAAACCACACCCAACAAATTAAACGTAGGTAACCTGTTTCCAACGATAATTGCACCATTTTCGTACACAATATGGTTTCATAGAAGGTAAATTCATATTTATAATTATATTATCTGCCATATAATTTTATAGAAGTTTGACTTCGTACTTGGGTACCCAAGCTCCCACTGTTTACTGTTTTTAACGTCCTTATTTATCTATGAATATATATGATACTTTATAAAGATGAATCTGTCAAATTTTACTGTGAATCAGTAAAATGTCATTTACGTATCACAAGAAGTAAACGACTTTTCACTTACAATAAGTCAATATTGATTCATTCGACTGATCTAATCATAGAGGGTATACCTTTTCTTCTCCTTAGAAGTATAGTAAGGTCTGGGAAAAACGAGGTCTGAGGCAGCATTAATGTATTATTTTTGACCTACAATTTACGCATTAGCAACGATGGGTCCGCAGGGACGTTATGAATGAACAATTTATGAAATTCTTTTTGTTGACTAAAGTAATTCTTATGTATGATTCTTAAATTTTTATTCTGTTTTTCTCTTTTATATTAATATTTTAATCTTTAAATACGTCTTGTACATGCTTAAAATTTAAGTAATCCTTTTTCTTAAGTTCTTTCTAAAAGTAATGGTATAAGTTTTAGTAGTTTCATAAGTGTATTCAGCATTTTATTTTATACGCACTAACAACATTACATTAAGAAAAGTGGTATTGAAAAAAGTATAATAACCATGGTAAATTTTACTTTATTTTTCACGAAAGCTAAGACATACTCTTCATGTTGTAAAAATTACTTTCCCATATGCACTCAGAAAAGAATCACAGCAATTTTTACCGTAAAAGCAAGCGTAATACTGTCATAATTTTTCATTACTTAAATTTGTACCACAGTGGTACATGAATTTTTATCGTAGTTAACAGTAATTTTTATGGTAACTGTAAAATTTATCCTGAATTCAAAGATATCCTCACTTTCATCTTTACGTTGCTTTCTGTAATACAGATGTTACGTCTCTCTCATTCTCTCAAATGAGTAATTCTTTAACAAACCAAACAGCTTTCTGACCGTCATATTTTTTATTTGGCTGATAATTTTGTTATGGTTTCTATATCGAAAAAAAATATATCTGTTCGAGAATTTTTTTTTTTTTTTTTTNTAAAGACATACTTTTTTTTTATCTAAACTATGTTGTATCTTTAGCAGTCAACATCCTTTGAATAGTTAAAAAAGTTTTCAGATCGATATTTCCTTCGATGACTTTGTAATCAACTAAGACATAAAGTATGCCATTTTCAGTAGAATGACCCATACATGGGTCATTCTTTCACAAACCGAACGGATTTTGCTAAAAAATAATCGTCACCTCTTCGATTTGGCTGAAAATTTTTTTCCAGTTTCTATACTAAAAAGTAAGAGATACGTGTTCGAGGAATTTTTTTTTATCGCCTATTTTCGATTTCATTACAAATTTCAGAATAGTGGTTGGAGACTTATTTTAAACAATGTGTAGCTCCGAATCCTTCAGAGCTACAAAATTTTCACCAATAACACTTTTGTAGCTAAATAGTTGAACTTTAAGAAAAAAAATTAAAAAAAAAATTATCAACAAATTAATAATGTTATTAACAATTTAATTGTTTAAATCAATTTTTAACTATTGCCCCCAAAATGAATCGATTTATTATTAATACCATCGTATTTTGCGTCAAATTTTACGTAAAAATCGGGTTTTTAAAGTAAGTATGGAAAATTGTCAATTTGTATTGTTAAAATATTAATTTATGTAGCGCGTAATAGAAAATAAAACTGCTTTTTGAGTATAAAATAATATTTGTATCTCCTATCAAAAAAAGTTGAATATGAAAGTTGTAGATATAGTTGAAAGATCTACAACTTTTGTATTTATCATTTGTCAGTATGACCTCAAAATTTTGTATTATCATGAAAAAAAGCGAAAAATCACCATTTTATCATTTATTTAGTATAAATTTTCATTCAAATTGAATCATGAGTGATTTGTTTTCCAATCTTATCTCCTGAATGATGAAAAAAAAATTTTTACTAAAGAAAAAAAAAAATTAATGACCACTAGACAAAAAAATAATAATAACAATGCTTGACGTAACATCAACACGTAAACTATCTTTTGTTCTTCAAATTTTTCTATTGCTTCTTTGTTTTTTACTGTTTAATTAATTGTCTGTTTTCGTATAAAAAATAAATTTTTTATCTCTTTGATTTTTTGGATTTTTTGGAATTTTAAAATTTCGCGGGGATGCCTGCCTGTACGATCTATGATTCAAAGTGTTACCCACGCTACTCGCGTACTTTCCCCGTACTACAAGTTCGTTAGCTTTTGGATCAGCTGTGCGTTTATTTTGGTCCGCTACCAAGACATATTCTCACTCGTAATTCAAAGTTAAATAGTTTTTATTTTGTAACAATGCCACGGAAAGAGACACGTAAAATGCAAAGTACTAGTTATCGATTAAACAGATGTTTTAATCCTTCTAATTTAAAACATCCAACAACAAATACTTCTGATTTAAGGGCAGTAAATGAAAACCAACTTTTGAAACTGGACTTGGCAATTTCGTCAGATGCATTACAACAAAAAATTTGTTCTTCTTGCCGCTTGAAGTTATCAAAATTAAAAAAATAAGATATAAAAGAGAGTGAAAATGAACTACCAGAATTGGTACGTACAATATTTTGACTATTATATTGAGTTCAGACATACCTAACCTCTCGTAGAATTTTATGTCGATGTTTTATCGACAAATATCGTTCGTAAATGATAAACAAAATTTTAATTTGAGCCGAGATGATCCAGATGATTTTGGAGCAGATGACGACGAGTTCTCGATAATTAGTGCTTTGCAAGAAAGTTTCAATACTTGTGCCGACCGCGTTCATAAAATCAAAATTTTTACAATTTTTCGATCGTGATCTTATAAAAAAATTGAGGACACATTTCCTTCCGCAACTCGTCACATGATAGGCATAGCAAAAAATGTTGCTCGAGATAAGGGATTAACTGGGGATCCAAACCCAAAACAACATTCATCTCTAGATGATAATGTTATCCATACTATTCTTAGCTTGTACCAGTCTGACGACTACACTCAATATATGCCTGAAAAAAAAAAAAAAAATACATTTCGATAAAAGTAGAGGGCAAATCGATAACTTTTCAAAAAAAACTAGTATTAAATAATTTAAAAGAATTGTATGAAATTTTTACTAGTACGTATCCTACTATGAAATGTAGTTTCTCAAAGTTTGCTAGCTTAAGGCCGAAATATTGTGTTTTGGCAGATGCTTCTGGTACTCACTCTGTTTGTGTATGTCCTCCCAGCAGGCACGGAAACACAATATGAATTGTAATTGAATTCTTTTTTTTTTAATTCTTAAAGAATTCATTAGAATGAATTCAACATGTATTCAATATGTGATCATATGTCTTTAAAAGAACTCTTAATGAATTCTTTTTAAATATAATTTTACGTCGTTGAGTACACGTTAAGAATTCATAAATTTATCAACTTATGTCATGTGAGATGGGCCCAACAAGAGTTCTTAAAGAATTCATTAGTCTTCATGTAAAAAATCTTCTTTATCGAGTAACTGAAATTATCGCACATATATATATCAGCCTGATATCTTAGTTCGTTCCCAGCGAAATTCAAATGATTTATTTATTTAATTACAAATAATAACCTGAACGTCAAAATAAATTGATGCCACTTTGTTACGAGGTTAATCCCGACACAACTTTCATTTATCCACAACTACGATATGGTTATAATTATTACTCGTATTTTATTATAATTAATAAAAAGAGTTTAAATTTTGCGGGGAACGGGCTAATGTATGTATGTATGTACATTGAGTGCGTTTTTTTAAGTAGTCGGTCGGTCGGTAAACTTGTTTATGAGTCTATTTAGATATGTATAATTGAAAACTCTTGGTGCCGATCACCAGGATATCGTCATCAGCACCCTCGTATACCTGGACTCGTTTATGAGTCTATTTAAATATTTATAACTAAAAGCTCTCGGTGCCAATCACCAGGACATCGTCATCGGCACCCCCGTATACCTAGACTCTCGTTAGAGTTTAATTAAATTTTTTAATTAAAAACTCTAGGTGACGATAACCAGAACATCGTCATCGGCACCCTCGTATATCTAGACTCGTTTCTGGCTGTATTTAAGAGTTTATAACTAATAAAAACATTGAATTTCAGATGGAATCCTAAAATCATCAAAAGAGTATACAAAAATGTAGTCATCATGTGAAGACTTGGCTTCAACATACCTCTGACAGGCTTAAACAAAAAACTAAGAAGACTACTGCCGCAGAGCTGGTTCTGAACCTGTTATTTTAAGTTGAGAACATTACTTTGTTTTGATGTTTAATGTTTTCTAAAAGTATTTTCATTGTAGTTACTTGAAAGTTTTACTATCGTTCTAAAACGAAACCCGTTTTTTACACATATATTTCAAATTTTTTTTACATATATTTCAAATCTGTTTTTTTAATTATTATACAGATTTTTGAAACCTCATATTTAACTGAGTATAATTATAAAAAACAATATAATATTTATTACTATTTTTTACTTGATCAAGAAGTACTTAAAAAATGTTAATTGAATTACATTAAAATAGTTTCAAAATTTAACATTTAGATAATAAATTCATTACTTTTTGTCAGTCACTGCTTGTTTCAATACAAAAGATCGGAGCTAGTCTATTTTAAATAGTCAGTCGATGCTAAGAGTAATTTATACCAGTATGTAAAATACGATGCAACTTTTTTGTAGTAATTATTGTCAGAGCCTAGACCATCGTATTTTCTTGAGACGTACCTAAACACCCTAAAAATTATTACTGGGTTAATTGATTTGAGAGATTGCGTTGTTACTAACATGTGTTACATAATCATTTGGAAAAATTCTTTTTTTGTATGCAATGATTTGCTAGATCTTTCACTGAATTAAGTACAAGCGAACAAACAACCGTTTATCAGAAGTTTGTATACTCTATATCCAAATGGCAACCACAAATCGTAAAGAATTCTTTGTGAATTTACCAAGGAACTTGTTTTTGTATTCGCAAAGTGTTCCTGAAATGTTCTTAGAGTGTTCCTATAATATTCAACTTATGTCCCCTCTTTTAAATTCTTTACAAGTTCGCCAAGAGTTCTTTTTTTTAAATCTTAATCCATAAAGAGCTCTTAAAGTATTCATTTTGATCCCACAGTACTTAAAAATTAAACTTGAATAAAAAAATATTTCGTTAACAAGTCGATTTTTTTCTGTACACACTTACTCACTCCGGCTTCGGATATACATTGATATCCAAAAAAAAGTCTGCAGACAAGTGGAATCGAACCCAGGTAGCTAGAGCTTGCGTGTGACACAAACACGCTTCACCACTCAGCTATCGAGGATTCGGAAATTCCCTGACATTAAACGCCTACATTAACTATTTACAAAAACTATGATTCTTTGTTATTTTAATTCCCTCTTATGATTAAAAAATTGTGTGAAAAATCTCTCTGCTCTTCTCGCTTAATGGACAACGCTATCTTATAACTTTTTATTACACGCGCACTCATCTCTACATATTATAGCAACGTCGTACGATCTGGATTATGTATTATTGTAAGTACATGATCTTATAATGCAAATTATAAAATAAAGTCTTTAGACGTGTAATAAAAATTATTTTTAACACAAATAAATACCAAATTGAGATTGCAAAATAAATCGTATAATCATAGTGAGCTTTCATATTTAGGACAAGCTTTGGAGCTTCATCATAAACATGATTAACTTTCGACCTTAAGACTCCCAGTGCTTTCGTAGCACAGGTGGCTCGCACGCGTGTCTATCGTTTAGTTTTTGCATTCTCGGGTTCGAATCTCTGTATAGAAGGTGACTTTTTTTTTGTTTCAGTGGTCTTACTGGTTATTCTGTATTTTTTACTCGACAAACTCTATTATTATCAATACTTATGCAGAAATTCCGACCTTAAAACTCCCAGTGCTTTCGTAGCACAGGTGGCTCGCACGCGTGTCTATCGTTTCGTTTTTGCATTCTTGGGTTCGAATCTCAGTGTGGAAGATGACTTTTTTTT